>JAHWFO010048912.1:1256512-1295476 GCA_023313115.1 Rhysida immarginata
ATTCCCTGTTTTGGAACTGCCGACGAATCATAATGGAACATAAGATCTCGAAAAATTGGTTCATCATTCGTAGTGCAAAAATGATCGAAAAGAATTTGGATGAACCAATATGCTAATATTGACCCTTTAATAAAAATTAACTTCTTTACAAATGAAGTTATCACAAAATGTTTTATAGATCCATGATCTACAAATTTAGGCCTATCGTTTAGATATTTCTAGAAAAGTCAAATCAAAAGAAAAATATCTTCGAACTTTGAACTCATTCATCTCCAATCCTATTTAAGTCCAATATTAACTATTTAGAAATTCCTTAAAGTTTGTGAAGGTCCCTTGTGAGAAAAGGCAAAAATATATTATGTTATTATATTCTAAATCTCAGTGGACTTGCCAACCACAATCGTTAGAAATTATGTACAATACAATTTTTTTTCTGATCACGATATAAAATAATAATTGATGTCTAAGGGCACGATTGTTTCAAATGAAACGATCTTACTTTTCATGGATTTCGTTTAACGGTTCTTAAATAATCAATCCCTATATAAAAATTAATATTCCTAAATGATATCGTTGACAGTTATTTACAGACATTAATTCAATTAATTTAGGACGTCCTCTTAGTGTACAATTAAAGCAGAAGAATGTTAAATCCGAAATCGATAAAGAAGCTCTTCTGCCCCTATGCCGAACTTTTTAACGTATCATCTTCAAATAGAATACGTTCAAAAGTTTTTGTCACGATATTTTAAGGAAGTACTTGTCACACTACAATAGTTTCAGGAATGATGGATGATATAACCATCTTTTATGTATGAAAGCTATCTTATCACAATGGTATTATTTCCATATTCTAATTCTGTTACAGGAAGATAAATATTGCCCAAAAATAAGATTGCTTAAAGTTGCTTTTGATATTTAATAAACACAACCCAAATAGTGTTAAAATTAAAATTTTAAAACATTTTATCTTACCTTTTATTCTAATGTTGTTTTAAAACTCTTTCATGTTTTGCCCATATAAAATATTCTTTGAAAGAAAATTAAAAAGGAAAATGCACTCAAAAGTTTTTCGATTCTCCTAAGATGTCTGAGTTGGATGTGATTCTAAAGTTTTTTTTTATTTATTTTATTTTTTATTTTTGTTGCTTTGTTTCTTACCGCTGCCCTCCAGCACTTACATCTGTTTGGGAGGGATGAGGTCCCATATTTTGAACATATTTTGTCGATAGAATCTCTCCCACTGATATGAAGCATTGAATCTATCCTCAGTCGTCAGAAAACTTTAATCAAGCGTATAACGGAATTAATCTGAGAAACATCATCTGGTCAATTAACGAGTGTTGACCACAGCTATTTTGAGAATCATTTTCAATATTGGTTCTTGGGAACCTTATTCTGCACTTTTGTTTGTGCAACGCTATTATTTCATTTCAAATAAATTATTCTTTTCAGAAACATTCCCTGTCTCGTTTACATTATTTATGCTAAAATACAATGACGATTTGTATACAGGGTGACGAAAAACAAATGGTAGTTAATGATACACATAATAGAGCAGGGTATAGTGATGCATTTTGTCCCTATGAACATGGGTCCGAATTTGAACGCTAACTGAGATAGAACAGAAATAAAAATGCCGCCACCAAGATCAACTCAGGTTCTGCAACGTCTAGGATAATGAATTTTGAAGGAATAATAGGGTACATAAAACTGTGCATACCGTTAAAATTTGATTGCATTCCAACGAGTAGTTTCCGAGTTACGCATTCAAAATCGTAACAGTGCTCACATGCGAGTACTAACCAGTACTTGTTATGATGTTGAGTGGGTTACTCAGAAACTACTCGTTGGAATTCCATCAAATTTAAACGGTAAACACAGTTTTATGTACCTTATTATTCTTACAAATTTGATCATCCTAGATGTTATAGAATCTGAGTTATTAACATGTTGATCTTGGTGACGGCATTTTTATTTCTGGGTTAGCGTTCAAAGGGAGAAAATGCATCGCTAGAGCATGATCTATTATGTGTATCATTACCCAATATTTGTTTTTCCTCACCCTGTATACTAATCTAACTGAAAGTTTTTCAAAATTAACAAAGGCTTTATAGTTGAACAGTTTCAATTGAGATCGTAGTGGCTTAGAAAATGTGTAGTAGCGGTTATTGAATCAGCAGTGTAACAGTCTCAGAATTTCAGTGAATCCTTTAGCTTTAAAGAATTCATTCAATCGATTTCATATAATTTACCACTTGATAATCAAATAATTTTGTTCCCTGTGGCTTGCTTTGCAGCCTAAAGGCTGGTGACAACGATTCAAAAGCACAAGTGTTGGCACATCCTCTAGGAAAACAAAGATGCTTTATTATTGAAGTTCCTGAACAGTTAATTTAATTTCTTTCATTTATCATAAATCGATTTTTCCCTTTATTTTACTCTTTTTTTTATTTTGATAAGAGAAGTTCTACGATTAGAAAAAGTGTTCTGTTAATTTAATGAAAGTTCCCTTCTCCTTTTCTGTTTCTTGTGTTTTTATTTTGGATAAAAGGTTAAAAGCGGCAGTCAGGGACTTATCGACTTTTGTTTGCTTCTTTCAAAGAGTTGGCGACTTCGTGTTGAAATTTCTTCTTCTTCTTCTTCTTCTTCTTCTTCAAAGAGAGGGGAAAGAAATTACGAAATCTTCATCTTGAACTCATTAGACCCCATAGTGGCAAATACTATCCATCGTCATTTGAAGTCGGAAACTATACAGGTTAGGAAGATTATAGCCAGTTTTAAAAATTAATTTTCAAGGGGCCAGTTTATTAAAATCAGTTTTTGAAGGTTTCTGTCGCAGCAGAAATAAATTAAAGAAAACTGAAAAAATCATACTTTTATAAAAAAAGATATGTTAACTCACTTAAAAGTTTGTTGTTGTTTTTTTAATTGCCATTATCCTTTGCATTAATTATGACTGAAATCTTAAATTATGACTATTTATAAGTCTATGGAAGTCAACGTTCTTGCTAATGAAGGTAATCTATTTATCCTTATTATTGCAATTTAATGTATTGCGCCAATTGATATGAAACAGAAATACGACCAAGAATATTTCTTTTCTGAAAACATTATTTCCACATATGTTGTATGTACGCTTATGTTTAGACTATGTAATATCCCTTGGTATATTTTATTTTACAAGTCTGTAATAAACCTAACTATAAAAAAAGAATTTAAAGAGAATGTGATAGTATTTTTCTCAAGTAGCATTACAATAATCAGGTTTGTCGTATGTGAGATGTTTCGTTAGAAATTATATACTGCACGTTTGTAAAAATAGTTGTTCGGAATAGATTTAATTGCTACCAATCTCTTTATGGGTGTTTATTTCTCTTTATTATCATGGCCTCTTCTTCAATTATTTTCAATGGATTTTCCATTTGTTGTTTTTCGCTGCCTTTTGCATTTGCTTCAGTATTTGCATTTCCTCTTTTGTGTGTCGGGACGTCATTTGTTTAGACAGCGACGACGTTCAAATGCTTCTTCATTACGGTCGTCCCCTCAGGGTTGCTTGCCTTTGCCTTCTCACCTTTTGTTCGCCTTCGTTTCAGTGGTCTTTTTGAATTTCAAAGAACGCATTTAGCTTCACTCTCTCTCTGGGTGGTTGAAGCATTTTTCACTGTTATTTTAAAGAACTGACTCCTTTCAACTTTAATTTATTTGCTTTCTCAGAGCATTACCTGGGTTCATATTTATTCATTCTGGATTCTTGAAATTTGTTCCGTTCTCTCATTTACTTTTAAAAGTAATGAATGATTTAATACCGCCAAACTGGTCGATATCTTTGCTTTCCTCAAAAAGGAAATTTTAAAGCTATTCATATAATTTCCTCTTCTTCTTTCTCTATTTCTCTGTGATTAAATTTTCTTTCATTAGAGTAATGCACTTCTAAACATTTCGAATCTTCTCCCAATTAAATGATTTTAATGAATGTAAAATTTTAAGGAGAAAATTTCAGGATAATTATATATACAGGGTAATTCAAAATGAATGGTACATACCAACGACTGCTTTAATGAATTTATTTCACAAAACCCGAAATAACATGAAAGGTGAACTCCAAGTTTCTGCGTACATTCACAGATTTTCAATGTAAGCCTTCCTTGTGATACGGCGATGTTCTAGATTAGAGTTTCTCATTTGCTGGTCCTCGGAAAATTTTTACTTGTCCGCTAAAGCATATCCTTACTTTGAAAATTACAAGGTAAATTTCAAAATGAATTTTCAATGAAAATAAATCAGCTTTAGCGCGCCTTTGATTTTAGGCAGATAATTTATTTTAATTACGTCACCGGTCCCGCAAAATTTATTTTACTTAAGTTACCAGTCCGTAGAGAGAAAAAGGTTAAGAAACTCTGGTCTAGAAAAAAAGTTTGAGTGTGCATTTGCCACGCACAGGCCAGATAACCTGATCACCAGATCAATTGAGTCACCTGCGACGCCAATCTGCTGCTGTTTTAAGTCATATGAAACTGTGAGGAACTTGTCTTTCATATACCCGCAAAGGAAAAAAATCGCAAGGAGAGCACATAATTCGGCCCAGCACGGCCAGTCCAGCATTCTGGAAGATGCTAGGGTCAGGTAGTCGCATAAGCAGCCGATCTCCTCAAATTATTTCACCTATCTTACATTTAGTGACGGCGAGGTGATTCTTTCGCAAATTTGGTCCGGAAATGTCTCTGAACAACGATTACCGTTCAGGTTTTTGTTTACTCTAGTACACAATAAGCCTTTTCTTTCGGTTATGCTCCCATCTAGTGAGCATTTTGGAAATGGTAGAATTTTCAGTTTTACCAAATGAAACTCGGCGATTAACCTTTCATGTTATTCAGGTTATTACTGCAGTAAATTTAATTCAGCAGTCATTGGCATGTTAACTTTTTGGGCCATTCATTTATATTAATTAACCTGTATATTTGTCCAAGTACGAGGTATATTTATTCTCGTATTTTTACAATCACTGCACCATCCTTCAATAAGAAAGCCATTCAGACTTTATTGTATGAACTCTATTTAATTTTGAATTAGATGTCAATTATCCGTCATTCAATTATTAATTTCATAAATGCAGTATAAAAAGAGGAAGGAATAATTCCCCGATTTAGAATGCATGGCTCAAATGGTTCGAAAGAGCAATACTCGTGGTCGATGGTTCGAGTCAAGATCGCGAATTTTTCCTTCCCTTTTCTGTATCGCAATTACCAAATGGTTGAACATTTCCTTTATTATTAATTTCACCTTTGCCCTCCTGCATCAATGTCATTTTCTTATATTAAATGACATTTTAATGTTGTAGGCTAGTCCTCCTTCAGCCTTGTTAATTTTCAAAAGAATTGCGAATTTTCCTTTAGGACTATAATTTCATTAAAAAATCTTCAGGTAAACATTATAATACAAATAATCGTTAAAAGTATATTAATGATAAATCATCAGAGAAAGATCTTTGAAATATTATTAATCATTTTTTTACCCTACTATGTTAAAAAGTAATTGTAAATTATTCTTTGACGATGCAATTAATCCGCCCAGCTTAATGTTATCGTCCGAGCTACAGAAATTATAACTCATCAACCGAGCCAAGGCAACAATATGACTATCCAATACTTCAAATAAAATTTCAGATTAGTTGTCTAAATTACAGGGTGAGCAAACTTTCAAAACTTTCTTTAAAAGGATCTCTTAGTCAAACTGAATTCAAATTGGACATGAGTACTCATAAAATTTGTTTTCGCGAAAGAATTTTTTCCGTTAAAGGGAACAAATGGCGCATTAGTTACAGGGCGATCGAAATACAGTGCAGAGCAATATAAAAATGTGGGCGATCGAAAATCCATGCAAATTGCGAGAGATGCCTCTTCGATCCCCACTGTGGAATATGGGTACAGAGCAGCGTTTATTGTTAGTCGATTAGTTTCAAGTACGAGGGTTGTACCAAAAGTAAGGTTCCCATAGTTTTTACAAGTAGAAAACATTGTTTATTGTTATTAATTTATACATCGTTGAAAAGCTTACACTGTTGTCTATTTTTCTTGGACACACTTTTGAAGACGGTGCTCCAGCTTTTGTATTCCTAAGTCGAAGATGTCTCCCGCCAATCCGTTGAGGAAGCGTGTGCCGTGGGAACCTTCAGGAATGCGTTCAACAAGTTCACGGACAGTGACCCTCCGATCTTTCAGCAGCTCACTGTTGATCTTCTGGGCAATCGAATCCGAAACCGGCGGTCTTCCACTCCGTTCTTCATCGTGAACTTCCGTGCGACCCTCAGCAAAAGCCCTGCACCATTTTCGGACGTGCTGAACGGACATGCACTTTTCACCATAAACATCAGTCAGTTGCCGATGAATCTCCACGGGCGGTAACTTCCTTGCGTGGAGAAACCGGATTACTGCTCGAACCTCGCACTTGGCGGGAGCGGCGATCAACACTTCCATCTCTGACGGCTGCCAAGCGAACACTGAGAGCCGTAGGAATCGCTCGAGAGTGGGGCTCGAGAGTGCGGGAACCACTGCGCACGGCACTGTTGTCGGATTTAGCCTAGCACCTTCCCTCGAGGCTGTAGCTCATTGGGAACCTTACTTTTGGTACAACCCTCGTAAGTCAGTCTTTCTGTAAACGAAGGGAAAATTTCTAACCTCAGAGACATCCGAGATAGAAAACGTCTGCTACGAATTTCGAAGGATATTTCTTCATTTTTAACTGTAGATTGGTTTGAATCTTGCCGTTGAGAATAATGGCATAGTCTTCCATATACGTAGTCAGGGTTTCAATATCTCAGATGTCTTTCTGGTTAGAGGATTTCCATTCTGAACAGGTAATTCTATACCACAGTTCATTCTTATAATACCTATGACGTTTGGCTGTAATATTATGTTAAAATCTTAAATCATCTACAGGGTGATTATAATTAAAGTTACGATTTCAAAAATCCATAATTTGAAAACTACTCGTCAGAATGACCTGATATTTTACCAGAACAATCGTCAGGCAATAAAATTTTGTTTGGCGAAGGGAAAAAAATAGTTACAAAATCTGTCGATAGATGGCGCTGGCAGGGTTCACATTGTTTGGAGATATGCAAATTACTAATACGTGATATGCGCACCGCAGACAAAGCTGCCATAAAAATGCAGAGCACCAGCTGTTAGCTTGAATGCTTCATCATTACTCTGACTATGAAGGATCACGCTCTGCTCTTGAAGCTTTTTTATAAGAACGACTAGTTCTTACTCGCGGCTTCGCCCGCCCGCGCCATCTGTTGAGGGGAATTACAAAGCAAACCCCAGAAAGTGGGGAAGGGGGGGGAGTCGTAGGGGGCTGATTTTTGGCGAGAGAGCAGGTCCTTTATTGATAAGCCTGTCCTGAAAATTTCAAGTCGCTAGCTCAAACCGTCTAGGAGGAGATAGAATTACAGATATATAAATAAATAATACACGCAAGAGTTTTAGTATATAGATAAGTGTGCATTAACAGCTATTAGGAAGTTTCAGACATTAAAATCCATAAAATCGGGTCCAATAACCACAAATGGTCTGCGAAAAATGATTGCTAAATTCGAAGAGACCGCTTCATTTGGCGTGAAACGGGGTAGAGGAAGGAAACCAGTTTCGGCTGCGGCAGTGGAAGATGTGGCTACAGCATTACGAGAACAGACGAACAGTGATGCTGGAATCAGCAGTGTGCACGGGGAATTGCCCGAATGCTGGATATGCCAAGCAGCACGGTGCGTAAAGTCCTACGGAACATCTTGCGCTGTTACCCGTACAAGAAAACTCATGTGCAGCAGTTGCTACCTGCTGACCTGGAAGCACGTGAATCTTTTGCACTAGGATTTCTTGCTCGGATGGAAGTGGACAACGAATGGCCATGGAACATTCTGTGGTCTGACGAAGCCCACTTCCATTTGCAAGGTTCTGTAAATACGTAAAATTGCAGGATATGGACGACCGAGAATCCGTTCCAGCTACAGCCATTACCGCTTCATTCTGAAAAGGTCACTGTGTGGTGCGGAATAACGGCACAGTTTATCGTCGGTCCGTTTTTCTTCGAGGAGATCACACCTGCGGGTCCCATTACCTGCACCGTTACTGGCAAGCGGTATGAAGCACTTTTGCGTAACCATGTACTTCCGGCACTTCAGCAGCGTCTGCGTGTGGATCGCACAATATTCATGCAAGATGGCGCTCCTCCGCACATTGCTACTCCTGTGAAGCAGCTGCTGAGTGCTCATTTCGGAGAGGCTAGGATCATAAGCCGCCATTTTCCAACAACCTGGCCGCCACGTTCCACCGACTTAAACCCGTGTGATTTCTGGCTTTGGGGGTACCTGAAGAATGTTTTTACAGCGGGCGGATTGAGAATCTAGCCGACTTGAAGGCAAGCATCACACACCACATCCATTGCATCAGTACAAATACCCTCAAATGTTGTGGAGCATCCCATTTTGCGCTTCCAATTAGTAGCGGAACAAGGCGGAGGGCACATCGAACAATTTCTGCCTTAATCATAAGTAAGATGTTTGTTCCATGAAGCTCTGTTGTTTTGGCATTATCACTGTTGTCGCTGTAAACACGTATTCTTGTGTTTTCGCTAATAAATTTTTCGTAAGCCCCTGAACTCTATTGTTTCCTTTTGGCTAACAACATTCCTGTGTTTCACGAATCCATTTTTGGTTTTTACCCTGCCAGCGCCATCTATCGGCAGATTTTGGAACTATTTTTTTTCCTTCGCCAAACAAAATTCCATTGCCTCACGATTGTTCTGCTAAAATATCAGGTCATTCTGACGAGTAGTTTTCAAATTATCGATTTTTGAAATCGTAACTTTAATTATAATCACCCTGCATATTTATTGCTTCTTCTGTGTTCTAAATAGTTTTCTTTACTTTTTTCGAGTATGCTACAAGTTTTCTGTAAGCTTTAGTACTGATGAAATTGTTCAAATGTTTTTTTCTAATTTTATTGAATTAAATATAAAGCAGATAAAGAGCAATTTTTCGTGCGATAAGATAAAAATAAGATGAATTCATGTAACTCGCACACATTAAATTTAAGACATAAGTGATCTGGAAAATGTTGTTGTGAAGTTCACCTTAGGGATTACGAGATTTCAGCTCTACATTGCCATTGAATAATTCATATTCTTACGTGAGTTTTCAAACGATGACATTACGTAACTCCGAATGTTACTCTAATTATTTATGATATACTGAAGTTGAAGCAGAATTTATTTTTAACAAGATTAAATTTAAAGTTAGAAGATATTTTCAACAGAAAACTTCAGACTTAATAAAGAAAAGTTGGCACTTCTTAAGCAGAACATCTAGAAGCATGTCGATCAATGCTAAGTTTCTTTAAACTGTTTTTTACATGTCATGATCGAAATACACTGCGCACAAGAATTAGGGGAACACGCGAGTTCGACAGGAAAGGCAGAAGTGCAGGATGGTTCTGAATATACAAACTTTTATTTATATTCGAAATAACGTAAACCAGTTTCTAATAAAGGGAAATTTACATGCAGTCTCCAATAATTCTGGAATATGACACTTTGAGAACATGATGGCATTTCCTATACATCTAGTTGAAGCTTTTGCGAATGAACAAAAGCTTGTTGGAAGGTGGGGTACGGTGTAAAGCCTCCTCGAACCGCCAGGACACCTGTACACTTGTTTCGCATGGAATTGATGAGGCTATCAATGAGGACTTGAGATAACCTTTGCCACTCCTGACTGAGGGGTAGGCGAATGGAGGTGCTGGCTTAGCTGCAATGCGTTTTCCAAGGGCGTCCCAAACATGTTCAATGGGATTTAAGTTCGATGAGTATGCTGGTCACTCCACATGCTCGATACCACTAGGCGGGCTCGATTATCATATATTTATTATCTTTAAATAAAATACTCAGTATTCCAACCCTCAATTATACACTACATAGACAAAACTATTTGGACACTCCAGAAAATTTTGAAAATATGCAAATAATTGTTTGCCAATTCGAAAATAATTGTGTGGTCGCGCGTTATCATCCATAAAAATGAAGCCGTCTCCGATAGCGCCAGCATATGGTATGAAAATAGGCCGAAGAATCTCCTCCCTGAGCCATCAGAGTGCTGTTCCAGTCAGTACGCCCACCAATGCTTATGCATGCTCAAACCATCAATCCATCTCGGCCGTACTGCGTCCTTTCCTCCGCAAAACCTGGGTTATATCCTGTTCCGACTTCCCTCCAGATCAGTATTATCGGCCTCGGTGGCTCAGTGGTGGTTCGATCCCGGCCAAGGACAACGAGGATTTTTCAGGGGAAAATCCTTAGATCACGCACTTCGGAAGGGAAGTAAAGCCGTTGGTACCGTGTAGCCATTTGCCGGCTGCACGTTAAAGAACCCTTGAGAGGCAAAGTTTGGGGCCCCTATAACGTCGTCCTGAAATGACCATAGTTGAAAGGGATGTTAATACCAACCAAACCAAGCCAACCAAACAGATCAGTATTAGTCGATTATCTGTAGACTGAATATCGACTCGTCCGTGAAAAGAACTCGACCCCACTTGCCACCACCACCTAATCGCGATGCTCTTCCGCCAGATTCTTCCATCCCTACGGGTCCCTGCAGTCAAAGGCAGGCATACCACTGGCCTACGCGCATGAAGGCTACCCTGATGAAGGCGAATCGGATCGTTTGCGTCGATACTCTGCGTCTGTTGCCATGGCAAGCTGGCGTTGAAGGTGGGTAGCAGATTGTCTCTCCGGACTGTTAGCAACAGGTAACGGTCGTCACGTACAGTTGTAACTGATGGGAGACCTTGTCCTGACCTTCGTCGAACACTTTCAGCCTCCTGGAAACGAATCCACAATCGACAAACGACACTTCGTGACAGTTCAGTAGTGTCAGCTATCGTCTGTTGACTTTGGCCTGCTTCAAGCCTCCCATTAGCCACAGATTCCGGTAAATCACGCTGTTGAGCCATCCTTTCGAACCATAAATGCACCCTACTACTGTTACATTTTGAGGACGTCCCTCCCACAGGTAAAATTGCTCCAGGTTGAGAAAATGACCACTTATAATCTAGAAACCCATTTTCATAAACATTTTGTTCTGATGAGGTGCTAATCACGCAAATACATGACAATACTGGTTGTTCCTAATAAGACTGGACAGTCTGTAAGAGATGGTTACTAAAATATGTTACGCCTCATGACCATGAAGTTGATGCTAAAAGAACGCTACTACGCCTCTTCCAAACTTCACGCCAGCGATTCCATTTGTACTCCTTTGAAATGGTACGGCGTAATCGTACGCCGTAATGGTACGCCATCGATTGTGTTAAATCTGGTAGCGAAGCATCGCTGCTATTGCTCTGCATCGCAGTTTCCACTTCAGAAGGCTGGTACACAGAACACCAAGATCAATTTGTATCAACTCCTGTTGACACCCTTTCTAAAGACCCTCCACTGTTCGCTGTAGTCTTTTTCCGGGGGGCCAGTTGTGATCCAGAAACAACTTTCATCGAATCACGAGGAATTCTAAACAATTGCAATGTTGTTGAACTCGCGTGCTCCACTAATTTTTGTGATCAGTGTAGTAAAACTTATGATTGCTGTTATAGTGCTTATTTTCATCAAAATATCTTATCCAGTGTGCTTTATCAAACCAGAATTCCTCAGTTTTTGTTAGGTTTCTTTCTTTTCGTATGAGCTTTCTGAAAGTGGAAGATATTAGAAAATGGTGTATTTAACTCTAATCTTGTATTTGGAAAAATAATCTCTAATTTGAATTAGTTATTTAAAGAACTTAGATTTCTTAAAGTTTATCAGAAGATAAGGTCTTACTTAATCCTCTGCAAAAATAAAAAAAAATAAATAGAATGAACATGATTTTTTCTCGTTTTTTTTTTTTTATAAACTTTGGCTCAATTAAGTCACGTTCCTGAGCAATTCAGAGTTAAATTGCTTTCATCTTAGTTTTTTATCATGTTGAAAACAAATTTCCCAAGGTACTTTTTTGTCATCATCCAACATTAAGTTATTGAAGTCGTTCAGATGAAATCCTTTAGGCCATCAACTTAGGGACAATTCATTGTAAGTTATTTTTTTTAATAATTCGTTCAAAACAAAACAAGAAGGAAGCGGAAGTTCATGTCTATGTAAGGTTTTTCTCTAACGTTCTTTTTTTCACTTTATTTTCTTTTTTGTTTCGTTTCGTTGAAAATTTCATTAATATTATCAATTTCCATCTCGTTTTTGGTGAATCGTTTCCCTTTTTTTCTTTCTCGTCGTCTACCGGAAGTGCTTGTTCCTCTGTCTTTTGCGTCACGCACCTATAACGTGATTTCTCGAGGGGGTCTCGATTGTAATGCGGCTCAAATAAAATCGAATCAATCATCGAAAGCGGAGGCTCAGGAAGCGACCATCAGTCGATGATAATAAAATGAAAACGAGGCAAAAAATTAAAAAAAAATTACGTATGAAGCTTCTGGAATCTAGATAAACGACTTGAAGAATTTTCGAACGTCGATCTTTGGCTTCTTCCCGTCTTAAAAGCGTTAATGGCGGGAGGGGAAGTAAGTTTTCATCCGAAGAAGAAAAAATCAGCTCAAATTTACACAAAAAAAAAAAAAGATTTTTATGAGATCTTCATAATGTACTTAAAATCTTTTGAATACAGAGCCTCGGTACTTTTTCCTTCTAACGTCTTAAATTGAATTTTTAAAGTTTTTTTTAAAAAGGTAAAAAGTTTTATGAATTTCTTGTAAAACCAGAGAGTTAATAACAAGTACATTCATATGCTTGTATAATATTAGCACATTAGTATTGACATGCGAATTCCTACCTTAACTTTATTACTATGTTACTGTACTGCTTTATTCAATCTGTAGCGTTAAAGATAGGTAAACATGCTTCTGTAGTTACTATTTTTAAACATAAAGCAGCCTTTTCTGAATGCAGAAGTGAGTTTGGAACGTTGCCGGTGCCTGTAATGTTATTTTTTTCCTTGATGATAGAAACTAATTAAAATGCTCTGACGGTTTAATTCAAATACTTCGTCAAAGTTACGAACTTACCATCGAATAACAAAAGCTCTTCTGAACTTGCGTGTTTACCTCCTCCATTGTCGTGAAAGTGGTGTGAAGAATAAAAACATGGTAAAGAGAACAGATGTTGACGAATGGAAACAACTTTGTCCGCAGGGATTTTCGAACACCCGCCTACCCAAAGAATGGATTTGCTTACAATTCCCCACTGGCTATTGCTGGCTGAAAACTTCTTTTCTTAGATGATCCCAGAAATTTTAAGAAATCCCCAAGTAAAAATGTTGAAGACTGGATTGTTTATTTGTTTTTCAATTAACTTATTCTGGTTAATTAAGTTTAAAACATATAATGAATGGTACGTTTAACGAGTGAAGTTTATCAAGGAAAGTTTAATATTCGTTACATGTAAGTTTTAGCTCACTGAAAATTCACCTTTAATTCATTATTTTATTATATTCAGTTTATATTATTATTGTATTATTTTTTAAATTTAATTTCTTTCTCATAATCATTTCTACATTTTTACGAAATCGATATTGCACAATCCAATAAGAGTTAATGCGAGTGAATCTCAATTCCGAAGACGCAAACGATTACATTGGACAATTTTTTTCCACAATCACATATGAGATACTGTGAAATTTGTAAGTGCAATTCTTTTTAGCATCGAGAGACAAATATAAATTGCAAGATTTTACAAGGTAACCAGAAAAGTTCTTGCCTTTGTGACCTAGCATGAAATTTTGTATTATACATAATTAACGGGCTGGATTCTGTCCACACCTTCTTGGATTATCGCTCATTATAGGCCAATGCACGCCTGTTGTTGAAAGGCTAATATCATTTGCTACTTTAGAATGTCTTTTCTTTTCAAATCAGTTCTCTGAAGATTTTTGGTTTTAGTATTTTCTCCTACAGGGTGTACCACAAAGAACTCCCTGATTTTAAAAGTAAATTTCTCGGAAACGGAGATCGGTAGAAAAATGAAATAAGTACTATGTTTATTTCCAAAGCCGTAAAAATCTGATACGAAAGTTTCAAAATTAGTTACAACTGTTGCTGACAGGTGGTGCTGGATCGCTTTAATCTGTAAAGCTCTAGATAACTAGCTGGTTATCTAGAGCTTTATTAATTTGGATTCCGTTGCAATTTTTCGGATGGATTTCTTCGGATTACGCTGAATAACTGCAGAAACAGTCGCGACATTTTCAGGAGTAACAGTCGCGACATTAATTGCCTGGGGCCAATATTTCCCACTACGTAAAACGCCACTTCCTTCAGTACGCTACGTACAGTGCCATCTGTCCGGCAACATTTGTAACAAATTTTTACGGCTTTCGAAATAAACATACCACTTGTTTCATTCTTCTATCGATTTCCGTTTCCGAGATATTTACTCTTCAAATCAGGGAGTGTTTGTGGGACACTGTATGTCATTAGATCACCATCACGGGAAATTTTATCCACCGCTGTTCAAGAGTTTAATTTGCCACCATAATTTAGCTACAGTTTCTAATAAAATAAACCCTTTGAAAATTGTATGGTTTTGAAAATCATTGGAAAGAGGGGGGGGGGGAGGTCGAATGCAGCGTTACAAGACTATCGTTAATTATCCGGAAGTGGGTTACGGATGCGTTATAAGGGGGAAGTTAAAAACGAGCCTATTTCTGTGTCTTGTAACATTGAAAGTTTTAGGTGCGTTTCATTCATTTTGACGGCGTAATTAACTAAGATAACTAATGAAAGTAGACGTCATCTCAGAATCTCATAACAAATGATCAAACTGTCCTCTGCGTACTTTTACACCGCATGCGCTATTCGGATCATTGACTGTCGCACCCGTTCAAATTCTCCCAGACGGTGCCGAATGGTTTCGCAGACTTCCATGACACATTGAAGAAATGTCTCTGCATTAGGAATGTCAGCTGCATAAATCAATTGTTTTAGATAGTCCCATAGATAAAATATACAAAGGACTGAGGTCTGAGCAAAGTCAGGCAATGGAACTAGTTAAAGCACTAGATAGGGAGGAACTGGTCATCCTACCTCTCCATCTGCCATGAGAGGCGTTACGGATATGAAGGGCGAACTCAACAAACTGTGATTTCGAGAAACACGCATTTGAAATTTTTGCTGTACCATTCTTATAAGGTGAACGCTTTACTTTCAGCCTTTATTTTATACGATTAGGAGGGGTCAACTGAACAAAAAACTATATCACCTTATTCTTTGATGTCTGAGAAGCCGAAAAATAAAATAAAAAAAATTTGAACCAATGTTGAGTTGGCCTTTGGTATCCGCAACGCCTCATATTAGCCAAGACATCTCGAACAATGAACGTAAGCTTACATTATAGTGCTCGGAATGAAAGAAAAAGGAAACTGACGCATGCGTAACAATAAAAACTTATTCAACCAATCAGAACGGGCAAAAAACGGAGCATTACTTGTTCCTGGCATCCCCATAATGAAATTGCAGAGAGCAATAATGGAGAGATGGCATAGAATACAAAACTGTAGGGTGCACTGCAGCGCACCAAACGTCGGGTCTGCTTAGCTTCCATAGAGGATAGCGTTTAACGCTACATTTTATGCTGATTAAATAAAGAAAAAAAATAAATTAAAAATATTAAAATAAAAAATAACATTGGTTTTATTAATAGCCTGTTATTTTTATATCAGTATTTGACAAAAAATTAAAACAAAATAAAGTGAGGTTAACAGTGGGGAGATAAAATATTTTGAGCCTCGTATTCAGAATGAGCGCTCATACTCACACTCTTGCTCTAAATAATGATGAAAAATAGGAAAGAAATTTCCGCAACCTGGACTAGAACCAGGAACCTTTGGCTAAGACCGCCAACCAATTGCGCCACTTCGGCCATGAAAGTTAATCGCTATTTACATGACCTTAGGGCTTGGTTGGAGCAGTTACTTAGTTCGCAGGACGGGACTACTTTCCTAAGGCGTAAATTCATTAAAGAATAAATCAGAAGATCTTCAGGCGTGCGAACTATACTCTTTCTCATTTCTACCGTTCGTCTAGTTGACCTGAGGCAATAACCACTTAGTAGCGATAATACTACAGGATTAAGATATTAAGAGAGGAGGGAAGGCGGATAACCGCTATTTACATGACCTTAGGGCTTGGTTGAAGCAATTATTATTTTTGTGTACTTATTAGAAGTGACAAAACTAAGTCATATGATTAAATTAAAACCTGCAAACGAAGTTCCGATTCTTAAGAAAATAAAAGAAAATAAAAAAAAAAACTGCCACCTTCAATTATTAGAGCTCCCCATTATCATAAAAAGTGATTGATGGGGAAGAAAATGCTTCACTGCAAGATCTTATAGCAGACGCCAAAATTTCAATGAAGCACCAAAAATTAATTATTTTAAGTAAATTTTTGTTGTATTTTTTATATAAAATTAGACTCTTTTATCTTGTGTTCAGCAAAATCTCTTAATTTTTCGCGGTGTTTTTTGCGGACATTTAAATGTTTTCTAGTTGCCCAGCCTATGATTTCTATAGTAATTTAGGTGGGTTTACGCACCCGACGTCCGAGGGCGCCACCAGGCTTGCATTATTTATTTTGTTCCTAATGCAAATGAAGGAGTATTGCCTCTACATTATTGCTTTCTGGAAATTGGAACTGAAACGAAACGGAAACAAATCTAGCACTCGATAAATCGAAAGGTTGAATACGATACTCCCATTGCCTTGCTTTCTCCTTTATTATTCTATCATTAGTATATCCTTTAAATACTTAAAAACAATATAAGTTCTGGTTCTAGCTTGACTTTTATTTATAGTCTGAATTGAACAAACAGACTTATAGGCGGGTTGGAGGGCGCCATGTTTCAAAAACTCTGAATAAGGCAGACATCTACAATCGATAAGCACTTACTCGTTTATTATGCATACGCTAATTTTCCTTTTCTTTCATATTGGGCGCTTAACCCCTCAAAATCTAAAGTTTTCGGACATATGTTTATATGGACTATGTTTCTTGATTTGGTGTGAGGAGCCCGCCCTCAAAGTTTGTAAACGTATTTTTGATACACCCTTATATTATAATAATGCAATTTTCTTTTAACAGTGTTTAGCAATAAACTGGTTGATTTTTATTGGTAATTTTTTTTCTTGTCAAATTTTCTGTGAAGAACCACTGGGGATTATTTGTTACAGAGCCTTTGTTCGGAGCAAGACGATACGTCCCAAATAAAAAAAAATAGCTTAATTTCTTTTTTAAAATCTTAATTTCATTTAGTCCAATATGAAATTTGAAACTACATTTTTGTAAGATATTTCAATTCTTGAAGTTTAAAATGATACGCGTTAGAGTGATTTAAGAGGTTTTGAGATGATGTGGAGTGATTTGCGTTGATTTGAAATAGTTCGGTACGTTCTAAGTTACTTTGGAAAGTTCAGAAATAATGTCGGACGTTGAGAACGCCAGTAGATAAATAATTCCAGTCACTATTTTTAGTGACTAATTCTGTTTTACTTGACTTTTGATCTCCGCAGACCTTGCATCTATTAAACAAAAACAAAAATCTTTATCCGTTTGAAAGATATTGCGGACACGGATGAATTGATGGAAAGAAGTAGACTTTATAGTTTGTTTTTTTTAAATATTGGTATTAATGGACTAGATCGGTGTAACACCATCAGATAAAAGTGTTCACAACTCTTGCATTTACACGTGGAAAATGTAATTTAAAAGCGGGATTATTAAGAGACACGTTTTATTTAAGAGAAGGGTCAAATATTCAATTGTTTTACTGTTTTATAACAACACTTTCTCATAGGATTTACATAAATTCTTGAGCGTCGCTCTAATAGAATTACTATTAATACAATTATAAAAGGGTTGCGAAGACAGTGGGCTTGGCTGATCAACTTGCTGTGTACCTCGCCGTGCAAGTCAGCTAAGATTCCGTTCGTTCCACGGAAGAGTGCCTGTGAAAAAAAAAGAAAATTCCATTGACAGAAACGTTGCTTCAAGAGTTAGACTTCTAATTTGCCTTATCGGGTTTCTATTCTAATTCTAAAGTCCTGGCAACGCCGCATGAACTGCATTTCCAATTCCATCATAGCTTCTTTTTTTATGAACAGCGCTTAGAACAATATACAATCAAGAACAATATGCAATGAAATTAATAATTGGCAATATGCATCCTACCTTATGAGTTGAAATGCCATTCAATAAATGGATTCCGAAATCCGCATGTATACGTCAGGCTCTGTTTTCTTCAGTGGCCAGATTCTTCCAAAAAATTTTATTCACAGTCCGCATTCACTAAATAATATGACAGTCAGCTTTATTTCCATTAACTCAACTACTTACACATCCAATTCGATATCGCACATCAAGCTAAGACTTCCGGTGTCTGTCCAGGTCAAAATTTGACTTACAACTCGAAGAGACTTCCTAAACCTTTAATTGTTAGTTATTCAAGCGAAGTCTTATGGAGCTCAAATTTCAATTTCTTTAATTTCAAAATGTCATTTTTCCACTCCTGATATTTGATAAAACATGTAGGTACAGGGCGGTTATAAAATATGTTCGCCTACTCAGAGCCCTCTAGAGCGCAATCTAATGAACCGATTGTGATGCAAATTGAAATGTAGGTTATTCAGACCATGGAGGAGAGAATTCCGGAAAGAAAAGAAATTAGTGCAAACTTTCACTAGCATGTGTCGCTGTGGAATGACAAATGGAGATTTTAAAACTATTTTTATTGTTTTAAACAAGCGGGCAAGGTTTTTGTTTGATTACATCATATGTTCAATATGTCCGCCCCTGCGCCCGACATGTTAGAAGCGTGGCCCAGCTTGTCGCCTAATGCTGGCTTTCAGCTCAGACACGCTTTGTTGATGACCCGATCTTACCGGAGCCAAAAATCTCACGGTTCAAATCCGGAGAACGTGGAGACCACGCATCTGGAAAACGTCTAGAGATCACACGATCATCTCCAAAGTTGGCACGAAGCAGTTCGTTCACTTGTCGATCAATATGAGGTGCTCCATCTTTCATGAAGATAGTGGTTTCCAAGCATCGCCGTTCTCGCAAGGCAGGAATCACATGCTGTGCAAGAAGTTCACAATACCGTGCACTTGTCACAGAACATCTTACAGGATCTCGTTGTGTCACTTCCTCAAAGAAAAAGGGGCCTAGAATAAAATCAGCGGTGAATCCACACAATACAGTCACATATTCAGATTGCAATGGCTTTTCATGAACGACACGGGGGAGCGAGGAATCCCATATGCGGCAGTTCTGCGTGTTCAACGCTCCTTCTAGGATGAAATGCTCCTCGACCACAGGTCATCAACAATCATCCTCGCCAGAAAGCGATAAGCAAAGTCAGCGCGTTGAGAGGGATCTTGAGGTTTTAGCTGTTGTGCCAAATGAATCTGATATGGGTACCAATGCAGAATGGACCGCAAGACTTTTCGCACCGTGAACCATGGGATGGACAATTTGCGTGCTGTTGTCGAGCACCTGTTGCAGAATATCGAGAAGAGGAAGCTCTGTCCAAACCTGATAATTTCCCACCAATCAGGTCATGGAAATTATCTGTCGTCATGTCTACCAATACAAACAATATTTGGTGATGTAAATTCATGGACGAAAAACAAATGGGGATGGTCTAATACGGGGAAATGCACATGGGGAAAAGCATGAGCAGAGAACTTAAAACGACAGAGACAAACGAGAGGGAACAGCAAGCGAAAAAAGTGCAATGCCTACGCCATGTAAGGGCCATGAAACTAATTCTATACATTTCAACGGGAATCTTTTCGTTTTGAACAAATTTTCATAGAGATTATTTACATTGGAAATTAAAACAAAATTTGTTTTTCGCATGAAAATGAAATAAACTCAGGATTTTAAAAATTTTGTTAAAATTAAGCAATAAATATTTCCGAAAAAAACATTTTCTGAAGAATTGTTTCTTCCTGAATTCCAATAAACCATTTGTTAAAAATACTAAAGTTATTAAAATGAAAGAAACTTAATTTAATAAAAATCTTCATTGTAATTAAAATTTCTGCATAATGAAAGAAAGAAATGGGACGCAACCGACATCTACAACGAGATCGAATTTTTTTTTTGTAACGTACGAGAATCACATAATTTTAATGCGATTATCGTAACGAAAAACAACTAATAGTTTTATCCTTGAAAATTAATTCACCCGCATCCACAATACATTTTTTGGAAAAATTGTAAAATAGCAGAGGAATCTAATTTCGGGAAACTCTCGGTACCCTCTGAATTTCCTATTGTCAATTTTTAATTTCTAAGAAAGAATTTTTTTTTACTTTTTATTATTAATCGACATGAACAAAATTTAAAATCTATCTAGAACAATATAATTCAGGACAGTAAATATTTATTTGAAAAAATTTGTAAAAACGCGGCAAAAAAATTATTGTAGAACTAATTAAACCTTCGATTTCACCATTCCATAAAATTTACTAATGAAGAATTGGCAAATAAAAACGCAATGATTCGAATAAACTGTTGTTATTGTTGTTTATTATTGCTTAAAGCCGTAATGTTTTCAATACGAGGGTTTTAACGTATACATAGTATGATACTTTTAATGCATTATTTCTAATGGTTATAAAACTGATAAAAAAAATTTTCAGAAAAGTGTATTTTTAATATTTTTAAAAACTTTTTTATCTAAAATAAATTTATTTGATATGTGTTTTTTCAGAAAAGTGTTTCTCGTGTTTCTTTTTTCCAATTTGTACTTTTCAAGAACAACGGAATTATTCTTGAAGAATTTTGGTTGGGTTAGGAATTTTTTTTAATTTATTATTCGTCTGGCTCAAAAATTGTTCATGCTTTGCTCCATGTGTTTTTCATCCATGAATTTACATCACCAAATGCTGTTTGTATTGGTAGACAATGACGTCAAATATTTTCCACAGCCATGTCCTCAACAACTTCGTCCGCTATTTTGCGCCGTCCTCTTCCTGATGCGACAGCCAAATCGCTAGTCGATTCAAATTTCTTTATCACTTTTCGCAACCCAGTATCTGACATGGGCCCTTTTCGCAGTCCTTTTAGACGACGATATGCTCGTAATGCAGCTGGACTGCTGCTGTCATTCTGGTAAAACAACTTTACCAACAGAGCGCGTTCTTTCCTGCTTAAAACCATGATCGAAAGAAAAGTGAGCTTTACACTAAACACAATGTAATGAATGGATCAATCCATTCCATTCTGGGAATGTTGACTTTCTAATTTGAATAAACTTTCTGCTAATAAGGCCGATATTGAGAACGAACATATGCTGTAATCAAACAAAAACCATGCCTGCTTGTTTAAAACGATAAAACTAATTTTATAATCTCCATTTGTCATTCCACAGCGCCACATTTTCACCTGCTGGTGAAAATTTGCACTAATTTTTTTTTCTTTCCAGAATTCATTCCCCCATGGTCTGAATAGCCTACATTTCAATTTGCATCACAATCGGTTCATTAGATTGGGCTCTAAAGGGCTGTGAACAGGCGAACTTATTTTATAACCACCCTGTACAAGTAAAAAAAAAAAAAGATTCTTGAAATTTCTTAATAAAAAAGTTGTTTGCTAAAATGAATTGGTCATTATTTGTCTACTAAAGATATTCCAGTATCTTCAGCTTGTGATGATAAAAAAAGGCGAAACCCATTGTTAATTATCTTTTCCAATCTTTAACCGGCATCTGTCTTTTTCGTTAAACCATACAATCAAAGGACTTCTCACAATTACAAACTGTACATTGAGATAACTTCACATAGTCGACAATAGGCTTCATACCTATTTGCTTTCAGGACAAAGCTTTCAGAAGGCTGGTCCCCTATTTGCCTTCAGGACAAAACCTTCGCTGAAATATATGAGGTTTAACATGCTCTTTACACCCCTCAAGTTTCAGGATAATTCGTCGAGTATTTTTCTAGATATTCGACAAAAGGTCTAAATTCGAAAGTGTCCGATTACTTTTGGATAGATGGTGTATATCAAAATGACTATTGGCCAATTAAAAAACAATAAGCTCTTATTTCAAACTGTATTGAAATATCTAAAGTTTTACAAAAAAAAAATAAATTAAAAACTGAAAAATGTATCAACTATCTTCTCTACTATTTAACAGGTAAAATCTGAATGCTACATGAAGTTTAAATTTTTTGGTTATTATCATCACTATGTAATTAAAGAAGTTTATTATGCAGCACAAACATAATTAGGAAGGGGGCGGGAAGGAACTTCAAAAAAAAATATAAGTGCAAGAGGAAGAGAAATCCTATTATCATTTCAAAAATATTGAAGAATTCATTTCGTTTTTACCCGCGTCTAATATTTAATATTCCGTATTTTTATACAGAAATAATTGAATGAGATCAAAAGCAGCGATAGCAAAGTCGCTAATTACAGAGACCAAAACGGATGCACCCCATTCCGACGTTTTTATCTTGACTGGCGTCATGGGCGTTGTAGACGGATAAAAACAACTGGACAAGGAAGAAAGTCGTCAAAATGTGTTGTCATTTTTCCTTGTCCTAGGGGGAAGACGGTGAGATATGAGACAAAATTTATAAAATTGAAAGGAACTATTTTGAATGTCTTGGGAATCCACGTGGCTCCATTTGATTAAAAACCGCCGTAATATATCATAAAGCTAACACATCAAAGACGATAACATTTCTCTTTTTGGTTATGAAACTGGAATAAATGTCACTATTTTTATGCCCCCGACAATTTTTAATGCATTATTAGCTCCATTCCGATCCTCAATTGAAAGTAAGCGACCTGTTAAATAGTTTTACGCATAAATTTCAAATATAGCTTAGCCAGAAGGGATACAGCAGTTATTTACAAGAAGCATTCAGAAAATAATGCACCACAACTTATTTCTCTGAAAGTATGGAACATACAGCATTGCAACTCCGGCTTCGCATTGCTATAATCATCAGTTCTACGGACTCTTTTTTCAAAGGAGTCTCCTTTCGTTTCTTTGGCTTTATGCCAGCATTCCAGAAGAGCGTGTATTCCCCCTCGGTACCATTCTTGGTCTTGCCCACGCAACCACTTTTTGACTCGAATTGGATCCCACTGAGTGCATTTTTTAAAGAGCCAAATATGTGGAAGTCTGACGGTACCAAGTCGGGACTATAGGGTGGATGAGGCAACACGGTGAAGCTAGTAACGTGCATCATTGACATCCGTCATTTTTAACACTCGCTATCGTGCTGCCAACTGGCGGTGGAGCTTGCAGCTTCGCATAACAGAGTCAGAAAGTTCAAATTATGACTTCTCAAAGTTTCAGAAATAAATTGTGGTGCATTAATTTATGAAAGCTCCTTATAAATTGTAGATATAACGTCTGATCACGTATTACAATGCGCTTTGTTTAATTTTGCATGATTGACTATAAATATTCTGCAGTTCCCTATCAATTGATCGAGTATGTTAATCTGAAGGATTAATTTTGCTTAATAGATTTTGATTTCATAAAAGAATATTTTACAATCAACATTTGCTAGCCCCCGTCACCGAGAGAGTTGGAATTTGAAATTCGACGTGTATATTTTATTTATTTATTTTTATTTATTTATTGTAATCCAATACGTCCATCCAGGGCCTATATGGGCAGAGGCCGACGATATGGGTCCCTGGATGGACCTGAATTAACGACTGCTGTATGATGGTTGCAGCAACCGGGGGGGGGGGGGGGATCGTGTACTCACTGATGGTCGCCCATCCAGTGACTAGCCGTGATGTTGCTTGACTTCCCTGAAGTTGTGTGTTCAGTGAAAGCCCACCAAGCCAAACGGCCTCACCTTATGGATGTTTTGTTGGGTTCTTTTTTTTTTTATCCTGGACATATGTAAAGATATTAGTTATGTTAAAGAGCGCAAATGGCGCAGACATCAAAAAAATCTAAGATTCTAACAGCCAACATTTTCCGTACATATTAAAAGTTCTATGTTATGTACCTCAAATTAACGTACATTTCAGATCCTAATTTAACGTTCCCTAGGCAAACTATCCTATCATTACAACGATCTTAGGTCGAAAGCCTGGCTCTGAATGGTCAACACATTGAACAGCCAATGACAAAATGTACCAATGGGATATATTGTTGTGATTACACAATAAATTAAATTAAAATATATATCATTCTATGATTTCTGTGTATATATTGTGCAAGCAGCATATTGTACATAATCAGTAATGTATTGTATTAGGGACTACTCCCCTCCCCAGTTTCAGATTAACATTAAAAATTTCAGTTCCCTTTGAGTACGTTGAAACGAGGTTAAAATATTCTTTTCCTTTTTATCCTCGTCTAACTTATGATATTGCATCTTTTTATACCGAAATAATTGAACGAGATCAAAAGCAGCGATAGGAAAGTCTCTAATTAGAACTGATGCAGCCCATTTCGACGTTTCTATCTTGACTGGCGTCATGGGCGTTGCAGATGGATAAAAACGTCTCTGGGGCCTTTGATCTTTATATAGACCTTTTTCCATATGCTTAGGTGTAGAAACCCACTATAGAGCCAGCCCACTATTTTTGTTACACCCAGTGTTATTACTTAATTATGGCCCTGTTTTCTATTAATTCTTGAAAATTAGGATACAAAATCATTAGGGGAAAAGTATAAGCATGTGCTGATTATTTAATTTCGGGACTTTATATAAATTAAACGTGAACTAATTTTACAACAACTAAGTGACAATGATAACGTTTTAAAACAATATCATAGTCAATAATGGTTATTTTCATAATTGTAAGAAAAGCAATTTATGTCATCTACAGTTAAAGAAAAAGTAACATCTATAAATTTTGAGGGATTATTCATAACATTTGTAATCCCCAGCTTTGTATATAAGATTCAAATATAGGTATTTATCCCAATTATCTTCAACTGGTGGCCAAAGTTGGGCTTATATTTTATTCTCTGAGTCTATTTCATGTCTGTTTTTTATTCTGTTGTTACTTTATTTTTTTTTTTCGTCCGCTGAGTCTCCTAGAGCTGAGTAAATCTTCAGTTCATTCGGAAATAACCGATCAACAAGTGGTACCTGATCTTGCGAAGAGCTGAAATCTGACCCTCACATTCGCGAACTTCTCTCGTCGAATTCAATTTTTCGAGATACTAAGATAAGTCGACTGGAGGAATATCGCTTTCATCCTGACACAAGAGAAGGTGATGAACGAAATCACACTTCGGGGTGTGGAGGGTCAAGATTCCGTCTAATGGCAGACACGCGTAAACAAAAGCGTCGCGTTACTTAAAAGAAATGATGGATGAGAGAGTTTTACAATAGCCGTCGTATGATTCATCATGAAGGCAATTGATTTGGTGATGGTTTCTTATACGATATATCCGGCAAAATGTGACAAGGTGTAGTCAACAATTCATTGTTCTTTGTCTTAATTATTATCTTTTCTGATAAATTGGAAAATTTTAATTTAACTGTTTTCTAAAATTGATAGTTTTTTTTTGCTGTAATAATACAGGGTTATCGAAATTAAACTTCCCCAACTCAAAGGGCTGTGAAGAGTGTTCTATTGAAGCAAATGAACGAAACTGGAAGAATGCACAATACAGATGATGATCAATAGGTGGCCCGCGGGCCTCATGTGGCCCTCCAAAGGATATCTTAACTTTTTGTGGTGTGTTAAAATTTAGCTGGCAATACAAGACCCTGATACTATGTTTAAAAAGCACAATATACACCGAACGACCAATTTATTAGAGACACCCCGCTAATAGCGTTTTGCGCCTCCTTTAGCGGCGAGAACTGTCTGAATACGTGCTGGCATGGATTCAACAATGAGGTGAAACCGTTGCGGAGGAATAGCATCCCAGGCTGACATCACAGCGTCCCGTAATTGGTACAGGTTGGACGATTGTGTGGGAAGGCGTCGGACGGTTCTCTCAATAAATGCTCAATCGGGTTGAGATCGGGCGACCGAGCTGGCCACTGAAGCAAGTGGAAGTCCGCGTCATGTTCCTCAAACCGGTCCAAGACCATTCGAGCACGGTGACAAGGATCATTGTCCTGATGAAACTGTCCGTCACCACCAGGAAACAAGTCATCATGAACGGGTGCACCTGATCGGCAACAATGTTCAGATAGTGTATCGCATTCAGGGATGTGCCTACTGATATCAGAGGACCCAATGTGTCCCAAGAGAAGACACCACAGTCTGTACGGTTATTTGCTGACAGGATGGGTCCATGGCCTCGTGGTGTCTACGCCAGATGCGCCGTCTGCCGTCCGCATGATGAAGTAGGAACCGCGATTCGTCGGACCAGACGACCTTCTTCAACTCATCAGTGTCCAGTGGCGATGCCTGTGTGCCCATAGCAGGCGCGCTTTCCTATTTTGCGGTGACAGCGACGGTACCCGTACTGACCGCCTGTTGTTGAACCCCTCTCGGTGCAAGGGTTGTTAAACCCACCGTGTGCTCCGAAATGGGTTGGGATGCTCCCTCATTGAACTGCCCGTCCTGTTGCTGTGGGTGATTCGTCAGTCGCCGTTGGCCTCGTTCATCCACGATCCTGTTTCGTCCGGAGTTATGTTTGTTTTTTGGCATAACTGTCATTCACGGAATACCCTTGACACTGTTGCACGGGAAAACTCGAGCTCCAACGATCATGCCTCGTTCAAAGTTGGTCAAACCCTTGGATTTACCCATATTCAGTCCACTTCTGCTGCTGACTGCAACTTGTGATCCAATGCATACCTTTTAACTATTCCATTGTTTGGGTGTCACTGGGAGGCCGATCCATTTTCCATAAGAGGTGTCTCTAATAAATTGGTCGTTCAGTGTATTTCAAATGCTGATAAAATTTTAACCATTCAATTTAAATCTATTGTACTGCACCAAATCAATAGCTTGTAATGTCCCCTTCAAAAGAATATAATCATTAAAAGACTAACCAACGAAATATCAATGTATGGTAACCAAAATCAAGCACACCAAAAATCTTTGCTAAGCACTGTTTTCATAATGGCCGACTGAACAAGGACAATTGAAGGTGACGACGCTAGCGTTTGGCTAAACATTATTGGTGCTAAACTTAAACTTGGTGCTAAGATGTTCTTCCGCAGTCCACAGGTTTTCTTTTTAGGAGGTGTTGGTATTACCAACGCCTCCTAAAGATAAGGCCTGAGCCCGAAATCGTCAGACATTGTTACATCATCATCCGAAGATACGTTTAATCGCATTTCAGGGCTTATTATTGGTAATAATGCGATTAAACGTATCTTCGGATGATGGTGTAACAATGTATGACGTTTTCGCGCTCAGGCAACACCACCTAGACAGAAGGCCTGCGCACAGAATCGTCATACATTGTTACATCACACTAAAGCGGCTGTTGTTAATCGTATTTCTACCAATAATAAGCCCTAAATTTGGCCGTTTGATGATGATGCAACAATGTATACAGTTTCTGTGCGCAGGCCTTCTGTCTAGGTGGTGTTGGCTCAGGCCTTATCTTTAGGAGGCGATGGTATTACCACGGTCTGTAGATATTCATGGTCATCGAGCTTCGGCCATTTTCTATTGTTTCGAGAAGCTAAGGAAAACAGATCGCGCCAGGTGCCGCATAGATCGCACCAGGGCCGACCGTGACCTGCGATAGAGGTTTTTCATTGAAACTGAAAATGAAAGTAAAGTTTCTGTCTGTCGATAGGGCGGCGCTGCAGGCGTTTTTGGGCCGATTGTACATGCAGCGCCACTTTTCAATAGAGTTCCCGCCCTATTGGGAGTAGAAACTTTAGCTTCATTTTAACAATGGAGCTCGATGACCATGATCTATAGGCCGTGGTATTACTCGTTAGCCTCGCGGCATGTATTAATTTCATCAACCATTGTTGGCGCAACATAATTATGTTTCATAAACAAATCTCTTTCATATACAGGGTGATTCAAAATTCAATGTACAAACTTTTAGGGGAGGTAGAATAGGTGATTCTAAGCAAAAATGTTCATATGAACATGGGTCCGAATTTGAATGATAACTATGATATGAACAGAAATAAAATGCAGCCACCAAAATCAACTCAGGTTTTATAACACCTAGGATAATGAAATTTGAGGGAATAATAGGGTGCATAAAACTATCTACATCGTTAAAATTTGATCGAATTCTAACAACTATTTCCGAGTTACGCATTCAACATCGTAACCCGTACGAGCATCTCCTTCGAAATCCAGTTAGCGCTGGCAGCTAGTCGCTGAAGACCGGCGTACCATGGCACCACAGCACCGGATAGCGAAACAATTAACTGTTACACGTCGAACGAAATCTTTCAGATTAGTAGCATCCTTCAGAGATATAAGCAAGCCGACATTCACTTCAGTTTGACATTTTGGATAAAAGTTCATGTATAAATCAATTGAAAAGAAACCAGACAAACCTAAGAATATCAGTAAATGCAATCCGTGCTTTAATAATAATTGGTTGATAAGTATTTGAATTTGCTCTTCGTGTGAATATGAATATGGGTAAGAATTCCTGAAGTGGACCCCTCAAAAAAAAAAACATGTCGTGAAATTTAAAACTTTTATTATAATTTGATAGTACCTAATGTTTCATTTGTTAAAAAGTTGAAAAAATTTTGTGTTAAAAAAATAAATTTTTAATAAAAAAAAATGTTTTTTTTAATGTTCTCAATCGATTTCAACAACTTTGAAAAACATGTTGAATCTGTATTAATTAACGATTTAGAATTGAAAGAAATTTGGTGATCTCTGTTTTTACGCGAATGATATCAATTTTTGTCAAGCCATTCAATCGAACCACTGGGCTGCTAAGCAAGTAACTCTTCATCATTCAATAGCGACAGCAATAGGGAGCTTCCCTGTAAAGCAACTGTTTCAATATTGATTACACAAAAACACTTTTTTTCTCATTATTTTATGTTTTATTCTGAAATATATACATTTTACTTGTTATTTTTAAAATTTCAGAGATTTGAAAAAAATAGCTTGAAATATGACTTTAAACAAAAAGTACCAAAAAAATTGTATTTGTAAAAAAACTTTTTAACAAATGGAAAGTTTTCAAAAATGTTTTGGGAATTTTAATACTCCATTAAGTACTACCAAATTATAATAAAAGTTTTAAATTTCACGACATATTTGTTTTTGAGGGGCCCAGTTCAGGAATTCTTACCCATATGCTCTTCAAAATGATAATTCTAATTAGCAGTTCTTTTACGGAGACTATAATGCGGTTATTATTTAAAAAGTTTGTTGTACGTGTTGATTTGCTATTCTCCATTTTGTAGAAATTATACACTCACTCACAGTTTGCCCAAAACTTTAATGAAACCGTATAAATTACTTTACAAACTTCATAGGTAAATGTATTAATCTATCAAATAACCAATAAATTTGTCATAAAATTTGTATTCATAACTTGGAGAAAAACAAAAAGATGCTTGTCTAAAACAAATTGTATCCACAAATTTAATTCTTCATGGGGCCTTCATTATTTCTGATAACTTCAAACATTCTGTTTGACATTGAATCAAGAAGGATATGAAGAGATTCTACTGGAATACTTTCCCATCCATTCATAATTGCATTTTCCAACAATTTGAATAGTTTGAAATTATGAGTTTTGTAAACCTGGCGTGCAAGCTATCCCCAGACATTATCATTTGCATTGAGATTAAGGAATGTGCTGGCCAGGCTAAAATGTTTATACGATTTTCATGTAAACTATGTTGCGGGAGCATTATTTTTTCCTCCGGAAATCTCAGCATAAGCTCCGAGTTATTGTTTTAAAAGGTCGTTGTACCCAAAGAAATTCATTCGACGATCAACCATTACCAGATCACTTTTACCCATAGAGGAAAACGAGCCCCTAACTATACAGAACTACCATTCATTTGACGACTCACTTGAACCTTCTTTTCTATTCGTACATCATGCTAGTAAGTCGTGTAGGTTAAATCTCTTTTCATCCAAAAAATCATCCCATACGATTCGTGAGTTCAGGATAGCTTTTATTTAGCAAGGTTCAAACTGACCGGTGGGCATCACTTGTAGCACACGAGAAACAGTTTTTCTTGAACAATGTCGGCAGCAGAAAGATTTATCTCAGTTGCAAGGTGGTGAACATGAGATTCAGGCCTGAAGTTGTGATTTTCTTCCTACCCGATCGCTTTTTCACTTTGCCACCAACTCCTCTTACTAGCACACTGATATCTGTTTATGTGAGCTGCAATTTGTCTCTGAGACATCCAGAAGCATGCAGCAGCCAATTCTACGAATTTCTTCTTCCTTCAGTTCAATTCTTCGTGGCATTATGAAAACACAAAACGAGCAACTAACCAAATCTGTTATTCCTAATTTTATTCTAAAACGCTTAAATTCTATTCACAAAGAACTACTTTATTCTGGGTGAATTTATAATTTTGGCCAAACTGAACGTATAGTGGTGGCTAAAAATTTAGCACCTATATTGGCTTATGTTTGTTACCAAAAATTCTTAACCCGTTACAAAAAAATTTGCACTAATAAAGAATTAAGTGTGAAATGATCCAACAAATAATCATGCATGTTGAATTCAAAGTTGAAACGATGAGATAATTTTTTTAATCCTTTAGGTGGCTTTCCTATGGACAAAAATTTAGCACCATATACAGAATAAATAAATAATACATCATAGAATCAGTATTTGGTTGGGTAATCTGTGCATGGATTCCACTAGACGTTTACACTTATCTTCTGGAATGTTGTTCCATGCTACTTTGATGGGATGGTGTCGAGTAGTGTAAGAATACTAATGGGTTTTTATTTCTTTAACAGCCCTTTTGACATCAATCCGTGTCATTTCTATGGGGTTTAAATCTGCTGACTGAGCAGGTCATTCCATAACTTCGATTTGATTTGTCTGTAACCGTTGCTTTACAAGTCTGCTGGTGTGTTTCGGGTCGTTATCGTGCTGGAATGACCATGTAAGGGGCAGATTATCATCGGCATAAGGAAGCATAATGTCCTCAATGCATGTTTCACGATTGGCTGTAAACACTGTAGCTTTTTTGTTTCATGTTTTTACGCCTCATGTATTTTCTGCCATCAGATGCAAAGACCTGTACCTTTGTCTCATCCGACCACAGCACGTTTTTCCACTGTTGTGTTGTCCAGTTGAGATGGGCACGAGCAAAAGCTATCCTAGCTTTCCAGTTCTTTAATGACACAAGAGGTTTCTTTTGTGCCACTCGCCCAAACAAACTAAACTGGCTAAATCGTCGACGAATAGTACGAGAAATAACGCTAAAGTGATGATGAGCAGACAATTCATCTTGAATCATTGTTGGAGTTAGGGATCTGTCTTTTTTGGAAAGACGATGAATGATACGGTCGATGTGCGGGGTTAGTCTTTTTAGGTCTTCCTGGTCTTGAACGATCTCTGAAAAAACCAATGTTGTTGTACCGCTGAATTGTACATATACAACATGATTTGCTGCAGTTAACAATTTTGTCAATGGCATCAAATGTTAGTCCTTCATTGCGTACCGTCTAATTTGATAACGGAGATCTAGCGATATGTTTTGTCGTTTTCCCATGATTGCTTGTTAAAACATGTTCAAGTGAAATTAAAATTGTTGCTTATACAATGTGTATATTAAAATACAACAAACTTACAATGCAGAACCCACGTTTAAATCGCAAACACGTTAGGGTGCTAAACTTATGTCCAGCCAATAACTTAAATATTCTGAAACATGCTTCCCTTTTCATAGTGTATCCTTCAAAAGATATTTTTTTAAATACTTTGTTTCAAACAGTCTCATTTATTTTGTAGGAGGGTTTGAATTAACTTTTGAGCTTTGATTTTTCAAATATTGGCAATATTTTTAGAGCCATTTGGTTGGTGCTAAATTTTTGGCCACCACTGTACATCTTTTTGTTTTTCTCGAATTTTTGAAAAGATTTATAATAACATGAATATGATAGAAGCTTTAGTAGTCAGCTGATAACTGAATGCGTTTTGCCTATCAATTTGCAAAGAATTTATTTCTTTTTCATTACAATTTTGTGCAGAAATGTATGCGAGTGTATATTGAAATTTATCCAGGACTGTATATTTAAATTTTCGCATTCGGTGAATCTCTTTCTTTCTCAGCTAGGGTTATAAACAAAGACCGTTCCTCTTTTAAATGATTCAGTGTAAAGTAAATTCTAAAACAAACGTGCATCAGTTAAACGAAAAGAAGCTAGAAAGTCATATATTTCACAGATTTCCACCAAATTGAAAAATGTTACTCATCTGAAGCTACTATAGGTGCTTGCAAAATAAGAGAGTGCGAAATAACCCGCGGAAACGAAAAAATTTGAGCACACATAGCCATACAAGGACTCCATTGTTAAAGCGGATAGGCTATGTGGGATTCCCTTGTTAGTATATGTTAACGTAAAAATAGGTCTTGCTTAAGTCTGCTTATATACCAGAAAGAGCTTTGTATAAGGGTCGTACAAATGAAAACGAAAATTTTTTTTTTCCAAAGTGTATAGAAGGAATTTAAAAATACTCTCCAAATGCGTTAAGGTATTTATCCCACTGTGTAACAAGGTGTGTAATTCCTTTATGGAAGAAGTCTTTCAATTGCGTGTGGAACCATTCCAAAACCTCTTCCTTCACTTCATCGTCCACTGAAACCTGCGGCCTTTCAGATGTTTCTTGAGATCCCCAAACACGGAAAAGTCACATGGTGATAATTCAGGGCTGTAAGGTGGATGCTGCATTGCTTCTCAGTTGAACTTTCTGATGAGGTCTACCACTGCTTTCGAGGTGTGAGGACGCGCGTTGTCGTGGAGAAGAAGCACTCCTTCTGTAAGAAGTCGGACGCTTGCATTTGATGGCCGCGTGCAGTGCCTTCAATGTTTCCCCATATCGTGCTGCGTTAACTGTGGTGCCTTTTTCAAGAAAGTCCAGTAAAATCTGGCCTTTGCGATCAAAAAAACACGATCAATATCACCTTCCCCGTGCTGTTTGCGACTGCTTTTGATTTTTTCCCGATTTGACTTTGATTTGTTTGCGATTGCTTGTTCGTTCTCATATGATGCAACACTTGCAACCTATTGTTCAATTTGCACGTGGGGTTTCGCAGTTGTTGAAAACAAAAACTTACGATCCTACACGTCGTCTTTTTTTTTCACATACAAATTTTCGTTTTCATTTGTACGACCCTTAAATTTACACTTTTACTTAACTCACAACTTCTGTCTTTCTTTCTTTCTTTCTTTCTTTCTGTCTGTTTCGTTCTGTGTTGCAATCAATTTTTCACCCACTTTCCGTTGTTCAAAAGACTCCAAATTTGGCACACTGACTCATTTCTGGTGACAATAAAATCCAGCATAAAAATGTTCAAACTTTTAACCCTTCAAAAGGATTAAAACTAACTAATTTTTCATGCCAGTTAGGGGAGTGGGCCACGTATTCAGGTTTTTGTTCATTTTTCACAAATTTGTAGCAAAAGCATGAGTTAAAAATTCATTACAAATTTAAGAATAAAAAGAATAAAATAAAAAAACTAAAAAAGACTTTAAAATTGCACTAAAAAGAAAAACTTTACTTTATGATGCCTCTCGTTCATAAAATTAAAAAAAAGGCAAAAGTGTGGCGGCGCGCGTTTAATATTAAATTTTCAAATGAAAATACTATGCGCCGTCACACTTTCATCTTTTTTTTTATTTTTTTTAAATAAAAGTATATGCTTAAGAAGTATTTTTATATATTTTTTAATTTCTGGGTTTGCTTTTTTGAAGTGTTCTTGAGTTTTTTTTCCTCTTAAGTATTCATAGTTTTATTTTTGTTCGTAATTTTTATTTTAAAATTTAATTAAAAGTCTCTCTAAAAATACATAAATGTAAGAAGCTGCTTCAAAAATTACAAAATGTACGCAGCTTAGTTATTTCGAATGTAGTAAAATCTAGGTGACATTAGAAACAATCACAAAGTAAAAGTACCCATTATTGGCTCTGGTTACTCATAATCTTTGTAAGCAATAATGATGAAGATCTATGTGCAGTTAATGGATATCAAGGTCAAGTTATATTTTACCTTTCATTTGACACTTGGGCTTTATTGTTACATTTTCTTTGAAACTTTTCGTGTCCTGTATAATTGCTAAACTAAGAAACGACGTCCGTTCACATGCGGTTTTCTTCGGCCTCCAATAATGGCGCTTTCTTTGCCAGGGAATGGAAATCAACCTTGTTTCCATCCAGGCCTTATCGATTTTCACTATATTCTATTCCTTTGGCGAAATCTAAGTATTCTCCCTCATCGTTTAGCAACTATTGGAATAATGTGATTCATAGTTTCTTGGATCGGCATGTGAACTCTTTCCTCTGGAATCTAAGAGATGTTTATATAATGTGCCGTTTATTGATAAAATGTTATAATAAACTTCGAAAAAAATCTTGATGAATATTAAGGAGATATTTTTAAGGCGAGAGCCACTTGACTTGCGTAAAATATGTCTCCGTAGCTTTGATTACCAAGAAAAAAGGTTTCGGTTATCGGATCACTCCATATCTTCATTAAATATGGTTTGATGATTTATGCATTGTCTGTTTGTAAACCTATCCATACAAGTGAAAACCACGGATAAAGTTTTATTATATAGATTTTTTACTCTGATTTTACACAATATTAGGCTGTAACAACGTTAACTTATTTCATTCGGATTAACAACCTTCATATCATTAGGATTAAATTTTAAATCATTAGACCGTACTGCAGTAATCTGATGAGAATTTGTGTATACGGAGTATATTCTAATGTGATACTTTCAAAATACGGAGCAATTCAAAATGAATGGAACAAAAGAAAACATACTTGTTTTTGCATCATATTTTGTTTTAGTGTATCCATATAAGCATACCGGACAAAAAATTACTAACTTTGAGAGTTCTACGACGCTTCTATGTAAAATAGTTTGTATATACAAATGAAAGCGCATGAGCACATTTAATTGCGAGATAGTAGTAGCTAACCAATGTACGAGAATTTTTAACAGCAGTTTTTGTTATTCCGTGTCGAATTTGGCTGCCAAAAATGGGTCGTAAGCAAGACGTATCTCAGTGGCAAAAAAGGGTCATAGCATTTGTGTTATGGGCAAAAGGACATCCCATGCAAGAAGTACAGTCCGTGCGCCACGAGTTGGCGGAATTGGGGCACATATTTGCTGACGTGTATGCTGCGTTTTTTGCTTCAACTTTCATTGAAATGAAACTTGGAGTGCAACTTGTTGCTTTCTTCCTGATTAAGTGGATAAGAGTAAATATATAAAACTGTTGCTAACAATTGCACGGCGCTGACATGAAGTTTCCTTGAACGTATTATATAAGCATTGTCTGAGTAATAGTGAGTTCCCAGTTTAGTGATTGTGTTTTCACAACATATTGGATTATGTCGCAGTCCATTTAAATCTTTGGCGTTGCTTGTTTTCCTTTGCGTTCACGGCCAAAGAAGCTTTTAAAACACAAGGAGTTGGGTGGAAAATTGCATTTGCCGGATAGATTGGTGCTGCTTTCGCAACCAGTGGCCCACAGAGGCTGTGGTAGATTTTTCGAAGATGATCCTCTCCTAATCCTCAAGCGCGGGCTATTGTACTTCTTACAGAAACCAGGCAGAAAATTACAAACGGGAGGGGATAGGGTAACACCCGAATAAGACAAAAGGTTTACTCTTGCAGATGTTAGCTAGCTTGTCTTATCTTATTTATAATATTTATAAACGTTTACCTACTTTTATTGTTGTTTGGAAGCTTTTATCCTTGTAGGTATGATTTCAGCTTAAGAAACAAAGGAAATCACCAGGGGACACGCAAGGGCTATGAACAGGACGCGGAACACGTACGGTGTTTTTTTCATTGCTATATATGTGATACTGTAACTATATTCACAATATACCGCCGTGCGTTATCGTGATGAAGATAACTAAACCACTTGGATAGAGAGCTCGTCCTTTACCAGGTATGTCGTTGCAGTTTTCCAATAGGGACAAATAATGTTAATAGTTGTGCGATAAAAATGGTCATTCGAAAAAGGAAATGATCAGCATTTGCCATCATCAACTGTCACAAATTTGGCTTTTATCGTAACGTATGACGAAGGTGATTTCCACTTGGTGTTCGCTTGCTTGCCTTCCAGATCATAGTGGCAAAATCATGATTCATCGGCGATTTTCACCTGTTTTCGTTTGGGAATCAGTAACCGTGGAATATACCTCAGACACAAGGGGGAGATATAAGATGCTCATGTAGAATTACAAGCACATTACTTGTAGCGATGCCCAAAGCAACAGAGTTCCCTTATGATTATTCGCTCATCTTTTCGCACATTCGCAACAGTGATGTTTGTGATTGCACTGCAAAGTGTTTCAGGCCCATCATGCTTCTCGGCGTCCTTGTATCAGCGGAATGTCCTAGTAGAACGAGACAGAGCGTTTCACCAAAATTTTATAGCAGCTTGGTGTATCTTTCTCCTCTCACAGAGGTAACATGCTCACCTAATCCGGTAGATGAAGCACCGTTTCGAAATACTACAGATTACAATGCACTTTCCAAAATGCCATTTGTATTGATCATGTTGCTCCCTAGAGAAGAAATCTATCTCAGTCTTTATTGAACACCCTGCTAAGCGTTCAAAGTAAACTTCCCGAGTATATGAATGCACAAATTCTTTCACTTAGTCCAAATGCACAACTCGTTCGTCCTTTACCATTCTCAAACGGAACCATCTTCGTTTTCTCCGCATCAATTCTCATTTGTCAATTTTTCAACCTTATCACAATTATAGACCGGTCACTCAGAAAGAAAGAATGTGATTTGTATTTAAAAAAAACTTGGATTTACACAGCATAAATTATTTCCATATCAAACATACCTGCTGGACAATTTTTCATGCATGCATCAATGTACACATTAAATAATTAAAGAGCATCATTTATTGCTACAGACATGCAAGATTAATTATATATTCTTTTTAATAATGGCAATATGTTAAATGAATATAGAGAAGTAGGGTCAGTTTTTATATGTTTGTAATTATGAGATTTGTATTGTTTGTCACACTTATAATTGACAAGACGTAGATTTTTACAACTCCTGTTTGTTTAAAAATTTGTTTTAAAATTTTTACTGTTTAAATTACGCCACTTTATAAACTGTTTACTTACAATTCAATGCTTACGTAATTTCGATGGATGAATTTTCTTAAAACGAAGATCGCATATCATGCTGTAAAGCTATTAATGTAAACGATTTTAAGGAATCCTAGTACTTTAGCTTTCTTTGACTAAAAAATAAAAGTAAAACCCAAGGAAAAGCACTTTAATGGAAATCTTCTAGCTCTTGAACCATTATCAGGAGATTGTCGCTGCTCTGTGACTTCATGAATAGATACTTAACTACAACCAGAATCTAATTTTGTAAATGCACAGCCTTTGCCCATTAGTTATTAGGGCCAAAAGCGGTTGCCAATGAGTTCCAATGTGATGGAGGAAATTCAATTGACTCTCAATTTGGGCAAGCTCATAATTGAAGAAAGTGCGGTTTCGCTGTTACAAATCCCAAAATGTTTAAAAAAATAATGAGGTAAATGTAATTTCACGGTTTAAGCCAAAACCATTAAAGACTGGTTTTCGAATTTCCATGTAAATTTTACATCCATGATCGAAAATTGATCTCACTTTTCTTTTAAATATTATCTACATCCATTCTTGTGGGGTATCGATATCACTTTTTTTACGTGGAAAATATTTGTACAATAATAAATTGGCCATGGAATTTGCATGTTTACGATCTTGAGCTTGCGAATCAAAATCACTACTCTCGAACACTTAATATTTAATTCCCCGTACTGATGCATTAGTCATGAGTTAGAATCCCGTCATAATATGATTGGATATTCTTTTTCCTCATTGCCATCTCATTAAAGTTTATATTTTGCCGTGCTCATTTACAGAATAAAGAGGAAGTGTTACATAGGAAGCAAGCCCGAAAGTAAAAATTTTGAAAATTAATTTCGTGTCCTCATTTGCAAGTAATGAAAGGTGCTAATTAAAAAAAGCTGTCATAAATTTTTATTCTGAGCTCCAGAGATGGTGTAATTCGCTTAATTGGAGTGACTCAGGAATGGAACGTATTAAACTAGAAGAGTATTAATCTTATTCGAACTGTAAATTTTCAGTAGGGGTGTATTACTCGACCAGAAGTTTATTTCTATAAGTAAATATGCATCAAGAACATGTTGCATAAATATTTCGTGGAACAACACTGGAATTCTTTGTGGAAATACGTTGAACAACGATTCTTCGCTATTTTCAATATAAATAACTAAACATGTTTATTCATTTGAACAGCACCTCAAATAATAAATTAATCTTTTGAAGTAAAACTCTTTCTTAAGTAAAACTTCTAAAATCGATCACCTTTGATTCCAAAAGAAAACTGGTCATTTGAGAAGGTGGTCTTTTTACCCAGTGATGTTATTTAATTAAATAAATTTTGATTTAATCATTTCAGATTCAATATAATTAAAACATAGGCATAACGAATAGAATTTATAAGTGTGATTACTTGCGTAGATTTCTGGCACAAGATGTCATTGCGTGCGTTTTCGACCAGTGGCAGGTTTTTAGCACTCGCTTAGAAGGAAAGCGATGAAACGTTAACAGTATTTTTAAAAATTAATTTTCAAACACGATTTTTTTTTTCTTCTATTTACTGTTTCTTAAAGTAAACTTCACGGAAAAATTCGACTTATTTTTTTGCATCCAGGGTAATAAAATATACAAGGTGATTATAATTAAAGTCCCTTTGTAAAAATGCTATAA
>JAHWFO010048912.1:1323908-1404213 GCA_023313115.1 Rhysida immarginata
AAGATTTCAAAGTTACCCCCTCCCCCCCAGCCCCCCTGACAAGCGGGGGGGGGGGGGGTAATTTTTTAACTAATGGATATCACCCGCGAAAAAATTTACTTTTGATTTTGGACATTTTTTTTTGTACAATGCTTAGTTTCCGTGAGTGAAGAATTATCATATTATTCTTAAGGTTTTAAATAAAGGTGCTGTATTTAAAAAAAAATAATATTTAACGGAAAATATTCGAATCTATATGCCCATTAATTATATTTTGGAAAAAATTGCCAAGAAATAATCATATTGGATCTTGGCTTTTTTTTAAGTATAGAGAATTGTATTTTGTTAATTATAGAGAATTGGGAAAGAACAGGTTATTATGGAGTAAATTCATATTAAATAATGATGATTAACGATTTTTAAAAACTTTCAGAATTTGAAATAAAAACTTAAATCGATCTCGAACCTGAATGAAATACGCATAAATTATTTTACATCCTTTTTACTAAGGGTGATATAAATCTGAACGTTAAGAATCATTCTTCCTTCCTTCAAATGGTCAGTATGGAAGAACTATACGAAATGAAGAGGCAATATATTTAATAGTGATTTGAATTTATTCTATAAAAATAAGGGAATAAGAGATTAATGCTACGATTCCTTTCTCCATTTTCCATTGCATGAAACACATTATATAACCAACGCGCGTGCCGTGTAAGTTGTAAGAAATATGAAAACATTTTATGTTCACTTTTGCCTGAAAGGAAAAGCTATTTCATGAGCAAAGAAAAAGATTGTCTCAGACTTATTTTGGTTCTGCTTTAAACTTTCCAGATGTTTTCGATGGGATTGGGATTACTTCTCTGGACAGAACGAAACGAGCTTTCTTATTATTGTTCCGAAACCATTCAGTAAACGATCGGAAAAGTTGGGTTGCGGCTGCCATCCTATTAGTGGCTGTACCATAAGTTTTGAGCTATTGATTAATACTAAAAATTCATCCAGTGTAACATCCGTGGCTACAAGAACACATAAAACCGTCCGTCTGATCTTTTTTTTTATTTTTTATTTTGCTTCCTTCTCATTATTTTAATGGGTTATGTATTAAATAACAGAATCAGTTGATTAGATGCTTCCACGTTGAGCTAAAATCATCTTACCTTTTGAATAATTCATCTATTAATAAGTAAACCACGTACCACAGATTTTAATACAGAATGCATTGTTCGTCTTTGTTCCCGTCTTTTTCCCGACTCTATTTTTTTCTTAATTTACTTTTGCGGCCATGTATGCTGTTCAGAAATGACCTGGACTTTTATTTCTTAAAGTAATATCTTTCTTTCTTTTTCCAATTTCATTCGATGAAACACTTATTCCAACGTCCGGGAAGCTTCCTCGTCCTATTATAATAAAGTCCTTCGTCTGATGTCGGTACCGCCTCATTCGATCCAAATTTCTTTACTCCCAAAGAGTCTTTTACGTATCAGGCTATGAGGAGGATGTAGTTCAACATCCTAGCCTAGTACTGCCAATGTGAATATGGATAGTTTAGCGGTCTGGGGCTTGAAGGCAAACCCCCAATACCGACCAGTACTGCTCGCTTCTTCTCAGCATGAACTTTGAAAGTTTTTCAAGAAATCGCGATAGTAGGATGCATTTATAGTTGATGCTTCAAAAAAAATCAACAAGAATAACGCCAGAAATGTCTCCATTACCTAGGTAGCTAATAAGGTGCCGTTGAATTTTATGGATGAACATGTTTGTCTCCACTCCATACTGGTATTACGGAGTACAGAGCCGTCTGGCTGAGAAAATTATTTCTTTCTTAAGATGTCTTGCAGCAAAATGTTCGGAATTTGAAACCTGGTAAGTTTCTGGTGTTTTCTGACAGATGGATGCGTCTGCGGGTTTTCGCCATGTATCTGCCGCTTTTGGAAGTGGCGCCGCCGTCAGCTGTTTAATTGTGAAACCCGCTGTAGGTGATTGTACAAGTCCAGCCCATAAGTTGATACAGAATCGTTTCTGGTGACCAGACATGCGTGTGTTAAGTAGATGGTCGTCAGTCCAAACATAACTATTTCAGCAGTTGAAAACACCTTCAGGGTAAATTCCTCACACGTATTACTCATTCAAGATCTCGTGCAGCATGAAATATGCTTTTGCGATTATCATATAATTCCATGCCTCAAAAGACTCAGTTCGCAGTGCTCATTGTCCTCTCCCATCCGTAGAATTTTGTTCCTAAAAGTGTGACACACCATGTATTATTAAGTAAATATAATATGTTATTGAAAACCCATTTTAATTCGTTATTATTATAAACTCATACAGAGAAACAGGAGAATTTCCATACGTTGATTGGCTTCACATTTTCTTCAGCGCTGGCAAGAATTGTTTGTGCCATTAGGTGTCAAAGCGGCAGATACATGGCGAAAACCCGCAAACGCATCACATCTCATGAAAAAAAAGCGGCTAAGCGAATATTTTTAGGGAGAATATCTGTTGCAATCCGATTGGTCTGTAGTTATGACGTCTTCACAAGTCAGATAAACAATCCCTTGGTTGTCCGCCATTGATCGCACGCTTGCGGTGTTCATTCTATTCTCGACTGGAATAGGGTTGGCCAAAATGCTAGTTCAAACTAAATATAAGCCTAACTCTAATACTATATCTGTGCATGGTACGTTACCTTCCCAGAATTCATATCGCATTCAGTTGTTTTGCTTCCCAGGGTCCAAGCTACCTCTCTCCTTGTGAAACAGACATCACGGATATTTGAAAGAGTGCGGCAAAATTTCATACGCCGTCAGAAATTACTCAAAATTTCTGGCACGTTCAAGATCTTGTGGCGTCTGAAATATGCATTTCCGACAATTAGTTCCAAAAAATAGTCTCAAAATACTCAGCTTACAGTTCATCTAACATCAGAAGCAGTTTGCCCTTATAGGTTTGAAACATCCTGTAAAGTGAAAAACCTGTAAACAAACATTTCAAATGAAATTCAATGCCCCATTGGGAGTTGCCATACTCTTAACTGTTGCCATTGGGAGTTCCGAACTCTTAACAATTAGCTAGTCTCCTCACAAAAGTGTAACAGTCAAAGTGTTACAATCTTATAGTACAGAAGTGGACGTGGCTCATTCTCAGCTCACCATCGAACCCCTGCTACCCACTCCACCCTGTGAACGAATGGTCTCAACCAACGTGAGCAATCGTGTACTTTAACTAGGAGCATGCAAATTAACTTCCAATTACTTCCACGTGAACTGTGCAATCAGTCATTAGTATGTGTCTGCGATTATGGCTGGCTACACGTTTGGTGAGTACACCGACATGGTATTAGTGTACGCTGTCCGGGACTATCTTGGCGAAACATTTGGTGAACGATGGATTGGGCGAGGGGGTCCAGTGGGATGGCCACCAAGGTCACTGGACTTCTTTTACTGGGGACATTTAAAGGAGCATCGTTTATGAAACCCCGGTGGAGTCAGAAGCGGATCTTGTAGCACGGTTGATGGCAGCCGCTGAAGACATAAAAGACACTCCAGTGCTACTCGACACAGTGTACAACAACTTACACCGCAGATGCCAAACATACATTGAGGTTGGAGGCCGTCAGTTTGAACAGCTACTGTAACTGCAGTGAATGTATCAATTATGCATTTCCGGACTAATGTTTATAGGACATAAATGCTTATTATGATCACTTGTGTAACTAATATAAGTTTGTAACACTCTGATTGTTACACCCTGTATATTAAGCATTTGATTGCAGGTTAACTGATATTTGACATTGATCTTTGGTCTTTAATAAAATGTTCTGAAAATATCAAAGGGTACACAAAATATAATTGGCTACATTTAAGGCTATTTCCCTAATTTATAACTGCCCGAAACCCCGAGAAAAACGCCGCACAGAAGTTGTAGGCTTTTATATACAGGGTATTTAAAAATTCGTTGGACAAATTCCTTATATAGATTCTATACATAAATATAAGATAGGAATATAAAAGTAAAAGTCGCTTTAAAGTTGGAACTTTGTTAGTGTAATTACGCAATGATGCCATTCTTTTGAAGCTTTGTAATTGGCTGGACTTTGATCGGCGGCGGCTGGTGAGGTCACATCAAATGACGCTTGTGACGTGTTGGCGTGTTATTTGTAGCAATGGCGGGTTTAACAAATGCTGAGATGGCTGATTTGCACATGGTGCATGGAGCTGCTAATGGAAACGCAAGAGAAGCAGTAAGCCTTTCAGGCAGCGGTTTCCTAACAAACACGTACTAAGTTTAGATCGACGTTTGAGAGAAACTGCGACTTTTATTGTTAGAAGGCATTTATACGAGTTCTTTCAATGTAAAACCTGCAGTGACTCAAAACTACTTCGAATTTGGGCCCCTTTCTGAAGCTTTAATTCTCTGCGTCTACCGACCTACAGTGTTTCTGCGTAGCTTTCATAACCAGCGTCACAAAATATTTGCGAATGCGTGAGACCAAAGAATACAACTGCTTTCATTTGGGTCGGCGTAGTCGGTGATTGTCCGTTCATTTGAGTGAGGTCATAAATATTGGTCGGCCAATTCCGCACAAACTTTGGAAATTAAAATTTTAGCATGCAAACTTTCACTTTTCTATAAACTAGTATCGCCTGTGGTCGAAATTCGACCAATTGTGTCTGTAAAATAATGAAATTCAACTTGTTTTTCACATAATTAATTGGAATTTATTTGTATGCAAATTCTTAATTCTTAACTCCACACTAAAAGGAAAAAAGTGGGAAATGGCAAAGAGGGAATTAATTGACAAAAAATTATTAAACATAAAACAAATCAACTATAAAACGCTAGAATAATACAATAAATAAATACCGATATATGATAATTCCATTTGAAAGAAATGAATAGTTATGAAGTGGATTTAACGATTCAAAACTTATGTATAATCTATATTTTTCGTAAATACTCTTTCGTCATTTGCTAAATGATCTTCTTCGCTATGTTCAGAAATATAAAATGTCAAACTATCGAAAGATGAAACTCTACTTGATGCGACATATACTGTAACTGATCATGCGTAAAAACTGGTTGCTTTTATAAAATTCCAACTTTTTCGAATGCTTGTCCATGTGGCTTATTAATTGTAATTGCAAATGCAGGAATAATTGGGAATTGTTTTCTTTGAAACTCAAATGGTAAAATAGTACTGGAATTAGTTAAATTTATACGCGGAATCAAAATTCGCTTATTTCGTGCGATTGCAGTTAAAACTTTGCAATACTTAGCATTATTATGTAAACATTTAACATGCATTCTTGTTCCATTAACTAAAGCTTTTTCTTCCAATACTTACATTATCATTCGGGTTCAATTCTAAATGATCAGTTAAGTTACTATACACTTCTGACCTTAGAACAGACTGATTTTGTCTTATGAAATGAAGTCTTGTACCTTCACTACGTACATACACTTTCATTAATCCACTACAAAAATATTTAATTTCTGTGAATAATGTAAAAGTCTAAAATCATCCCTAATTGCCAGCCGATAGCATGCATATTGCAACATAGTAACTTTATTTCTGGGCTGTCTTGCAATGTATGTATTTGGTGTGTTATGAAACAAATTAACATGCCACCCGGTATCTGCATTAAGAAGTAATAACGGATACGCTAATGGATCCAATGATGAATCTAACACTGAGATTATTTTGACTGTACCATTGTTTAAAAAAAAACCAAAAAAACCAAACATATTTCGTTCGAATGGTGGCTCACCATCAACTGTGCTAAAAAAAACAGCAACTTCAGTTTGAATTGCATAATTGTAACGTCGAAGGTCTAAATTTTGGTTGTCTGGTAATAAGCATACAAATTTCTCTATTTGCAGTTTCAGCTCTTACACAATAATGTTTTATTGCAGTAAAACAACGCACAAAACGATTAACGCGCTCCAATTCTGCCTTTAAATCCGACTTGTTAGCGTTCTTCTTCGAGGCAGAACAAACTTTAAATATTGAAATTGGAAACTTTCTTATTTTCGACATATAAACAATGCAATTAAATCGACAATTGAATTGAATTGAATGAACACCTCTTAAACAAAAGGCCTGATCACTGTAACGTCATACATTGTTACATCATCATAAGTCGACCAAATTTAGGGCTTATTATTGGTAGAAGTACGATTAACAATGGTCGACTGATAATGTAACAATGATCAGGCCTTCTGTTTAGGTGATCAGGCCTTCTGTTTAGGTGATCAGGCCTTCTGTTTAGGTGGTGTTGATTGAATTCTCACTAATGGACGTAAATCGCCATCTCGGTATCTGTTAGCATCCTATTGGTATTGGTTTTTAATTAATATCTCGGCTAATTGTGGTCGCATAGACTTGTTTCTTTTTTTCTGCGCTTCTATGGCGCAGTACCTTTTGAATGAAATAAGTTTGATTCCCCTCCTTATATAATAAGTACCTCAAAAATGTTCCCCAATTTCGATGTTCACTTATTAATATATAGATATATCTTTCTTTATTACTGGCTGAAAAAAACACTCGTATATTATACGAATCTTAATGCGAGCATTTTAATAGGCATGAAGTGATTTTTGATAGAGGAAATTAGAAAATATTTTTTCTTCCTTTGGCCTTTCATAGTATACATCATTCTAATGGGTATGACCTTCGCTGATGAGGAAAACGTTAAGCAAAGATGTACCAAGCAATATTTTTACTAAATATGACAATTTTCTTATCCTTCCAGTGTCTATTTTTGGAGGGATATCCATTATTTTGATCAAAAATTAGATCAATTATTGATTATTTCAAAATTAAAAGGTCGGCCTAATATTATTAGAAATAAAAAATGTGCCCCTTAATCATTTACAGAATTTCATTGGTGATCGATGAAGATTTAGAAGTTTGAAGATTCTCATGCGATAGAGCTCCCTTCAAGTTACTCGTAAAAAATGACAAATGGCATCCAGTCTGCATTCCACGGCACTTATTCATCGACACAAGAACGCGCGGATGACGTCCAATTGACGCATTTCTTTCGCTTAAGATGCAAAAAAAAAGTTGAGATGCTATGTCATTTTCACCTCAATCACTTTTTTTTTTTTAACCGATGAATAAATCGCGTGGAATGCAGTCTAGGTAACGTATCATAGAGCAAACCTGTTTCATTTGGCCCTTTACATCCTCTTTAGAAATGATAGTCAAAGATTGAAAATTGAAATCGATATCTTGTCGTTTATTATATTTCTGTGTATACAGAAGAGTGTATGGGATAGCTATAGAATGTATATGATCAATGACCTCTCCCATAATTGTTATTAATTTCTCGAAAATTGCTTACTGAATAATCTACAGTTTGTTTAATTTCTATACGGTTTATTATTTTATAGTAATCTCGCATTTAGGCTTGAGTTTTTAATAGAAACCTACCAAAAGAATACGACACTGGGAAATGAGAAGGAATAAAAGTTGAAAAAGATAAATGAAATTGGGCCATTTATTTTACATGCCTGTTTATTTTTTGCGTAAGAAAGATCGGTATTTTTCCTCCCTTTTGAGTTTCTTTCTGTTTTTTTTTTTTTTTTGGAGTGGGTAGACGACAAGAAGGAAGGAAGAAGAACGACTTGTATCGGAAAAGGGAAAAGATTAGGAACATGGAAGGAGAAGAACATTAAAAAACGAGTTCGGCGCCTCACCATTCGATGGCTCTCATTTATCTCCTTCTTATACTCTCAGTGAATAAAGAGTTAAAGAAAGTATCTGGCGAAAGAAGTGGAACGAGGAGAAGAAGATGGTGGGCTTTATTTGAATGGTTTCAAGGAAGAAATCCCATTGAATTATTGTTTCGATTAAAAGAAACAGGAGGGTTGGTTAGGGTAGAAGAAAGAATGGCGCTTCTGTTCGTGGCGTGTTTTTTTTTTCTTCCTCCACTCTCCATAGAACGTAAGCCGGTTGCGCCTGCCTTTTTGTCAGCGGCCATCTGGCGCAATCTCACGCGCCTCTTTGGGATTTAATCGTCTATTAATCGTCCTTCACAGCTGTTCAATTGACTCAGTATTTGACCCAAAACAAATCTTTTCTCTCGTTCCGTTTACTGTATTTAACATCCGATGACATTTAAAATGGCGCTCATCCACACACACATACAAACACACATGCACACAACATTCAAATGTCGTTGTTTTTTGGAACGTCGTCTCTCGACTTGAAAAGTCGCCCATTTTCTGCGAAATAAAGAGGCACGAAGGAAGTAGTTTGAATTTTTAACAAAATTTGTTTGAAATATTTAAAGAGTAGCTTGTTTAATTTGGTAGGACAATTACTTTTTTTTGGTGTGCAGAATTTCTTTCCTTCCTTTGCAGGCAATTCCACACAGCAGTTTCTTCTCTTATTTTTTATAGGAGGAAAGCACCCAAACCCGGGCCCCCATTTTCTTTTTTAATTTTTAGAAAAACATTTTTTGAAAAAATGAAATCAAAAAAATTAAATGAAAAAAAAAAACATTTTTCGTAACTAGTACATTTTGTAGATATGTAAAAAAATATCTAAAAATGGGTACAAAAAACACAAATAATTGAACTTTAGTTTACTGATACAAAAAATAGTAAAGTAATTACACATTTGAAAACTGAAATCAAGTGCGACAATAGTCACATATGAGTCTTTTTCCGCCCCCGCACATTCTAAATGAGCCCAGAGGCTACTCATCAAACAGATGACCCAAAGTTCTCCTTGGGAGCTTTGTGTAAACTTTTCATTGCAGAACAGTGTATACAATACGTAAGTTTTTTGTTTTACAAGAAGCCCAGGTTTTGAATCTTTATTAAATATTTTTTTTGTTTTAACTTATACACTGACAAACCAACTTATTAGAGACATCCCGCTAATAGCTTGTTGCGCCTCCTTTAGCGGCGAGAACTGCCTGAATACGTGCTGGCATGGATTCAACAAAGTGTTAAAAACGTTGCGGAGGAATAGCGGCCCAGGCTGACATCACAGCGTTCCGTAATTGGTGCAGGTTGGACAGTAGTGTGGGGAAGCGTCGGATGGTTCTCTCCACTTCATCCCATAAATGCTCGATCGGGTCGAGATCGGGCACCGAGCTGGCTGCTGAAGCAGGTGTTCCCGTCATGTTGCTGTGGATGATTCGTCAGTGGCCGTTGGCCTCGTTCATCCACGGCCCTGTTTCGTCCGGAGTTGTGTTTGTTGGAGATTGTTTTTTGGCATAACTGCCATTCACGGAATACCTTTGACACTTGCACGGGAAACCCCGAGGAGGTTCGCGGTTTTGCGAAATGCTCAACTGCGCCCGTCGAGCTCCAATGATCATGCTTCGTTCAAAGTTGGTCAAATCCTTGGATTTATCCATATTCAGCCCACTTCTGCTGCTGTCACCAACTTGTGATCGAATGCATCCCTTTTATACACCGCTTCGGCCTGTTCCATTGTTTGGGTTTCACTGGGAGGCCGATCCATTTTCCGTAAGAGGTGTCTCTAATAAATTGGTCGTTCAGTGTATTTCAAATGCTGATAAAATTTTAACCATTCAATTTAAATCTATTGTACTGCACTAAATCAATAGCTTGTACTGGTCCCTTCAAAAGAATACAATCATTAAAAGACTGACCAAAGAAAGAATGTATGGTAACCAAAATCAAGCACACCAAAAACTTTGCTAAGCACTGTTTTCAGTAAAGGCCGACTGAACAAGGACAATTGAAGGTGACGACGCTAGCGTTTGGCTGAGCTTAATTGGTGTTAGGAAGTACTAGGACCACCTTACAACGTACAGGGTGATTCAGTCAATTTCTGACCATTTCAGTACTGATTTATTGACCCATTAATGTTTACAAACTTAGCATTTCAGTATGATATTTTAGGCAGTTCGGAGTTTTTATTCCTGTGGAAAAGTCTTGATGCTCAATGTGGCCACCACGAACGTTTTGAACTGCTCGCAGCCGAATGGTGAAGTTGTTCATAACTCTATCCAGGATTAAATAAAAGCGGGTATACGCCTCCTTCGCAGCTCGGGGATGAAGAAGGTTTCCAACATATTAAGGTAAGCCTATGACGTTACGGTGCCCTCAAAAAAGAACGGACCAATGATTCCTCTTTTGGAAATCGCGCACCAAGCCATAACCTTTCGTGGATGAAGAGGTGACTTATGGATCTCATGAGGGTGCTGGGAACCCCAAAAACGAACGTTGTGTCTATTAACGCCACCTGACAGATGGAAGAAGGCCTCGTCTGACACCCACAAGTTGTCCACAATGTAACTCCATCGCAAATTGTTGTCGCTTCTGTCTTCCAGTGTCTTCCATTTCTGCTCCAAACTCCTGATAAACATGGATCTTATACGGGAACAGGTGTAAATCCTTTCTCAAAGTTCGCCACGTCGTGGTATACGACAGCCCTTTTTCAATTGATAGGCGGCGAACAGATTTTTTGGTAGGGGAATCGACCAACTTTGTGCGAACATTTTCGACAACTTCGGCCGTTCGAACACGAGCTTCCCTCCCGCCTTTTTTCTTGCCTTTAACACATCCAGTGGCACGAAAGTGCTTGACAAAATCCATGATTGCTTGCCTGCCTGGTGCGTCTCGACACTTATACTCCTTCCGGAACTTTCTTTGCACGGTTACATGTGATTTTGTCTCGAAATACCATTCGACAACCTTGCATTTCTGCTCTGTTGATAAAGCGGGCGCCATTTTTCAACAATACCATTTTCATGCAGCGCCGTTGCAACAATACAAACTCCAACTATTTAGAAATTGGATATGGCGCTCATATTCTTTCAATTGTTTATCTCTAGTGCACGTCATTCGAGTGAAATGGTCAGAAATTGACTGAATCACCCGGTAGTTTAATGAGAACTCATTCTTTGATGGCTGATGAACTTTTCGGTCATGGATATATCCAGACAACTAATACCACAACAATGTTTGTTATATTTAAACACAACAGATGGTAGAGGAACTATGTCTCGAATTTCAAAATCGTTCAATTTTAACTGCCTCAATCCTCCGTATGTGGTTTTGATATAAAACTACTATGATTACAAGAAATCCTGAAAAGTTGCATCGTTATTTAATAATAGTAATAATTATTAATATAATTTATTACAACGTAATTTCACTTAGTTCAGATAACAATCAAGTTCACAATTATCTGAGCTAAGTGAAAGCTAAGTGAAAGATATTAAGAAAGTGAAGATTTTTATGGTCTTAAGAAATATATGATTTTAAGACATTATTAAAGTGTTTACAATTATGGATACATTTAGAAACAAAATGGCGACATTTCACGTAATATGCCAAGTCATTTCAAAATTTAAATGTATAGAGGATAAATTCTACATTTAAAATTAGATAACCTGAGAGTAACAACTTTAAATCGTTGAGTTTGATGAATATCTATAGCACTAATAAAATACTGTAGGATAAAATGATTTGGATCTTCACAATAACGTAAAGAGTTAGCCAGCGATTTCAATCTGCAATAAATCACAAGGGTCTCAAAGGGCAACAGACCAATTTTGTAAAAGTGTTCGCAAATTGATTGATAACGGTTAAGTCTAAAGGCTACTCTAATGTATTGGTTCACTACAGTTTTTAACATCTTTAGTCGAAATGTATAAGCGCTGATCATAAGCAAATGGCATATTCAATGATGGCATTTATCTGCCAAAGGCTAGCTCTTTAGAATTTAAAAGTTACGATAAAACAAATAGCATCTTTTTGTAATGCTTCGAATTATGTTTTGAATATGATTTTGAAAAGTCAACTGTGTACCAAAGTCTATGCCTAAAAAACTGATAGATTCATTGGTGGTTGGGTATTACATGAAGAAAAATTATTGCTTGCTTTTTGTATATTTAATATCATAGCACGTTGACGATACCAGGCTTCTACGCTATTCAAATCTGCTTGTAACAATGTCTCATTTTGTTCAATATCGTCACAGTCACATTGAGAGAAGTCATTAATGTATGATAATAAGTTAAAATGTAGAGAAGATCAAAAAGCGATCATGAGAAAACTGAGTAAAATATATTGGAAAACCAGATCCTTGAACGACACCATTGTTGGAAGCATATGAAGTAGACTGGTGGGGATTACATTTATCAATTATAGTGAAATAACGATTCTGAAAGTAAGATACACAATAGTGCTGAATACGGACTCCTATCGTATACGAGTTGAGATGATGAGGAACGATATCATGTTTTGGATACATCTGTTTTTACAAAAAAATTCTTTTATGAAAAGAAAAAATCTTCAATGATTCTTGATACACTTTTATTATGAGTGAGCTGGGACTAAACTGGCTTCGCATCCAAACTGGGTTGGACGTCTGGTTTCAGTTGGAAAACATACATAACTAGGAAAACACAAATGAATACAAAACTCGGAATTCGTTTGTGTTTTCCCTGTTACGTATTGTGAAGCCTCTATTAACTTCGTCAAGAAGGATAATACAAAGACGTGCCCATTTGTTAATGATAAAAATATTTTTGAAAATAGGTCCACGTGAGCATTTTACACAGGAACCTGCTTTTGGTGGGACGGCCCTGCTTGTAGTGTTTCTTCTAACAATTACTTACAAGTATTCTTTGTAGACCAATAAGGAAGTTGTGATCGATCGTTTTCATGCTGTAAAATGACCTCCAGAATGGAAAAGAAAACTCCTGGATGTAAAACGTTAACCAAATCCAAAATGTTATATCCAGTAGATATCCATGACATAAGGTGCGGTGCAAAAAGATGTACTTAATAAAATGTACTGTGAAAACAATCTGATAAAATGAAAAAAAAAAATAATTGCTATGTAATTGCATATATTTGTAATACAATTTCATAAAAAAAATCTCAACAAAAAATTTTTAATTTGTTGCAAAACTTTGATACACAATTTTAATAACCTATTTGCATCACCTATCTGGATCACCATAAATATGATCAGTTTGAATCAGTTTCGGAAGCTTATTAACATAGACTTTTTCCCTGTTTTTAATGATTGCACTCCCCAATTCATCCAAACATGTAATATTTACCACCAGTATGAACAGCCTAATATAATACTTCTACAAATTTTCTGTGGGTTTAGATCAGGGCTGCGAGCAGGACTATCCAATAACTGAACCGCGTTATTGAGACAGTACTCAATTGTCGAGAATTGTCTAGTCGTATGTTTGGTGCATAATCCTTTGGTAGATTTAGAATGGATCTCCCAGTTTTTCTCCAAGAGGAAGCAAATTATCTTCCATGGTAATCCATTGCTTTCATTCGCCCTTTAACAAATGTAGTATTGGTTTTTCCAGTCCATCCGAATGCTCCCCAGATCATTCAGATGACAGAGACATAGAAATGTAATCTTGCTTGAAAGTGGTGGCCGGAATATCAAGGATGCATTACAGTTGTGCCTAATCGTGACAGTCCGTACGCGTAACGTGATTGACGAAATCTGTTCTGATCGCGAACAGTATCTGGATCTAGTTTATCACAAGAGCATTCTATAGGCTTAATGTGGTAGCGGTATTTCTTTCCTAGAGTCTGTTTGTACCTCCCGGCCTAAACTATCGTTGCGTATTATCATTTCTGTGCTCTTTTAAGAGAAAATAAAATTTTTTAGAAATTTTACTATAATGTTATATAAATTTGAGCTCAGATTTTATGTCATTGTTTATTTGTCAATACATTGCATCCATAAAGAACATTCTTCGACGAAAGTTTTTAACTCTTATTCAAACCGAAGCAGTATTATGGCATATTTATTGGCAGTTGATTTTATAAATTGTCTATAAAGAAGTGCTAACAATTTACGATGTGTTTTGGCATGTTTCTTTTAGGAAATGATTAGATTACTTTTAGAGCTCTTCTTTCGGCAAATACGGGTTTTCGCAGCCCAAGTCTCTTATTCCGTGGATTCTTTAAGCTAGATAAGAATCAAGGTTATTCATCTTTTTTCTTCATAGGTAGTTAATTCAGCTTTATAGACGAACTAAAGAGACTCCTGTCACCTCTTTATGCAGTGTTTACTGCAAATTATCATCTTATCTGCTCGTGAACTCTCATTTTTTTTCTTCTCATGCAGATTACAATTGTATTTCATGTCACTTGGAACTTGTCAGAAAAAAATGGTTCTCCATTAAGTGTCCGTCTTTCATCGGCAATCTTACGACAAAGGTCTCTTAACGGCCACCTTATCTTTACTGTTCTCTACTCCAATAAATCATCTATTATTTACCGTTAAAACCCGTCCGCAGCAATGAAGAGAGTAATGTAGCGGTTTTGAAGATAAAGGCTTAAATGTTTCATGAATCCCTTTCATTATTAACTTGTTTACTGGATGATAATGATCGCGCCGTAAAAATTATATTCTTTGGTGTATATACTGTTAATAGACGGTTATTTACTAATAAAATTTACGACTACTTCGTAGAAACGTATATTGAGTTTCTTAATACGAAGCAATCGTTAAATAATAGAAAAGGTAATAATAATAAAAAAAATTAACATCATTATGATCAGAAATTGATAATTTCGAAAGCAGGGTTCAAACTCCATTAGAGCGTTCATCCAACGAACAGTGACTTTCTTTGTACAAGTTTTTGATGATGTATAAGCTACACATGTTAATAGTAATCAAAATATGTTATACATGAATGAAAACTCTGATATAGGGGCGAGCCTACGTAATTAAAAGTTAAACTGGAGCATGTCGTTCTTGCTCGATACTGACACTCTTTCACCTCGTAGAATACAACTTTTGCAAGATACTGAAGAGACATAATCATGGAAAGGGTAAGTCGCCTCGATTGCTTTTGTTGATACACATTTTGTTGATAAATGTAGACATTGCATTACTGACCTGTAAGCTAACTTTCACCATCTTTTTTTATTTATCTTCATTCCAAACGATGGTTCAGCAGATCCTCCTATCCATTTTAACATGATAATGTCTTAAGGCTGGGCATCATTCTACAAAAAACGTGATGCAAAAAACGAGACCAAACACGTTACGGAAACAGTTTTGCATTGTTGTTGCACGTTTACCATTGTTGGCAACGGCTTGAAACACACACCGGAACTGACAAGTGACCTGATCATTGTTGTATGAGCAACAATTTTTATTTAAATCTAAATTTAAATTTGCTGTCTGTCTGTTTGTTTGTACGCATCACACAAAAACCACTGGAAGGATGTTGATGAAATTTAGTAAGGTTATAGCTTGTAGTCTGGGTCAACGTTTAAGATACTTTTGATCCCGATCAATCACGAAGTTCCCGAGAAATTATATTTTTTTTTTCTTTCTTCTATCGTCTTTTAGTTGTTTTCTTAATTTTTTGTTTTGATTAAGGTCCAAGGCTTGGAGGATATTTATAAATTATAAAAAAATGACTCAGTGATATCTTCGTTAAAAGCAGATAAAGGGACTGCAACAGTAATCATATAAAAAGATCTCTATTTTCAAAAAATTGACATATTGATCAATTGAAAATAACTTTATAAAATTAAATAAAGATCCAATTCCCAATTTCAAAATGAAATCAAAGAATCTTTAACAAACTGTAAATGTTGGTTGATTTTGTTGGTTTTTATATTGTTGCAGATTGTGTGTTTTTAATATTGTCGCCAAATTGAATTTAGAAATTTAAATGTGTTTTGATGTTTTGATTGGACTTGGTTTTTAATAAATGGGTTTTATCTGTAAGTGTTGCTGTTTGTATGTATAGGTTTTCGAAGATTTTTATTTTGTTCAGATTGTTTATGATGATTTTGGGAGAAATGTTTCTTTTAGATTCCAAAATTGTATTTTTATATAGGATACATTTGCAAATTTTGATTTCATGTGTATGCATATTCAAGGTGCATAAAATATATATGCTGAAAGATGATACAATTGTAAGACATATTTGGAGGATGACGGATAAGTGATAAAACGCATTAAGATGATTTTTTGGAATTTTTGTGTGAACGAATTTTGATGAAACATAGAATAGCTTATAGACTGGGTCAACATCTAGAGTACTTTCGATCCCGAACAATCATTTCTTTCTTCTATCTCTTCCATATCGATCTATCTTTTTCTATACATGTATTAAAACTGAATTTTTCGTGTCTATACATTCACATATTGCAAAATTTCATCAAACAAAGAGCTCGAACAACGCCGGGTATATCAGCTAGTATATTGGAACTATGGTAACAGATAGCACAACCTAGCCAATTCGTGTAATGGCCTAGCGTTTTGCTTTCAGTGTTTTGAATGAAGACTAATGAATCCTTGTGTATTGGAATAAACTCTTTTCCATTACAATAAATATATTTAATTACTCACAATTTACTTTAATTTTATTATTTTAAAACATTGTAGAATCAGTTAAATGTTCATTTAGATCTTTTGATGCTTTTTGAAGTCTTCATCTTATTTAGAATTTATGCGCTTGTTGAATTTCTATGTGATTTGAAATACTTAATTTATTTCTACAGATTCCCTCCTCTCTATAGTTAAGAATAATGTTCCCACACAAAAAGTATTAATAATCTTTACGGATGGCATAACGAATAGAATTAGTCAGTGTGATTACTTGCGTAGTTTTCTGGCGATGAATATAAGTGCTCATTGCAAAAGAAATGATAATTTTCAAGTTATATTTTCTACAGCTCAAATATATGTTCAAGATGTCAACGGGAAATTAGTTCTTTATCGAGCTCTTCTAGATCCCGGTTCACAGTCCAATTTGATGACCGAAGAATTGATATCTAAATTGAAATGACCGTATAAAAGAGGAGAAAATTCGATTAGCGGTATCAATCAACTTAAGACTGATACAAATAAAACTGCACAAGTCGGCATCCAATCCCTGCACAACAATTTCACAGCAAAATTAGAGTTTCTGTGCGGATGTTCAATAATCATTACGGATGATGCAATGATTTTAATTTTCGTCATACAAATGCACTCGTTTTGTGATTTTAGATACTGCGACAAGCTTGCACGTGCCGCAATGGTCCCAGATTCGATTGTGAACACAGACGCAAGTTAGGAGACTGCACCTTAAGCATAGACGCTGTGTTTACTCGACATGTCGATACCGTGCTTATATTTCATACTTCAGTTTTTATAAGCCCTTACCGATATACCTGATTCTATAGAATCGTCCATTGATAAATAAAAGGTTTCTGTACTGTAAAAAATATTTATTTCTTGCACATAAAAACATTTTCATGATTCAATCCTACGGACTGCAGATTCGAAAAACAAGAGAAGCACACGCAGTTGTTCGACCGCACTTCTTTTTGCGCGCAAACATAACCTGGAAGCGAAGGCGTTGCGCGGCGGCGTAGCCCTCCGAAAGTGAAAAGTTTCAAAAAAACATCACCTTCTAAACTACAGGCCTCACAACAGACGGTGAAAACGTCATCAATATTAGGCCCAAACTAGAACGCTCTTAGCAAAAGGAAATTTTACGAGGGGCGATTGATAAGTAAGGTCTCCATGGCTTTAACTTTTTTATTTGTTAACCAATTTTCAAAATTCTTTTTGTATCTCATACTCACATTTGTCCTCTATGTAATGCACTATTCAATTTTCGACATAGTCCCCATACCTTTCCACGCATTGCGCCAACGCGTGACTAGTTGGGTGAACCCGTCGGAGAGGAATTCCGGAGTTGTTGTCGACACCAGGATTGAATGGCAGCTTTGGACCCTCTTCTGGAGTACGATAACGTCCGCCCGCACACGAGTCACCACACACCAGAGGCGTTGCAGCGCCTACAGTTCAAAGATGAAGAATTGCAGTTCAAAAATGAAAGACTTTGCGCATTGCGACTTTCACCACTTCCCAAAGAAGAAAGAGCCCCTTAAGGGACATGAGTTGGTTCTGACGGCGAGGTAAACGCTGCCATTCAATCCTGGTGTCGACAACAACTCCGGAATTCCTCTCCGACGGGTTCACCCAACTAGTCACGTGTTGGCGCAATGCTTGGAAAGGAATGGGGACTATGTCGAAAAGTGAATAGTGCATTGCATAGCTGACAAATGCGAGTATAAGATACAAAAAGAATTTTGAAAATCGGTTAACAAATAAAAAAGTTACAGCCATGGAGACTTTATTTATCAATCGCCCCTCGTATCAATGCAAGAATCGTTTTTTCTCCTTAATATTATTATTTAAAAATATTTTAGTTGCAATTTTTATACTATTGTGCAAAATATTCTTAGAGCTACGTTTTTCTTGAGTGCATGAAAAGTCAGAAAGGAAGAAATCATTTTTTTATTACCTCCTTCTGCTAAAAGCGCTGTTGTTTGGGACTAATATTGATGACGCTTTCACAGTATGTTGTGATGTTTGAAGTTTAGAAGGTGATGGTAAGAGTTAGCGGCGGTCGCCAAAGAATAGCAGTTAGAGCACTGTTATTAAGCACAAACCCTTAGGAATTCGTCTCGAAATAATTTATAAGATGAGGTAAGCATCCATGAATACTATTTTTTTTTTAATTAAAGCATTGCGCAACGTATCACTCGACCAACGCAACGTATCACATGAAGCCAGCCCGTGACGGAAAATTTACAAAGATTACGGAATTAATTAATAAAATGAAATACATTAATAAATTAAGGAACTGTTTAATTGATACTATACACATTTTTTACTGGAAAGGAATGAGCTAATTTTAATAATCTGTTTTTAAATACTAAGTTTGTTTAGAAACTATTGAGAAACCATTGCTTTCATGTTAAGTGGATTCGTGCTGAGGAGTATACACAGAAGTTCTGTCAAGCGCATGGAGTCTTTGTATGGCTGTGTGCTCCATTTTTTTTTTTTTTTTGTTTTCGCGGTTTACTTTGAAAGAAACAAAATTTCGCATTTTCTTATTTTGCAAGCATCAATAGTAGCTTCAGATGAGTAACATATTTCAATTTGGTGGGAATCGGTGAGATACATGTTCGTGTAAGTCACCTTTTTTTCCCCTTTATGGCTTGTACTGAATTTCATTGTCTACCCACCTTTCTTTTCATTAAGTTTATATTAAGATGCCTGAGAATATAGATACGGAATAAAAATTGAATTTTTACTTTATGTCTCATTTATGTACCTTCCGACAGACTCCATAGCTTACCCGACCCGCCATGAAGGGCAAACGGGTTCTATCCGCTGCTGAGAATAAATTGAGCCATCAAGAAAAGACGTTACAGAGATGCCCTCAGCAAAGCCTCTCGATGATGCCCTTTAGTCTAATAGTCTCAACCGCGTCGGCAAACGGAACGATGCTGGTCGTACTAAGCAGATGGATTTAGTTGTTCCAAGCAACAACTGGGCCAATGGATTTAGAAAATTGCAAAAGAATCCCGGCTTTTCTTACCCGTGCTAACGAGGAAGCTATTAGTTAACCCATTTAATTTGCCTCTATCGACGGATGAGGCGCGACGACTTGGCTTTGCATTTCATCAGTCGAAAAAGCAAGTTCCTATCAAGCTCTCGAATAATCGGTTAAGTCCTATGCCTCAGAGTTCCTGAGCTGGATAAAAAATAATTAATAAAGAGGAAGATAAGATGTCAGTTCGAAACTTTGGTACAATTTAATAATGATATAAGTGCACGAACGTTATTAAAATTGTTATTTTATTCATTTCATGAGTTTTTCAAACCTTATGTCGAAATTGTTTGAGGACGTTCTAATTAAAAAGTTCTTCGTATAAGGTAAATCAATCTCAAAACTGTACATCGGAAACTTTCTTCAAAACCTTCACCTATGTATTGTATCTTATCGAAAAGAAAACATAACTAGACCCGCACCACTTCCGAAACATGCAATAGCATGGGGAAAGAGTAGATTTGCTAGCCGTTGCCTGTCGGTGTTTTTTATTTCACATTCACCACGACGACCACAATGTCTAGCAGCTATTTTAAAAATCTGGAGATGAGTTGCCCGATCCGATGGATGAAGATGTTGAAGCGCTCCTGTTCAAAGATGATGTAAAAGCATGACCTGCCATTACATTGCTCCTTTTGTCGTAGAACCATTAATGAACTGAACTTTTTCTGTCGCTGAAACAGTTGCACAAAACCATAACTATTCAATTAAATTCCAATGCAGCAGCTTATGGATAATGTGAGCACCGGAAGTTGCCTGGGTCCAACAGAACATGTGCTGTCACCTACTCCTAGCTTTCGGTCGATAAGATCAATACAGTATAAAGCTTCCACAATAGCTCTCCATTGGAATATTGCAGCCAAACAGTATTTTTCAAGTTTCCCTATTCTCAACGTCTATAGTATTCTTAATTTTATTGTGCTTTTCTCAAATTATCAATATTAGACCACCGATTTAATATTGCATTTGACTTCCGTTTATTTTGTGTATTCGTTTTCGATACTCACATACATATGTTCATCGTAAGGCTGGTGAATTCGTTTATACAAATAGAATATGATTAAAAGATTCGAGGACGTCATTTTTTTAAAATATTCACACTAAACTTGATCCAATTCGGTCGAATGATGACTGTTTGGGTGGCCTGATCAAAGTTTTTTAGGAGTAAGATGTTACATTGCGTTATAACTACAAGAAATTAATCCTCCCGAGGAAGGTCTAAGAAAGTAGCGGAAGCCCTGAGACCATCTATTTTTACCCTTTTATCTGCACTTTTTAGCCCGCCCCCCCCCCATTTTTTGAATCGCAAAAGTGATTTTCTCGAACATAGTATTTATAAAAGGAAAAATAGCTTCTTTCATTTCTCAACATTGCCGATCGAATTACATATCGCATGACATATGTTGCCTTAGTTCTAAAAACCAAGTGACTGTCACCCCCATAACTCCTGCTCCAATGGGTGAATTTGGCCCAAACTTCATAATAATGTACATCTCGCCTATTGGAATGTGCATACCGAATTTCATTTCTTTACATACAGAAGCGGTCTGCCAAAGTACGCATAGAAAGCCTCAAACTATACAGGGTGCTTCAAAATGAAGTCCGGTATTTCAAAATTTTACTATGCATTTATTTTATAACATAAACTAATCAGACCGAGTTTAAAATGCAGGAAAACTCAAACCTTCCCGCAATTGGAGGCTGTAGTGGCACGATAAAAGAAAAGATGGCGGTTGTGAATGAAAAGGCATATTGATTCTTGGAGTATGCAAACACAAACTCTATAATTTTAGTCCAGCGGGCATTTCGTAGGCAATTTTCATAAAGGTAGGCAATTTTGCCCTACTGACAAAAGCATCCGTAAGTGGTATGATCAATTTATGGAAACTGGATGTCTTTGTAAACGCAAAAGCACGGGACTACAAAGGATGTTTGTAGTAACAGGATGTTTTTTTTTTTTGTAGTAACAGCAGACATGCTGAAAAGAGTTTGGGATAAGATTGACTATCGCCTTGACATTGTTCGGGTGACTCGAGAGAGTCACAAAACATTTGTAATGCTAGAATCAAAAAATATTTCCAGGTTTTATTTTTTGACGTAGAACTACGTCTATCAGGGGTGCAGCCGAGGAAAAATTCAGACGCGATTTTTCGTTCAAAAAGTGGTGTACATATCTCAGTCTATATCCTTCTATCACTATATCCTACAACTATGGTCATTATCTCGTTGGAGAGAGAAAGGTTGAGTCTTGAATAATAAGCAAACATTTCACCAAATGAGCCACTGGGTCAAAAGTTATAGCAAGTTAAAGTTAAGTGAATTTTATGCTCGCCATCGTAATAACGGAGTGGCGCTGCTGCAGCATATACGTGTGCGGCATGTATTGGAACTAATTGGTGCTAACCATGGCCTACGAGAAAAGGCCTGTGCATTTAATATAAAGAAGATCTGTGCATTAGGTATAAAAACATGGAAACACGAGCGTTTTAAGATAATACCAGGGAAGAATTACAATGGGAAGCGAAGCTCGGGGGATTTAGTGAAATCGGATGTAATTAGCGATCCAAGCGGCCAGGCCGCTTCGACTTTAATCGAAACTGAGCCTTAGATGAAAAATACAGTTTTAAATAAGTGACTGCATACTAAATAAATTATTAGGTGAACATAAAATTCCAAGATTGGAGCAGTTATTTTCTACTCTCTCTTATCTAGCCTTCTTTAGATAAAATTGTATTTGTATCTAATTTCCTACAAGGTGATTGGTTTTCTTGGTTTTCTGCGCGGCACATTCATGGCAGTTGTTCTTCTATTCAACGAATGTCATCAGCGAATTCAGCAACTAAGTGCCCGATTTTATTTTTTTCTCCGACAAGTCAAGACAGGCGGTGCCAGATTGTGCTGCATTGACACGTTACAACTCAGAAGAGAACAAGAACACATTAGGAACATGAAGAGATACGTACGCCCAACGTTAAATGAACGGAATAAAATAGTATTTACGAGAGGGTGGTCAAAAGAACAGCACGGGTGGGGAGGGGGATAGGAGAAGCCTATGGAGCAGCACCATGAAGGCCGGAGGGAGGGTTTATCAACAGCGGAAGTTACCTTCCTTAGCGGCCTGGCCGTTGGAGACCAGTGGCGCTGTTTCGATTTCACTTGAATAGCATTGGAACTGTTACGACCTGCGCTTCCCGTTCTTCCTCTTCCCTGATAATATCATGAAATCCTGTCATCTGCCGGCGAAATCAGTAAATCATCATTTATATAAAATCAGCGACGGTGGACGTTGTCACAACAAAGAAAAAATCTAACAATGGGTTATTTCCCGATTATACAAACGGGTGGGTTCGCTTCTAGTTTTCTATTAAAAATATGTTATTATTATTTTAAGCAGATTAATTATTTTAAGAAATGAACTTTGAAGTTTTGTTAATTTCTTAAAACAAAACAATAAATCTGACTAAAATAATATATGTTCTCAAACATGTTGGTCTTAGTTGTTTGTTTTCAAACATGTTCAAAAATGTTCTTGTTTTCTGGATTAAAGAAATACACCGACAGCTGCAAGCAAATACAGGTATTGGACATTGAAACTGAAACACCTTCGCAAATAGCACTGGTTACCCCCAGGGCTGAATAGAACCTTCTGCTAGGTAATTAATCGTATGCATATCAATGAATCACGTGTCAGAGGTCTTGGTAGTCACTCCAGTAGAAAAGTTCGATAGTAAGCTTCAAATTGTCTGTGCAGAGCGCTATAATGGGAGACATATCCGACTTCAAAAGAGGGCAGATTGTTGGGGCGCGTCTAGCAGGTGCATCTGTGTCCAAAACTGCCACACTTTGTGATGTCTCACGTGCTACAGTATCCAGGGTGATGTGTGCATATGAACAGGAAGGACGAACCACGTCCAGGAGGAGCAATTGCAGAGGAAAACGGAAGTTGTCGGAAAGAGACGTCAGGACATTGACCAGGATTGTTGCACGAAAGCGGAAAACCACCGCAGCAAAAATCACCGCAGAAATGAATACACACCTCCAGGAACCTGTGTGCACGAAGACAATCCGTCGTTACCTGCATAAATCCAACATCCATGGCAGGGTTGCTATACCGAAGCCTTTCATCAGTAGTACAAATGCCTCCAAGCGGGTTCAGTGGTGCCGGACGCATAAAATCTGGACGTTGGATGACCTCAAACGCGTCATATTCTCGAATGAGTCCAGCTACACTGTCTTCCAAACAACAGGGAGGGTATTCGTCTGGAGGAGCCCCTCTGATGCCTACAACCCAGACTGCTTGGCACCCACAGTTAAACACGGAGGTGGATCAGTAATGGGTGGATCAGTAATGGTCTGGGGTGCAAACTGTGCAGGACCTCTACCGATCCTTCCCAAGACGTGTTGCTGCTGTGCTGGCTGCCCACGGTGCCCCAACACCTTATTAAATAAAGATTTTGGATTTCTACCAGGTGTTTCAGTTTCAATGTCCAATACCTGTAGATGAAGAGTTTGAGGTGGATGCGGATATGCCTATGATATTGATGGGCGATTTTAATATGGATGCCAAACGAAACGAAGGAGCATTTTAATTTATGAAACATCATTTCAATTTAGACATAGTCCCGACTAACTATCCAAGTATATTGCGAAATACTTACATTGATCTGTCATTTACTAGAAATACAACTCCGAAACTTTTGTCATCTGTTTGTTACTTTTCATATCACAGACCCATTCTTCACAAAATTGTAATGTAATTGAATATAGTAACTTTTTTTTTTAAATTTTGTTCTTTGTTTCGCCAAAAAATACACACTAACGGTAACCAAGAATAACATACAGTAGTAGTTCTACGCCTTAAAAACCCGCGGCTTTGGCAGTCACCAGAGCCTCCGTCAATTTTTTTTTTTAATGTCAAGAGTTTTTTCATTCCATATTTTTTCATTTGTCGGGAGGTTTTTTAATGTTTTTTTTTTTTATTTATTTTTCAGAATATGCGGCCCATATGAAATATATATGCCCCATATTTTGGGTAATTATAAAATTGTGCAGCATTTTTATGGGAAATAATTTTCTTTAAAACACGTATTTTATAGCTAAGGAGGAAAAAGGAAATCATTCTCAGTAGCTTACTTATTTATCCGTAATAATCCAAGCTTAAAATAGAAAGCTTTTGTACTGATCTGCAGTCGTAAAGTTAGTCCAAATCGGATCAGACGTTTAGCCAGAATTGGAAAAAAGTTGCCTACAGACAATCCGACAAAATCGATGACAATTTTGCCTTTGGGAAAAGAAAAATAAGAAATAGCATTAACCTGCTCTCCGAAGAGAGTACTTTTAAGAAGTATGAACGTTAAATTTCTGATAGTTCAATATTAAATCGTTTAAATTTAAAATCTCATTCATATATAATTTATCAGTAATAACACTAAATATACTTCGATAGCTTAATCATGTCCTTGCGACTGCAGAAAATGTTCTTTCATAAGTATGTCAAATTCATTGAATACTATGTAATCGGAATATCAAACAAATGAATTTTATTAGATTATTAAATGCGGAATTGAAGATTTTGCAAGGGAAAATCGGTGTTTTTTTAAGCCTTCTGTGTTAAAAAAAATTGGGAAAAAATGGACAAGAAATATATTTATCAACATTATGAAATTTTTTTGTTAATGTTTTACTGTTTTATTTATTCTATTTTAGAATATTTCGTCCTTAATGTTTAAAAATATTATTAGTTGAACTGCTAAACTAATTATAAAATGTAAAAATTTAATGAATATGAAAGGTGTTTTTTTTTAGTGGATTTTGGAGTCAGAAACATTGAAATCATGCCCTTCGTTCGATTAGCAGCACAAGTTTTTGATTGCCTATTATCGTTGTAATACTTGAAGACTAAAGGTCTATCTCTTCTGATTCAGAAAACACATATAATTGCCATTTAGAGAACAGAATTTTAAGGGGTCTTTTCACTCTAAGGCCCGTCGCAAATTGAGAAAGTCGCCTCTACATTTGTAGAGAGATGCTTAGTGCGCATGCGCAAGGCGTGAACGAAACGCGTCACTTCCTCTTCTCTACGTCGAAAAGTAGAAGTAGAGAGCAGTAAAAAAATTTCTACTTTGGTTCTACATTTTCCTCCTTCCACTCTACATTTTCAACCAAATAAACATGGCGGCGCCTCGTAACGAAAGAGCAGGAATGTTCATGAAGGCCCCTTTCTCCTTACGACGAGTAAGGACTATCTGGTGGGTCCACGCTTTCTTTTGCGGGAATTTTGATTCGCTTTGCGTTCTTCTTCGTCTTTTAAAAAAAACAATAGCCAGCAAGGGCAGCAGGATCAACATCGTCGAAAGCATCCATCATGAGAGACGATGGATGAGACGACTAAATAGATCACAATGGAGCATGCGCGATCGCCACAGAACGGTTGCCTGTAGAGACTCCAATTTGCGGCGTGCGAGCTCGCGCGCTAGCAACTTATGACGTCACGCAGATGCTCTGACGTCAAGTCGCCTCTACAAATGTAGAGGCGACTTTCTCAATTTGCGACGGGCCTAATAATATTTAGGAAAAAATGGATTTTTTTCAATATGTTTCCTAACATCTCTTGTAGTAAAAATTTAGATTGATAACTAGAAAGATAGATGAGGACGGAGATGCGATAAGTTAAAAATATACTGGTTTTCTTAAATTCCCTGGTATTCACTTTCCTTTTAAAAATATACTTTCCTGTTAATTTGATTAGGTTGCGAATAATTTTGGAGGCAGCTATACTGGCTGGTTTGAACTCTGTGCACAAACTTCACAGGGTGATAAGTGATAACATCTGAATATATATATAGATGGATGGTCCAAAATTCACCATTAAATCGCTACAGGGAAAAATTTACCACGAATTAGTTAACAATTTTATTGACAACTGGTTACAGTAACTGTTCAAGGGAGCTGCCACGAACAGTAAACACATGCCTGACATTGATTGCGAACAGTTTCAAAAATACATGGAATGTCACTTACATTCCCAGTTGCAACTGCAATTCTGGCAACTGCAAGTCCTCATCTGAGTTAACAGGAGTCTCAAAATTTTGTTTAATTTGCATGCATAATTCAATTGGTAATGGGTTGAGTATTTCCAACATTTTTCCCTGGAACAATTTAATTTCCGCCACCCCTCGGAAACAGTCTCCTAACCCGAGCCAAACTGTTAATACAAACGAAAAATATAATTTCCTGTTTATGATAAACTGTGTTCAACCAAATAACGATTATTTTCGAAGCATACATCTTAGAGCCGTGAGATAAATGCTTTTATTTGATTACACCCTGTATATAAATAACTTATTCTTTAATCGTTCTCAGAAGGGAACTCCGACATTAGAGCAGATATTCTAACGCTTTAATCATATAAATCAATGAATATATGGAATAAATCAATGAAGAAATTTATTTTTTGCTTATTTTAACGGGGGTTTTTTTCAGTTTCAAATTTAATTTTTTTTAATATTTAGCATCCACTCGTCGATTCCTTTACAGGGGCATCCCATATGCCCTGTAAAACACGCTTAACAAATTTTCCAATTGAATTTGAAAAAAAAAAAAAATCCGCTAATTTTAATTGTCATGAGCCGAGAATATGTGTACCATATTTCAGCTCTCTAGCTTGTCGGTAAATTGGTCTAACATTGATTGCAAGATCTGTGCCATAAATTTGTTGGTGAGTTAATTGAAAGTGTGGAAAAATGAATGTATTCGTCTAGTGCATCTCATCTTCGCTGATTTCAACATTTTTAAGCTTCTTATTGGAACTTCATTTGTATATTGACACTTAAAATAATGATTAACATTAAATATTTCCTCCACAGTCGCATCGCTACAAAATTCGAAAATTGTAGAAGGTATTTTGAACGGATATATATTTAGAGAAGGACGAATGCTTTTTATTTTGATTTTGATTTTATCTATTATTTTTTAATTATTATTTTTGTTTATTATATCTTATTTTTTATTCATTTTGTATTCTTAATTAATAACTATTTTTTAATTTTTTTTCTAATTAAGACGGTATTTTCTAAGTCCTTCCGGGGGTTTCAAAGTCGTAGAACAATAATCACAGTTGATGCTAGCGACTCATGAGTGGTCCTTTTTCGCAGCTAGACTAAACCATGTGAAAAAGTTCACGAACACATGATCGTGGAGGGACGAAAGAAGAGGAGAGTTGTCTCGAGAATCACGCCCTCCAGTGTCTAAATCTACAAATATGTGGCGCACTGTTGGAAACTCAGAGAGATTTACTATCTGCTGATATGAGCGTTTCCGTTACTGTTCTGTCGAAATCACCCTATTTTTATAAATTCTCCTTGATTTCCACCAAGAACACGAAATGATAAATATTCATTTTAAAAATAAACACATTTCCTACATATATTTCAGTCATTCACTATTTCCATTATATAATGAAATAAATTATCAGACATAATAAAATGCCTAATACTTTTGAATTTCGGACCAATCTTGTGAGTCATATGTTTTCTGAAATGGCGATTTGCCAAACATTTATACTTTCGCAATATACTTTATAAAGTACATCATTTTATACAGTCTCAATAAGCAGTTTTGAGGCTCAAATTCCTTGACTCGTATTTCTTAAAAATCCATTTTTCCACTAATTTAATACAGATTTGGAGATTAAGGGTGATCTTGCTTTTCCAGTATATCATGGAATATAAAATAATTTAATTTAAAATAATTTAAATTGCAATTATTCTTAATTAGCATTCATTATCAGGCATGTGATAATGAATACAGACGCGTGTTGCTAATAGCAGTGGGGAATCGTAGTAAGGTTATTTTCTGGTCAATGGTGAATGCTAAGCTGAAGTATACAGTCAATCCGAAAGATGGAGGGAAATATTTTAAACCTCCATTTACTTTGTTTTGACAATTGTTTTGGATTAAAACATAATTAACAAACTCATTTCAGAAATTTCAGAAAAATATATCCCATATATATATAAATAACATAGCAAAAAAAAACAACCAGCAAACGTCAGTGTTTGGGTTTCATATTCCTTTTGTGAAAGGAAAAGCGCAAGGGCGGAGGCTGAATGTGGAAGCCTGAAATCACGATTCCGACTCTGATCGATACTGAACAATTGATGATTGCATGATTTATGGTTGAAAAACTCCTTTGCCGTTTTTTCTTAAATAAAAATTTCCTTCTTTTCCTTTGATTCTAGCCAAAGTTTAAAATCTTATTTCCTTTCTTTTATGCATAAAGAAAAGTTTTAAAAACTTTTTTATCGACTCAAGGCAAAAAAAATATGAGTAAAAAGGCGAATGAATAATTTGCATTTCTTAATAATTCACCTGCTATTTCTTTCTGAATAGGAGAGCTTTCTAATATTTAAATCGATTGCTTTATTCAGAAGGATTTGAACATTTTTAAGGTTTAAAAATTCGATCGGAAACTTTAGAAATAAGCCTGCGTAATAATTCATGATACAATTATAAGGCAAAATATTTCTGCAGGATAAAAACACCCAACAACAATATATAAAATTCCTCATTTACCCAAGAAATTAGAGTTAGGTTTAGATGAGATACAGTTAAATTAGAATTTAAAATTCGGTATGCTTTTATTAAAAATTGTATAGTAAAGTGAGCTTTTTATCCACTTAGATTGAATTGTTCCATTTTGCACTGTTTAAATTGCGGTTAATGAAATCCAGTTCAAAACTGCAACTTCTTTATAACAGATGATTTTATTCTGCTTAGCCGAGGACCGAAGTTAGTAAATTTCTTTTAAAATTAAAATAATAACTTCTTTGTATTTCTAGGTGAATTTAAAACTCGTTTTATTTGTTTGGTTGGTATTAACGTCCCTTTCAACTACTATGGTCATATCAGGACGGCTTTATAGTAGCCGTAAATTTTGCCTCGCAAGGGTTCTTTAACGTGCAGCCGGCCAACGACTACAGGGGACTAACGGCTTTACTTCCCTTCCGAAGGAAGTGCGTGATCTCAGGATTTTTCCCCTGAAAAAAATCGTCGTCGTCCTCGGCCGGGATAGAACCCACGTCTTCCTTTACAACAGTATGATGAGAAATGGGGCCTTTCTATCATTATATGTGTAAAATACTTCATATCAACAAGGAACTGCTCCTTGTATCATTCCTATTTTTCTTTGTTTTGTGTTTTTGGTCTTTATTTTATCTTTATTTATCCATGAAATATTTCTTTCATCTAATGAATAAGTTTCAATTTATTATCTCTTAATAAAAATATTTTTGATCATTTATTGATGCGCGATTAATTTTGATTGATCAATTTTAGGCTATACAAAAATGCATAAAACGTAGTTACTGTACAAAAACATTGCCCGGCCACTTTAACTGTACGCCCATCTAGTACCGCGTCACTCTTAGGATAACGAACCAAAGGACTTGACAAAATGACGAAGGGCATCTGCGACACGCATTATATAGCACCACCTCAACGCCATTTGTCATGACACACATGGACTCAGACATGACAGCCTCAGGCATGACCTACATGAAAGACCGCTCTTTGATCATGTGAAGAGGATAATAAGTTGCCATTATATCGTGCTAAAGTATCGTCCAAATAAAATACGCGCACCATGAGTTGGCGGATGCAGATTGTGCGGCGCTTTTGCTTCAACTTTCATTAGGGTGCCTGGATAACTTTCATTGGAACGCAACGCATCTGCCAGCAAATAAGTGCCCTACATCCGCCAACTCGTAGCGTGCGGATTATAGTTATGATTGAACGTTGAACAACGAGCGATTGTCCGTTTTTTTAATCGCGAAAAGTGTTAGGAGAATTGAAATCCACCCTTATGAAAAAAGCGTGCAAAAGCTGCACATCTTTGTTACTTATTATTGTAATAAGGCGACCAGACGTCCCGATTTTGCTGGGACAGTCCCGATTTATCATCCGTTGTCCTGTTTTTTTTTTTTTTTTTTTTTTTTTTTTGTAGGGTAAACTGGGACGGTGATTTCGGTTATTTTGTCCCGACTGTCCGATTGTATAAAAATTTCCTCCAAAACGGAATGAGAAGAGATGTTTTCTTTCGCATTCTCCTCACACGGAGACCAACTCCTTCCACCACTTTCAGTATCCACTGGACCGGATGTCTCGTCTCTCCTCATACATCAATGAGTCACACGAATGCGTCCGATGTATGTTTACGCAATGGTTACGTACGTCACTTCTACTGCCATGAACGGAAAACGTGTACGGTAAACTTGTACGCAGCCTATCGCAGTATGTTTGGAGACATGAGATTATAAAGAAACTAGGAAAAAAATATTTATTTTTATTTACATGTATGACTTACAATATTGGTATAAAACGAAAAATAAAAGAAAATTTAAAAATATTTTTTTTTATGTTTTGAAATAGTTTTATTTTGAAAATAAATATTTATTATTTTTATACAGAAAAATTGCCCTGCCCATCCCGATTTTCGAATTGAAAAATCTGCTCACTTTAACCAAGTTCTTTCAAGAGGGGTGGTCATTATTGACTGATGATTCGAGGTCAAGGTAAGCAAACCATGCGATCACCATTGTTTCCGCATCGGATGTTGACGATTCATTCGGGAAGGCAAGAGTCACACAAGAAACACAACGAAATTGGAATCAGTGACTGTAGTTGCACCGATTATCATCCCACGTTCAAAATCGGTTAACTCGCGACTAGCTGCCATGTTCACCACACACCTATCTGTAATGGACTGCTCAGATATCGTGTCTACACTAGTGCCATATGCTGCATCTGGCCACAACATTCCATGACATCTTCAATGGGACAGCCCTTTTGGCCACTCAGTTTAAAAGGTTGCTTTCTGTTTAGCTTTTAAGCATTGCTAATTTGCTCAAATTCTTCTTTGGAGAGCTAGAGTTCCTTTTTGGAATGTTTGTTAGATTTTATTGTTAACTTATGTACATGTAACTTATGTATTAATATGTTAATATACAAGGTTATTATATATGTGGTTTTCCAATTTTACAAGTGGACGTGCAATAAATAATTCATGAAAATTCTTACAAAATATTTTTCTGAAAGCTGCAAAAATTTTTTATGGGCAATTGACTCCCAGAGCAGATTTAGGTATATTTGAATTTCATCACTTCCCTTGAAGAATGGCCATATCAATCAGTGTTATTAACTTCTGCCAATCATCACTGTACAGTAGAACCTCGATAAATCGAATTCCTCCTTAATTGGAAGTTTCACTGTATTCCCTTCCTCTTCGGGCATAAAGCCTATTTAATTCGCAGTGATAAAACCTCCATAAATCGATTTTTTTTGACAAAAGTAAACCTATATAAATAAATTCATCCACAAATCTAATTTTGTCAATCCGGAGCTATATAAATCAAATTGATGTTAGTTTATCACTTCCCTATTAGGAGTTTTCAAATGCTTTTCTGATTGATTTTCATACATAAACAGATACTGAAAAATTGAATCAGTCAGTCAACCGTAGGACGAGGAAGACGACGGTGATAATGCTGAAGAGGATTATGAAGAATCGACAGTGTCGGCTAAACAAGCAAGAGGTGCTATTGCCACGCTGCGAAGTTACTTTGACAAAAACAGAAAAACTCATTAGAAACTTATTAGAACTTTATTACTTATTAAAAAACAGTACATTTGAAAATGAATGAGAATGAATGAGTCGTTACCCTGAAAAGCTAATGGTCTTGACCCCACTCATTCATTCTCATTAATTTTCCAAAATGTTATCTAATAAGTATGTTTTTTGTCCACATCGGCTAGTCATACCTTTCACTTTACCCACTCGATAAAGGGGGCAGGGGATGAGATTTTTTTACCGGGTTTTTTGCTAAACCCACATTTTACATGATGCTCTACAACTTTCTAAATAACACATGGGGTCTAACCTCTACCCCTACAAAATTAAAATATTCAAAATTTACCCCTTCACCCCCAGGGACGCGAAATGTTTTTATTCTAAATTAGTGGACATCAAAATTAAATAATCAGTATTCTTTTCCCCCCCATCTGTTCCCCTTGAGCCGTTATTTGGACCTAAAGACGGGACACCAATTATGAAACACCCTGTATATATTAAGTAAATGAAATTCTATTTTCATTAAAATAATTTGCGTTGTTGCGTTTCCATTCGAATCTCACACAGAACCTTTATTATTCGAATTTTATCTTGCTTAACCTCAATAAATCGAAGAATTATGCAATTACGAGTCAAAAATACCGGGAACATGCAAACCCCTCCTTCGATGCTACGCTACCTCCAGTAACACTGGTCTAAAAGTTATCATAGTCGTGAAAAGTTATGTTTTTTTTTTTATATTATGTGCTTGTTAAGTTGCGTATAAGCTGTTGCGCGATGGCGTAATGGTTGACTTGAATTCACGAATTTATGTCAAATTTGTTTTAAACTGGAGATGAAACGGTTCTAGCCCTAAAACGAAACTGTGGAAATTACTGAAGTTACCAAGAGCAAAATAACCACGTCAATTTCTGAGCAACGCAAAAATAATTTTGATTTTTTTTTTTTTTCTTTTCCTTATTTTTTCTTTTTTTATTTATTTATTTTTTTTTACATCAAAGATCTTATCCACAAGAAATTAGTCCCATAAACGTTTTTACTTTTCCCATACGTTAAAGTTGACCGTGGCCGAGTGCGTAAAGGCGCAGGTCTTGCCGCTCTCGAAAACAGCGAGTCGCGGATTCTAATCCCGCCGAGGGCATAGGTGTTTGTGTTTGTCTCTTTTCATTATCATCTTTTCATCATTTTCATCCATAGTCTGGAACTAACAATTCCGGTTTCAAACATGAATCAGGTATATACCGATTCCCCCTTTCAAACTTCACTTAACACAAAAACATGAGTGTTTAAGTCACGTGGTCCAAAGATGGCCAAAATCGAATAAAGAAGAAGAAATTATATGCGTCTTGTTATATCCGCTCCATTTTTAGTTTTAGCCCAGCGTCGATATCATCCCAAAAGTAAATAGAACTCGGAATTAGAGAAATCACCAATATATTTGAACCATTGACGAATATATTATTTACTGAAGTGAACTTAAAATTTATTCAGGTAATGAATACTGGAAGTTTTTGTTAAATGAAAATCTTAGTTTTGAAGTATCTCTCGTTCACTATTGTGGGTGATACAAATTATATATAAAGATTTCAATTAAAATTTAAACCCCCTTTTTTATATTTTTTACTTAATTAAAATAAAAGACATTCTTAAAAGGGTAATGAATGTGAAAAATGCAACGGCTTCTATTAATGAAGGAAGGTTATGATTAGGCGTGTCCTTCTGAATCCATTTGTTAAATTGAGATGTTTAACTTTCCTTATTTTCGTGCTTTATTTGCCTTTTGCATACACGATTCTCTGCACAGACAATTCTTTGAATGCGAGATTACTGGGAAATAGAATTCTTGGTACTGAGAGCGATCAATCGACACAGAATTAAAAGGTCTGCAGCACGTACTAAATAGAACGCCCATTATAGCTGCAAATCATTGGTCACGAATCAAACGAGTCTCCAACAAATTACGGAAATAGAAAGAACGTGCGATAAAAATCAATGTTATCTAGTCAATGAAATCCGACTTTAACAGCAATTATAAACTTTACCTAATTGCCAGATTTTACATGCTTTCAACTTCATTCCTATTCGTCCTCTACGCTTCGTAATTGCTAAACTTGATCTCGAAATGCTGTAGAAATTATAAATGGAAGCGTAAATAATTCAAATTTTGTGAAGAGTTAAGAGCCTCGATTCTCAATTTGTTGTCGGAACCATGGACCCGTAAAAATCTCGACGAGAGTCGCAATTAGTGGCATTGTTAGTAAAATAAAACTAGACTCATTTGGAGATAATCATGGGCCATTGGCACTGGCCTCGAGTGAGCTCCATTACTGAGCCTTTCTCAGGTGGTAGGCATTTGCAACGCTTTAGCTTCAACAGGCATTTATTAACGCAGAACGATTATCGGAGTTCTTCGAAGCGTCCTTATGAGACGATCTCACTTTCGGGGAACGACAAAGAAAGATGGATTGATCGCAAACGGAAATGAATAGGCGAAGAAAAATGGCTTGCAGGCGCTTTCGCAAGACGGAACCATTTCATTTCAATCCACTAGCATTTTCCAAAATTGATGCCTGGCATATGCTTATTAGCAAACTTTTGTGAAATAATAAATAAATAATTAATTAAATGTATGAAGGATTTCCTTTTTTAGCAATCAATTTTTATATAAGGTGCGTTGCGAAAGTATAAATCCACCTATTAATAAACATCAACAATAACTGAATGCTAGAAAAACATCAACATTTTGAAAAGCTTTATTAATACTTAGTTTCTCCTTTCTCAACATTTCAAACACTTGCAACTTTAATTTTGAAAAATAACAAAAAAAAATTACTCTTTCTCTGTGGTGCAGAAGAATAAATCCAAATTTGCGAATGAAAAAAAACTTGGTAACTTAATAACCAACACTTCCACCATTCTTCCTGGGCACTTTAATCATTCGGTTTCGCATGGAATTGATAAGCTCTTCTGAGCTCTTCAGTGCTTTCATACTGTTTAGCTTTTGCGTAAACAGACTTGCCAGTTGACCCCAGAGGTTTACAATTTGGTTCAAATCAAGAGAACAGGCAGGCCAGTTCATAACTTGAACACCGTTTGAAAGGAACCATTCATATGTTGATTTCGCATTGTGGAGTGGTGCGTTATCTTGCTGGAATTCCCAATTGTCTCTCCAACAGGCAGCAGATGTTCTTCTAGCAGTTCTTGGTAGCGTTTACCTTTATTTCGTTTATTGATTACTGCAAGGTTTGTTTTACCCTGCAACCCAAATCTGCCCCACATCATCACAGATCCGCCTCCCTGCTGCCTTTTGGAAAATATGGCGTTCTCATATCGTAAACCACTCCAATAATAGTGCCCATCTAAATTAAATTTTTTTCTCGTCACTGAAGATTATTACTTTTTGCCATTCTCCATCTTCCAAGTAATATGTTCTTGGACAAATTCAAAACGTTTTTCTTTATGCGGAGGCTTAAGAGTGGAAGCTACTTTCTTCTTCCTGTATGCTAGATGGAATTTACGTTTGAGCAACCTGGAGAGAATCGTTTTTTTTTACAGGAATGTTCTCTCTTTGCAAATTTTCCAAGTAACACTGAGGATATGCTAACTTCACGGATAATTGCACGCTTTTCTCGATTTGACAATTTTTATCGGCGACCAGGTCGTATTTCGATTGCATTATTTTCACCCAACTTGAGGAAAGTATTCACAACTCCATGACTTTAACCAATTCGACGTGCGATTTCTCTGTTAGACACACCTTCATGCCTAGAAGAAATGTGGCCTTTTTGGAAATCTGAGAGTACCGACCCATGCGGCATGGTTAATTTAAGTGAAAATTTCTGCAGAAGGTTTTACATCAACATGAATAGTGTGTAAATCATATTTGAATAATTGGAAGAAAAAGTGTTAAAGTAGATTCCACAATTTTCGAAAAATATTAATATTGTTATTTTTCAAAATTAAAGTTGCAAATGTTTGTACTGTTGAGAAAGCAGATACTAAGCTTTTCAAAATGTTGATGTTTTTCTTGCATTCATGTTTTTCTTGATGTTTATTAATAGTTAAGAAAATGTAGGTGGACACGAAAATGTAGATTAATAGTTTTGCAACGTATCTTACGCTACAGTAAATATTTTCTCTAAATTATCTCCCGTATTATACATGTTCATCACTCAAAAACTATTACAGATTTTAACTTGATTTTTTTATTTACAAAGAAAAACTCAAATGTTTCTCTTGATAATGAAAGACGCGGTTGGCGCGTGGTACCATTGTTGGCGCGTTGTTCCATTTTCCGCGAGACGCAGTAATCAATGGCGAGTGTTCAAGAAAATCTCAATGCGCGTTATGACCTGCGGAATTTAAGTAAATGGTTACAGTTCAGAGAATTTCAAAACAAAGTTTAAAAGGGTGTAGGGCATGAAAATTTTTAAACACAGGCAGCCTGTTACACAAAAAGGGTGCTGGTAGAAAAGGTCAGGGAGGCCTTCGATCGTAGTCCCCGTAAATCACTTCGCCAAGCGGCTCGTCGACTGGATATGCCAATGACATCCGTATATAAAATAGTGAAGCACTGCCTTCGTCTTACACCCTAAAAAATCCAGATGACGATGAACTGAAGCCAGATGACCGACCGAAGGGCAAGATGTTTGCTGAGGATATGCTCCAAAAAATCGACAATGATCCCACCTTCCTTGAGGACATTTTGTTTTCTGATGAGGCAACATTCCATACTTCCGGAGCAGTAAACCGACCCAAATGCCGCATTTGGGGCTCACAAAACCCCCACGTTCTAAGGGAGCATATACGCGATAGCCCAAAGGTTAATGTTTCGTGCGGTTCAATGCATGATCGAGTAATCGGACACCATTACTGTCTTTTTCGCTGAAGACACCATTACCGCTGCAACCTAGCTAGATCTGCTGGAGAACTACCTGATTCCACAAGTGGAAAAACTGCAGCCCAACATAGTCTACCAACAAGTTGGAGCACCTCCTCACTGGGGCCTGCAAGTTATGCAGTGAGTTGATGCGAACTTTCCAGGCGATGGATTGGAAGGGATAGGTCAATCCCTTGGCCCCATCGCTCAGCCGATGCGAATCCTCTAAATTTTTTCTTCTGGGAATATGTGAAAGACAGTGTAGAAGACCAACGTTGATGACATTAAAACTCTCAAAACAGAATAACTGAAACAATCGCTGAAATCACCCCCCGAAACATTTCGCCCGAACATTTCGCTAGAGATTCGCTTTGACGTCCTTCACGCCATAAATGGGGGCACACTGAAATTTATTAAGGCATGCTAAGAAGCTTTTTGAGTTTTTCTTTGTGAATAAAAAATCACGTTAAAATCTGTAATAGTGTTTGAGTAATAAATATGTATAATACGGGAGATAATTTAGAAACACCCTGTATATTCATTTCACTTAGTGCATCTGTCCGTCGTTACGTCCGGCGATTTTTCGAGAACGGGTTAACTTTATCAAATTTTGTTTTCGTTTCTCGATAGAGGCGTTTCCTGAGCTTATCTGATCAAAATGTCAACAAAATCGGTCTAACGGTCACTTGACTTTAATGTGGCATATGATATGTGACTTATCATTCGATCGGTAATGACATTTGACTTTTATCATTCAGTCGGGAATGGCGAGAAAGAAAGGAATAAACCATGCTTTTCGATTTTAGAAATGCTTCGTTTCAGAAAATCGAATTTTGAACATTTTCTCAAATGAACTACAGTATTAAGAAAACTTGCTTTAGTAAACAGTGTTTATATATCCACATCTCTTTGCAACAATGATTTTTATCCTGGCTTTTGCAATTGCATAAAAAGGATGCAATGGGAAGAACGCACCTGCAATCGGTCAAAGCATTTATACGTGTGTGTGTGTGTGTTTTATTTTTGTATTGCGTTTGCTTGGGAAGATTCGCGTGCACGAAGGGTTGCAGGCAAATGAATAAGTCGATTTAATAGGATGAACAAGAGGCAATGAATTAGCATACTTAATAGGATATAGTTGGTTGGGCAGTAAGTTTCATAACTGAAAAATTGCAAGAGGCGTAAAATCGATGGAAATGAAGAGGCGATGAAAATATATAAAATTTATTTATTTTATTGTGCCTCTCTGTCCGCAAAAATACAATTTTTTTGAAAACGGATGTAACATTCTAATTCTGTCGTGCCTATTTAATGCAGTTTTGCCATTTAGCACATTACATATATCTCACAACTAAAACAAAATTATTAATAAAGAATATCTCAAGAATGGCCAATGAGGAAAGAAAACCTACGCCAAATTTCAGATGTTTAAACTATTGATGAAAATAGGAAAGAAAATTCCACAGCCTGGATTCTAACCAACCCTGAGGACATGTAGATAGCGTAATGCTTCCAGTCACAGCGGCTCAGTTGGTTCAACCCGTTCAGCGCGAGGAGCTGAAGGTTCCTTGTTTGAATATTATACTTCAAGATTATTATACTTTTTATATAATCGCAATTCAATTAATGGTTTGTCACAAAAATAAAAAATATGTCAAGTAAGAAGTATTTTTTGCCGACATTAAACGAACAAATTTCTCTTTAAGAAACAAACATGTGAACGGCTTTCAAACAAGATAGAACGCTCACTTTAATAATTTACTCATTTGAACAAACCTAACCTAACAACAACGTACTATATGGCTTGCTTATCAACCTCATCTAACCCTAACAACGAAAGGCTGCTTTAGAAAACAAATGCTTTCCTTTATTCGAAATTCCCGTTGCTTTATTTATTACTTTTTATATCTATCCCCTTAACCCTTTTTTGTTACCCCATAAAAAATTCATGAAAAAATTTTGACTGTTACTTATTATTACTAATCATGTCAGGATTACAATTATCATAAAAAATAATTATTACATGTAATTATTAAGTAGCGGTTTCACAATGTCCGTCTGACCGCCTGTCCTTCCGTCCTCTTCATAATGTCTTCACTTTTTGAGGTAGAAGCTAGAAATTCGGAATATAGCTTATTGGGGGCATGAGTACCTTCACTATTTAGTTTTGTTTTGATTGGCCCACAGGGATCGGAATTACGGGGGTGGATTAGAGGGGACCAAGTGATATATATAGTATATGGGTATGTAAGGGAAAGAAATTCGATATCCATATTCCTCTAGGCAAAATCTATATTCCTATGAAGTTTGGGCCAAATTGTCCCAGTGGGGTCGGAGTTGTGGGGATGGCAGTTATCTTATCTGAGAATAAAGGAACAAACTGAGAATGAATGTGATTGATGGAGATAATTAAACTATTCAACATGTGCTGCGATTGGAGAGTTTATGTGTGAGATACATGCGGACCTAGTAGAGAAACATTCTGACGTAGGTTTTGTGTTTGCTTCAATGAGGAATTCAAGGAGCTCTTCTCTTTCAAAGGTGGATTTGCTATAGTTCTTTCAAAGGTGGTCTGGTTGTTGGTGCGGTTTCCTTATCTCCATCTCCTCATGGATCAGAATTTTCGCTTTGTTAGTGCCCTTTCATATTACGCTCATGCATTCGATGTTTGTGTTTGATGAGGTGTTCAGCATAGGCGAACTTATTATCCTTATTTAACCATGACCAAATCATGAATTTTTATCCCCCAATTTTTTTTATCAAAAAATTTATTTTCTCGAAACTTAGTATTTAGAAAATATAAAAGAGCCTTCTTTTTCCTTTTTCATTATTTTGGATCGATTGATATACCACATGCCATATGTTGCTATAGTTCTGAAGACCAAGTGACTCCCACAATTCCGATCCCACTGGGACAATTTGGTCCAAACTTCATAGGAATGTAGATTTTGCCTAGAGGAATATGCATATCGAATTTCATTCCTTTATATACCTAATTACCGCATAGAACACCTGGTCCCCTCTAACTCACACCCCCGGATATCAGATCCCAATGGGCCAATCAAAACCAAACTAAATAGTGAAGGTACTCATACCCATAGTAAGATACATTCTGAATTCAACCTTCTACCTCAAAAAATCAATAAATTGTGAAGGAGACAGACAGACTTACATTGTGAAACCAATAAGTAGCTCCATTTTTCCGCTACTTAATAATCAAGTTGCAAGAAAATATTTAAGGCAACAAACGTCAGTTTTAGCGTTCCATATACGCTCCTCTCCAATCTGAGAAATAGCCAATGTTCGCCAGACACTTAAAGACATTGCAAGGAAAAATACCTGCGATTCGATGGAAACTGAGCCGGCAAATCCGGACGTTGTCTTCTGTCGTATCGCACTCTGACCAGCACTCTGCCTCCACGCTCGTTAGCCAGGTAAATTTCTAACATTCGATGCCTCTTAAAATGGTCGGCGTTCCTCTCTTAAACCAGCTGAAGGAAAAAAAGTCAAAAATCGAACGTCTGAAGGAGATTTCCAGTCACCACCTTTCTCGCTGTAGTACTCAAGAATTTGCTGTAGCTTCTCCGTATATCATCTGCCGTCCACTGAGTAGAAAAACCAGCGGCTGAAACTTCAACTTTGACTGCGGAAATCTCATAAACGGTTATGAACATTTGTTTTCCTCTCGCTGAGGGGAATCGCCACCAAAAGTTTGTGACAGGGGTTTAGATACACCCTGTATTAATATTTATCAACAAAAAAATATATAATCTGAAAATTCAAACATTTAATTTGTATTTGACTACTATTTTCATCGTACTAACAATTCGCTTGAACATTAAAGCATTTTTTATTGAACTTCAGAGGTAATTTTTAAATAGCATTTACCTTGTCCAACAGGTCATTCCCAATATGCATCTTCAATTTCTTCATTGCTGAACAAGATGCACACTAGAGAGTAACCGCATTTTTGAGATGGCCTTACGCTAATTTTAGAGCAAACAGCTTTTCCTCAGAAAGTGCATTTTATCACCTTGCATGTACACTTTGTCTAAGAGATAATTTGATATTTTTATTTCATTTCGTTGCCATGTGTTGTTGGATGACGTTATTTAAGATGATATCGTCTAAGATTAAGATATTTTCAGATTGATTCATTAAAGCTTTCTTAACGTACATGTTCTCCATACGGGAAAAACGTGGTTTCTATCTCCTTGGGTGTTTTTTCATGCTCTCACATGTGGCGCCACTGCCTCTGCGGCGTGAAAATCATCTTTTACAGTAAGCAAGTGAGTAAAATTTTAAAATCATCCTGGAAGTGATATTTACATCATGATGTCAGCCGACGCCATTCTTGGTCATCACGTATTGAATAGATTCTCAAGTTTCTAAACAAACTTAGTTTTTAACAATAGATTATTAAAACTAATTAATTGCCTTCCAGTAAAAAGATCTATATAGTAATTATTAACTATTTCCTTAATTTATTATTTCATTTTATTAATTAATTCGGTAAGCTTCGTAAATTTTCCGAGGCTGGCGTCATGGGAAACGAAAGTAAGTCTTTCGATTGATACGTTGCGTTGGTGAGCGGGCTTGATATATAGTATTTATGGATGCTTACCTCATCTTATAAATTATTTCGAGACGAATAATTGTAAGCAAAATTAATTTTTGTGCTTAATAACAATGCTCTAACTGCAATTCTTTGGCGACCGTCGTTATTGATTTTGCTTCTACTGTTACCACGTTGAACTTTTCACTTCCGGAGTGCCACCGCTGCCGCGCAACGCCATGCTGCCAAGGTATCTTTGCACGCAAAGAAAGAGATTTCTCGTACATCTTCGTGTACTTCTCTTGTAGCTCAGTTATCGGATACTGCACTTGAAAAGAAATCTTTAACTGAGAATGTGAATTTCGAAGAAGAAAATTCTTGCAATGAAGTGATATAAAAGAGATATCAGTAAATAATGCCATGTATTTTTTTTCAAAGAAAATTACAAAACATAAATACAGGTAAATAACTAAGTGCAGCTGAAAGTACTTTTCCACATAGGAACCATGACGATTAGGCATTTATTACAACGCTGCACCAGTTTCAGAATATCCCGCTCATAGAACGGCAGTGATTACAGCCAATTGCGTAACGGCGGATTTGAATTTCTCGTCAGTCTCAAACCTCTGACCACCCAAAAATCTCTTCATGGAAACAAAGAGGTGGTAGTCTGAGGGCGCTAAGTCTAGACTGTAGGCTAGGTGGTCCAGAACCTCCCAACCGAAACGGACCAGTTTTGCTTGGACGACGTTGGCCACATGCAAGCGTACCTTTCCTTTTACTGGTCGCTTATCCTTAATAGCACGCCGCAATTTAGGCAATTTTTCACAATAGTTAGTGGCGTTGACGGTCGGCCCACGAGGCAGGAACTCTGCGAGTAGGGGATGCCCTGCATATCCCAAAAAACTTCCAAGCTGAAAGAGATAAAGTTTGAATTTTTTGCGAGCTTGAGAATGTGGATGTTTCCCCATCATGCTTGCAGTTTTAAGCTCAGGTGTGAAGTGCAAGATCCAGGACTCATCTCCTGTGATAATGCCATTCAGAAACGCATTTTCCTCTTAGTTGTACCGCTGCCGATGTTGCAGACTGCATGCCATTCTGTTGCCGGTCTGCGTTGGTATTAAACTTTTTGAAAACTTATCCAACGCGAGCAGACTTTAGAATCCAAGCTTCTTATGAACCATATCCCATGCAGATCCATAGGATATGTGAAACGTTTCACTCACTTCTTTCTCTGATTGTGTTGTTAATTTTCTCGATTATGGCCGGTGCTGTCGCTGACACAGGTCGCCCAGAACGCATTTATCGTCAATGATAACTTTCCCTTCCTACAACATTTTACACTATGTGCAAACATTTGGAATAGTCCAGACAGTCGGTACCGTAAGCGTCTTCATTTCCCATGAATTTCCGCATCTTTCTTACAATATGCGAAAACAAATCTTATAACAACTCGCTGCTCTTCCACTGTAGGCGATGTGATAGCAGCGGCCATTTTTAAACGACCGGTAGAACGTAGAGCGCGTGCGCAGGAACAATTCTTGTTATGCAATGTCTGTGCATGTACTCAGCCATGTGATTCTTTTTGGCTATTTTAACTTTTACACAGTGACTATATTTGCTCGCTTAAAAAATAAATAATGTTACTTTCTGATATTCCCTCGTATTAATCGAGAACATTTGGTTGCATAAAACAGAGGCACAATCATTTTTGACATCCTCATGTGAGAATATACGAGAAAGTCGAGGGAAGAGCCCCGAATTTACACATTTTTAATTAACGTGTTAAACAAGCAGCTTATCAAACGATATGTTGTAACAATTGAAATCTAAAGGTGCAAAATTATACGCCAGGAATCTTTGTGCGTGTTCGACAGTCCACGGCTAGTTCGATAGAAGCGTGTGTTTTAAGTTAGCGGTGAGCATATTCAACAATTTCTGTATAATATAAAGTTTTTTGAACTTCATGGTCTTCGACTTTTCAGAATCCGATATTAAATCATTCAATGCGTCGTAACTTCTGAAGGATGCGTTTTTGGATTAAAGTTTATGAGGCCCAATCCAATCCCTGCTTGTAACCAACTATTTCAGAGCCATCCTGTATAAATGCGAGTTATCTTCCAAAACTGTACGAGGAAATCTCATAGGAATCATTTTGATATATCATGTATTTCGTGGTTTTAATTTAATGTACGATTTGACAATTTGATAAGATATCCTCGTACTTGGAATCACTGCCAGAATATCTTTTTCTCTTGATTATTTTAAAACTTCTTTGAAGTCATTAGTGATAAAGGCAATTTTGAAAAGATTTTTTTATATTACGAAAAAAAGCACTTGTTTATTATGTGCCATTAGACGCTGGAAAATGCTCTTAAATTGAAAAAAAAAAAGTTTCTAAGGGTGAAAGACACAAAAGAATGTTCTTTCTTAACAATGAAGAGCATTTTCTAAAGCTCTTGTGGCTCTTCACCTTAAGAAGCTCCTCCACACGAGCTCTTCTCTTCTCCCCTATCACTTATGCTGTATTATCATCAAGAGGCATACATTTATTACCGTTGAGATGCTCGTCTCCTTAAACAGTGCTGTTCACTTCGCTCGTCCGTTTCAGCCATCCTCTTATAGATTAGAAAATAAGTAGAGTTGTTCTTTTCGTTCTGAAATTGAGACTCTGTTGTTTTTCCTCTTATTAACGGTTGTCTACCACGAAAAATGGCTTTAACTGAAAGACTAGGCAATCCGAATTTAATTTTGCATCGATAAAAAAAACCCATACATGCTTTGAAGTGATGGATTTCCCTGGAATACCCAAATTATTTAGACCCCTGGAATTTTTAATTTTAAACCATTTGGAAAAAAATATTAATTTCGTTCCTATTAAATTCAAGCTACGAGGAACGTTCAAATAAGAACAGAAATATGTCAGCTAAACTTTATTTTTTGAATACAATAAAACGACTTATTATTTTTGTGTGTTAGGTTAGCATATTGCGCCCAGGAAGTTTTTTTTTTTGTTTTTTTTAAAATTCCAAATGATAAAAGTCGTTTGACTGCACGGCGTTAAGATTCTCGGTCGACAAACATGTGGTTCATTTTCAACTCTTACCCAGCTTTCTATAAAAGATGTGCACCTAAAAATTCAATTCAAATTCAGAAACAAATTCTAAAGTCAAATTCGTATTCAAAGTAGTCTTTTCCCATTGGGGCGTTCATTTTCTCTCTCTCTTTTCATTATTTTTATCATTATCAATAAATATCCTGAAATATATTTTAGCAAATATTTATTACCTAGACCTATTAAAATAACTATATTACATGCACTACTTTTGAACATAGCCCCCCCCCCCCCTTCATTTCATTGCACCTACGCTAACGATTGACAAGGGCACAGATTCCATGGGAAAAAAATTTTTTTGGACGCGTGCAAAGAAAAAATTTGGACCGTTGGCTGGATTTCCTCCTCATTCTGGAACTTCGATCCATTTGGTACAGCTTTCATAGGCCAGGTGTGGAGATCTGAAGGTGCGAGATCGGGCAAATATGGATCTTCGATGTGACTGGCCGTGTGTGGTCTCGCATTGTCATGGAGCAAAAACAAGTATTCACTCAAGTAAAAATATGCTTGTGTAAACTGTTCGCTAGCTTCCTATGCGCAAAGCAGGCATGCTGGCCTCAGCTATAAAAAGCTTAAGAATGCCTCCACAAAATAAACATATAACTAACAGGGTCGTATTTTTGAACTTTTATACTACTTTTCCGGTTATTTATTATTGAGTAGTATGATAGTAGTAATTTCTTTATATATTTTTTCCATTATATTCTTTTAGAATTAATTTAACTTTTGTATTTAAATTATTTCTTATTCAATATCGTCCACTTTATTCAATATATACAGTACAATACAATGTGGGCAATATGATAAATCTAAATAAATAAATATACAGTACAACACACCTTTTACGGTGTCTGTATATATCTGCAGAAGAAAAACTTCAAACAGCTATATATCGCTAGGGGAGACAGATGTACTCATAATCAAATGGAAATAAAAAAAAAATACGAATTAAAGAATTGTGGGAAATCTTTGATTATTTGTAAATAACTTTTATTGAAAACCGCTAATACCGGGTGGCGCAAAAAATGTGTTAAAAAGTTTTTGTCTACTGTGGTTTAATCGTACGCCGCAAATGATTTTCCTCGTGATACTGTTCTATTGCAGTTCTGAACATTCTATAGCTCACTCACTGATGCCTCTCATTACATTTCAGAATGGAAGCACTAGAGGTGAGATTACAGCACAGAACTGAAGCCAAATTGTATGAGAAAATTGAAGCATCCTTTGTTGCGGGTTTTTGTACCGTACCGTAATTTTGTTTCATGGTTTTAACAGGTTAAGTGTATGAAACAATCGGATCAGTACATGATTCCAGTAAGGGACACTCAGGACGACCATCCTCACCTCAAAAATGATGTTCTTCAGAGAGACACCACGGAATTCAGTTCAAGGCTCTACAAACTGATTGCAGCAGATGGAAATCGCTTTGAAAACCTTCTGCATTAAATTTTAGGATGTCTGTTATAGCATTAATATGATAACAAGAATCTATGCATATTATGTCGTAGTATTTCTAACACCTTTTTTGCGCCACCCGGTAGATGCATTGTGCTAATTTTTCAATTCCGCAAATTTATGAGTCTGTGCTTGTATTCGCAAAAAATTTTGGATTTTTGAAAGTTTGACATCGAAAGGTCATCATCAAAAAGTAGAATTGGAATCAATTGTATAATAATTGTCTGATGATAGAATAGAATGTCGTCAAAGAGACATTGAGGCCACCTTGGTTCGTGATCTATTATAGTATTTTTCATAAAAGAAGACCATTGACCCTTGTTCGGGTCAGAGTGGAAACCAATCAGATGCAAGTACTGTTGATTCATTACTTTCTCCTGACGTTAGAGAGAGCTAATTCTTAATGTTTTAATGCTAATTCTAATTGTTTGTAAACTTCCACATCGTGATATTTTTAAGTAAACAAATTAGAAAGAGTTTACAAATATTTAATTTGCTCTATGTAAAGGAAAATTTATTAAAATGTGTGTAGCTCTCAAGCGCCAGAGCGTGGAGCTATCAACGGAATAACTAAGCAATAAGCAGCCAATTCCTATTGGTTCGTTTCGTTGGTCTTCTTTTATGAAAAATATTATAGATTTTCAACTGTTTTTTCCATGAGGACAAAGAGATTCAACTCAGTTTGGTCAGTTTTAGAGACATTCCTAGGAAAAATTTCAATATCTTCAGATAACTTTTGATAACTTTTAAGAATTTCAATCAGAATTTCAAGACTTTTTGCGGATATACAGATTCATGGGTTTCAGTAATGAATTTTTTAAGTTCGTATTTTGGTAGTGCAAGATAGCATGTTCTCGACTGTTTTTATTAGAATAGATTATTAAAATTTTTTAACAACCGCCATTCCTTGACAATAACTATGACGGCTTAAGTTTTATTATTAAATGCTTTATTATTGGATGGCTTAAATTTTCAATAAACCTAATTGTCAACACTTAAATTACTTCATCGTATGTTTCATGCATTTTAATGTACGGTTTATTTAGTTATTATTTTTCCTTTTCGATTATCCCGACGCTAGATAAATATAATAAGCTTCAAGATTAATCTCGTATAATATCTATTATAAAAATGCTCCTCTTTAATGCTTTTGTGCTTTACTTCAATTTCATTTTCCAAATTTCAGTTCAAGAATATAATTAGGTTCCAGTATTTTTTTCTTATTATGGAAAACAGTTTATTGTAATCTAATGTAAAGACAGGGGTAAAATTAAGATATATTCCTGCTCCTTTAGTTAAAATGGTTATCTCTCACTAAAAATTCCAAACTGCTATTTACTTCAATCTCTATTTAGTTTGTCTATTTTTTCATTTTATGGTTCTATAAATAAATTCAGAGTAATAAAAAACCTTGATGCTTTTAAGAAATTTGTACTAAATTTTCCACTCACAGATTATATAAAGAAACTGATGATGATAGTTCGTGCATGAGCAGTAAAAATTACTGACTAAGTTAAAATCTTCAAAAACCTGCAGTGACTCCAGTATTTCGGAAAAAGAAAAAAATGTGTTTTGCTTGCAACGCAGGAGATCTGGAAAAATCTTGGGATTCTCCCATATGTTGTGTTTTGTGTGCAAGGAATTTAAAAGCCTTCTTTCAAAGTTCACGTCCATGAAGACTATGCGCTATTCCCATTGTGCAGAGGGAACACAAGACTATGCCAGTGACGATTACGTGAGCTTAAAGAACACGAGTTGAGGATTCTTTTTGAAAGCCACTAAAATTGCATTTTCTGCACATCCATTTGGGTTTCTTTCCGTCGCATCGGAGTGCAGTTAATGACAAAAACGGTGAACAATTTCAATTGAGCATTTCTCTTACGAAATAAAATTTACGAGAAGATGACATTATTTACCAAATTCTGCTTGATTTTCTCCTCAATAGAGAAACTGCAGAGAATTAATAAAAAGGATTCATCAATATGATTAAGTATGCACTTTCAACTTTTAGAGATTTATCAATATATATAATTGCACATCATTTTTAATAATTTCTGTTTCTGGGAGTTAAGCTCTCATTGTATTTGCAGACTGTGAAGATTTTCTTTCCTTCTCTTTCAAAGACAAGGAATGTAAGTGTTATCTAGCCGTACAGTGTCTTTTTCTTGATTGTTGTAATCTCATTAATTATCAACGACCTTCCGATGACAAGAGGAAATTTATTTTCAATTTAATTAAAATTTAATCCCCAATTAAAGTATTATTTACATTCCTGCTTTACCTTTTCGGTGTCGATGGTGTCGATCATTGGATGTCCTTAAGATACCACAAGATCAGCCTACTGCGGCTTTGTATGATCTTCCAAGCTTGATAGTAAAGGGAAAACGCAAACATCCATGCGCTTTGGGAATCGAACACGGAATTTACTGGTCTCTAGAATCGCAAGACTCGCTTTAAACAGTTGAGTTTATTATTAAAGTTGACTCGCTTTATTGTTTATTTGCATTAAACTTCGAAGTTTAAAAATAAGCAACAGTTAAAAAATCGATATTTATACATAAGACTTTTGCTTAAATTTTACAAATAAATAAAAAATGACATGTTTAATAATTCATTACGAGAATTTATTTTAAAATGAAATATTTAATCGATTAACAATGAAATGCTGAAGATATTGAAAGTTTTCCTCGTTTACATTAATTATTTTATGGTTTAATTGCAATAAAATAAATCATTTTTTAAATCATTATTTTTAAATTCATTATTAAATTTTATGAATTCACCTGTCATTTTAAAGAAACCAAGCAGCATTGTTAATGGCGGCCGCCATATACGCCACTTCTTAATCGCAAAAGAAAACTCATTATTTTGAACTTGTTCATTAGCATTAATTTTATAATAGACAGAACTATACAAATTAACGAGCTTAAAGAATAGTTCCCTAGCGGAATTTTGGAACTAAGATAATCACCTACAGATTAATCATTTCATTTTTCCATAACCACAAGCATTTAAGTTTCTTATATCATAATTTAAGTATTCAATTAGACAAAATGGTATCAATATATTGACATCCATATATTGATGTGATTGATTGATATCAATATCAAGTCGATATCAATATCATATATGAATATCATGTCAATATAAATTATCATCATGGTGTGTTTAGATTTATAGAAAAGGCAAAAAACAAATTATTTATTAATTTAAACGAAAACAAAGGATGAACATTTATTATAACAACACTTATTGCATAGCGATTGGTTTTAGATAAGAAAACGGAAATGTTGAACTTATAAGGGTCGTACAAATTAAAACGATAATTATTTATTTTATCCAAAGTGTATACAAAGAATTTAAAAATATACTCTCAAAATGCGTTAAGGCATGTATCCTACCGTGTAACAAGGTGTGTAATTCCTTTATGGAAGAAGTCTTTCGGTTACGTGTGGAACCATTCCAAAACCTCTTCCTTCACTTCATCGTCCGACTGAAACCTGCGGTCTTTCAGATGTTTATTGAAATTCCCAAACACGTGAAAGTCACATAGAGATAAGTCAGGGCTGTAAGGTGGATGCTGCATTGATGAGGTCTACCGTTGCTTTCGAGGTGTGAGGACGCGCGTTGTCGTGGAGAAGAAGCACTCCTTCTGTAAGAAGTCCAGGACGCTTGCATTTGATGGCCGCGCGCAGTACCATCAATGTTTCCCCATATCGTGCTGCGTTAACTGTGGTGCCTTTTTCAAGTAAATCCAGTAAAATTGGGCCTTTGCGATCAAAAAACACAGTCAACATCACCTTCCGCGTGCTGTTTGCGGTTGCTTTTGACTTTTACGGGGATGGTGACCCATCCATGCTCTATTGACGACTTTGACGTTTACTTTCGGGCTAGAAATGAAAGCACCAAGTTTTATTCTCCTTCCTGTTCATAGCGAGTCAAATGTTACAGGGACATGGCCATTCGTACTTGTCAAATTATGCGGGACCCATTTGGCACATATTTTTCTGGCCATTCGATTGACGGCATGGTATGCAGATGATTCCTGATAATGGAGTGAACAGTTTCACGACTAAGGCCAGTTTTAGAACCACGACATCGATTGTCAATCTTCTTTTTTCCTTTGTCAAGACAGCGTCAATTTTGGCTTTGGAATCATCCATGCCCAAACACGAATCATTTCCATAGACGTATTGCATACGACGATGAATTTCAGAACTGGAACTCCTTCACATGTCAAAAAACGAATAACAGCTCTCTGTTCCTATTTCGTTGACTCCATGGAGTTGTTTGGACGAAGCGATCACTCGCAGAGCTTCGAAGCGCGAGCTATCGTTCTTTCACACGTCATGCAATAGGTTTATTGTTCAATTTGCACGTGTGGTTGTGCAGTTGTTGAAAACAAAAACTTACGATCCTACACGTCGTCTTTTTTATCCCACACAAATTTTCATTTTCATTTTGTACGACCCTTATATTTTAATGATAACAATACTGTGAAAAGTAAATGGTGTTGACAAAAATTAAGAAATTTCACACTTGAACAATATAACAAAAACAAAATTCATCTAATTCAATTCAACCAGTCGATGTTTTCTTTATTTGTTCGTACAAGAACTTTGAGAAATACCTCACCGATAGCGTCATATCTTCTGACTTCAAAACCTGGGAAAGAGAAAACTTTCATCAACTTCCAGTCCATTCACTTTAAATATATAGCTTCAATTTTACAAAATATATTCTGATACTCTATCTACAAAAACTGACTATCTTATCGAAGAACCGGAAGCATACATATATCGCAGCTTCACCTGTATATCGCAGCTTCACTGTGAAACATGTCATGAATCCAATTGTCCATCTTTATCGTTCTTCAAATGTACTAACTTTTCCTTTTCCTAACTTTTCCTTCCTTCCTACACTCTTGTTTGATTTAATCACAATCATCCGTAATTCATACAAAAGTTGAATTTAAACTCTTCCTATATTCGTTAAAAATAAAATAAACATCTGTAGTTTTTTCCTCTTCAGCGGTCCGCCGAATTATGTTGTCAGGTTCTTAAGTTGGTCTATCGAGGGACACATTTTCAGCATCAAATTCACAAAATCATGAAGGTTCGTTGTTAATTTTCATTTTAGGGACTGCATCCTTATATGAGTGCAGTACCTAACGTGAGAACTAACAAGTATCAGATTAATAAATTATTTAAGAAAATAATAACATTTATTTTTTTCCCTCTTATAATTAGTAAGATTCAGAGTGTCATCTTAATCGTTTGTCAAAAGTAACAGCTACTTTATAGAAAATGTAATTAGGTTACATTCAATTAGAAGGAATACTTAAGGAATTTTAGAAAAATTATCATACCTTTGAAATCTTTAAAGTAAAGTGCATCTAAATGTATAAAAATGAGAGCTTAAAAAGAAGAATATGCTTACTCGAAAAGAAAGGAGGACGAAGGAAGTAAACTCCTTAACTAAATGTTTCTTTAGGATGGTTTGGCTTTGGTTGCACTATTCAGTGAACATTACAGCATCAAGCCTGTCATTGGACCATACACGGCGTTAGTATATCATGGATTTAGGCAATTGTGGTTTTCACCACGAAAGCGTCCTTGCACTCAGCAAGGAGCATGTAAAACATTTAAATCTACTTGTAAATCTTTATTTCCAAATTTAACTAGCATTAAAGTGCCCTCCAATAGCAATAAAAATCACCAAAATTATTTAGTTTTGTGCTATGGTTTTAAAGTTCTTGGGTATAAAAACCGACTTGTCTCTAATGAAAGTCATCTTTTCCATTACAATTCCTAATTATGCGTATGAAAGTAAGCTGCTGAATAGCCGTTGCAATGTTTACAACGTTTCATAAGGCCTTTTTTCTTCTACCTTCTAGATGCTTTGTGGTTTGATGGCGTAATTGAGTTGACGCTGTTATAATCACTTTAAAATGATTTCAGACTTCAATATATCCACCAAAATACAAAATTAAAAAAGTACGCAGTACGTTTTGACAAAAATTCTAAACAATGCACGTATATTTGAGTAGGGTATTTTTTTAACAGAGATCTTGACAAAATGGAGTTTAAAATAGTGACCGTTAAACTTAAGAGCTGTTCACTCTTTTACATCTCATTTAATGGTCTTATTAATTATTGCATTGTCTTTTGTAGGCCTACCATACAAATCTTGGTTTAAGCGATCCTTTCTGTCCGGTTTACTAATTCACTTTAAATTGTCCAAGAATGTTTTGGCTTTTAATAAAACTTGGCTTGTATATGAAGGGAAAATCTCCAACCCCCAAAAGCAATAATGAGATATGGAGATGCAATAACTTTTTAGTTTACTGTTCCAAAAGAAATGACAGAACATTTGTTCATCTTTGTTGCATCTTAACACTATTGCTATGCATATGATGCTTTTAAATCATCTTCAATGAAAAGTCACTATTTCCAACTTACAGGTCAATCCAGCGGCGTGAAGTATTTTTATCGGACTTATATTTGAATTTATATGTGAGTGATTAATGTCAAAATCTTAAAATTTCATAGTTCTACTATTGGTTATTCGATTAATTTCTGTCTCAACGCTTTCTTATTTATTAAACAAATTTCAAAAATTCATTAAACTCTTCGTTAATGCGCATTGTTTTATCATACCTTAATACCGTTTCGTTATTAGTGTTTTTATGATCATCGTCATTTTGAATCAGTTTGCCAATTTCAATTACATGCATTATATTTCCAACGACGAAAGATCGCGTTTTCTTTTGGGAATTGTAGTCTTCCCTTTATGACAACGTTGGGACTTCGCTAGGATCCCGGATTGACTTTTGGGTAACATAAAGTAACTATGAAAGGATTCAGGGAGAGGGCAAACCTAATTAATTCAAGGAAAGATTAAATTATTAAATAGCTACAAGCCATCCTTTTCGCGATCCCTACCGTCCCTTAGATAACTATTAACTGCATCGTACATTGGGGAACCGCACCGTAGCGCTGGATCAAACACTCACCTCAAGATCTATCGTGAAATAAACTATTTGTAGTCCAGTCTACAATCATAGACGCCCTCGGGGAAGGCTGAATCTTATAGAAAGCTTAACAATACGAACCGCCTTTCGGAGTTGACTTCCCATGCCTCTTCTATCGTGGTCCTTTGAGTATCGTACAATTCAACCACAAAAAAAGTTGAAGCACTGCAATAAAAAAAGCAGGTGCCTATGTTTTAATTTTAATAAAATAATAAAACAGTGAAAAATATTAAAATGCTTTTATTGATTAATATACAAGCTCTGAACTCTCAAAACAAAAAATAGTATTTGCTTTCTTGACTCCCTATAATACTCAATGCTCTAAGTGTTTTTGCTATGTGGCATGTGTTTTGCTATCTTTCCGAAAAGTTTCACGGATATTTGTTGTATATCGTATATCATTTGTATACCGATAACAAATAATCCATTAACGAATAACACAATTACAGTTACAATTAATCACATAATGCAGTAATTGACTAAACCGTCTCAATGCTGAGTAGTTTTTGTTTTATTCTATAATACTTGAAAGTAAATATTTATACAAGTTATTTTACTTAAGATATCAAATTTAAAGTCAAATTTAAAGCATTGAATAATATTTACTATGATAATAAAATCAAATGATTTACGTCAAATAAATAAATCACTCAGAAGATTAAAAAATAGCTGGAATCGACCACGGGACACTTTAGCGCCATTTCTTAATCGCTAAAGAAAATTCATCATTTTAACTTGTCAAAAACGTTAATTATATATTAGACAGAACTAGACAAATTAACGAGCTTAAAGAATAATTCGGAGCTAGCGGAAATTTGATGATAAGAGCAGTCACCTACAGATTAATCATTTTCTGTTTGCTTGTTTTCCATAAGCAAAGCAGTTTTTAGATATCTGGAAATATGCTCAATCATGTCAATACCATATTGACAATATCATGTCTTATAGCTATAAAACATTCAAATTCATAGAAGTATTCAGTATTCAGTCAGAGAAACTTGTATCAATGAATTGATGTCAAGATATTGACATGATTGATAGACATCAATATCATGTCAATATCAATCTATTTAACCTAACCTAACATATCAAAGAATATGAGTGCTTATAGCTAGAGCAGGAATTTCCCCCACTGAGTAAGAAAATTTTGATTAACCAGTCGCAGAAATTATGCAAATAACTGAAAAAATATTAGCCCTAAGATTTTTAATGTTTCAATATGAAATCCGCCTCACCCCCCCCCCCCCCGACCCAAATGAAGGGAAATCTTTTGTCTTAAGTACTGTATTTGCTTGAAAAATGAAAATCCACTTATACAGTAGGCCAACTGTTATAACAGGCAGTTATAACAAGCTACCACAAAAGTGCATATGTCCAAAAAACTTGCTGGACATCCAGCAACGTTCACAGCAGCTCCTAAAAAGAAATTTTATGTGGAAATTTGAAGTGGAAAAGCGGACAATGCAACTTAACTAACAAGAACTCCAATTCTTCAAAAACTGTTAGGGTTTTAAAACAATATGGAAGAAATTCACTGTTAAGTCTGCGTTATGATTTGGACCTGTGCAAAAATTCAAAGGTCCATATGCAAAAATTTGAAGATGGTCTGTGTGCAAAAATTTGAAGACGGTCAATGCTCTGAAAAATAAACAAAACGATGAGGCCCAATTGTTATTTTTGGATCGTATAACATTATCAAGTTCTTCTCCTTACATGTTATAAGAAAAGAAACCATATAAGAAAAAACCCCTTTGGAGAAACCTTTATATCTCCATGAACATAGTGCTATTCTCATACAAATGAACACAGATAAGTAAAAGAAGCCTCTTAATTGTATACTACAGTTACAACGCATTTCAGCATTATTTTTTACAGAGTGATTCCAAACTATTTGTTTCAATTTGTTTCTGGTCCTCTATTTCCCTTCGGGACAAAACTATCGCTGAAATATTTGAGGTGTAACCCTGATTTTTCAGGATAATTCATCAAGTATTTTTCTAGATATTCGACAAAACGTCTGCTGTTGAAAGTGGCCCGATTAGTTTTGGGTATCTATATACTAAAACTCTTGCGTGTATTTATTTATTTATCTGTAATTCTATCTCCTCCTAGACGGTTTGAGCTAGCGACTTGAATTTTCAGGGCAGGCTTATCAATAAAGGACCTGCTCTATCGCCAAAAATCAGCCCCCTACGACCCTCCCCCCTTCCCCACTTTCTGCGGTTTTCATTTAAAATTATCTGCTTTTGCTTTGTAATTTCCCTCAACAGATGGCGCGGGCGGGCGAAGCCGCTGGTAACAACTAGTATAATGTATATTCCAACTGATATATATATAATCGGCTAATGTCATCGCTATGTTGCCAAGGTTACGAATACATTGTTTGTATCAGCATTGTTTGAAACTACAATTGGTGGGATGTTTACCGTTAAGTCCTACAGAGAGGGAGAAATGGTTCCTCCGAATTCTCCTTCTATATGTTCGAGGAGCCACCTCTTTTGATGATTTAAGAACTGTTAAAGGAAACCCTGTTCCATATTCAACCTTCCAGGAAGCCTGCATTTCTAGGAGCCTAACTGATGATGACTCGGAATAAGATACTTGCCTAAATAACTCATGAAATGCCAATACAGCTTAGGCAATTATTTGCATTTATCTGCATCATGTGTCAATCATCTGATGGAGCCAAACTATTCGATAAACATAAAGACAGTCTTATGGAAAACTATAAGAGACGCTTTCCTGATGGAGAGAAAGCTCTCAATATGATATTCAAGAAATAGAATCTGTGTTGCAGACACATGGAAAGTCATTGGCACATTTTGGGCTCGAGGTTCCACATGGCAATTTGACGAGCACATCCACTCAAACAAATATTTCGACACAGACATCGAAAAAGCTCTATTTGATGAAAAATACGAAATGGTAAATCAAGGACAAAAACGGGCTTTCGAAAAAATTAGGGAAGCAATTGAAAATCCTAATTTAGCAAAACGTCTTTTCTTTGTTGACGGGCCTGCAGGAAGTGGTAAAACCTTCCTCTAAGAAATAATTATGCATTACGTTCGTAGCACAGGCGATTTAGTTTTGCAATGTGCATTTACGGGCATAGCAGCGACATTGCTTGAGGAAGGCAAAACTTCTCACAGCCTTTTCAAGCTCCCATGTCAATTAACGAAACATCCACCTGTAATGTTCAACATGGAAGTGATACAGCAAAAGAACTGAAGAAAGCAAAAGTCATCGTTTTGGGATGAAGCACCCATGGCACCCATGGCACATCATGGTGTAAATCCCGTTAACATACTGTACAGGGAAAGTTTCGCTAAAGGCGCTCAAGTCCCTTCCAATACACCATTTGGCGGTGCCGTGGTTCTTTTCGGTGGAGACTTTAGACAAATTCTCCCTGTTGTTCTACATGGGAGTAGAACTTAAATAATTCCGTCATGCATGAAGAATAGTAAATGTTGGGAAAATGTTCAGATCCTGAACTTGGACTAAAATATGCGTTCCACAAGAACACCGAGGCTTCTCCGATTGGCTTTTAAAACTAGGAGATGGACAACTTCAAGACCTGGATTAGAAGAAGGATTCTTCGAAATTCCTCCAGTATGTGTTGAAAATGGATGCATTGTTGATGTTGTCTTTCCTCAACTCATCCAACCTGAAGATAACAGCATGACTGCAAAAAACCATGAGTCTCTTCAACTGAATGAAAATGTCCTTAGACGAATTCAGTCTGACTTGAAATGCTACACAGCATAGATTATTAGATACTGCAAATGCCGAGGAGGTAGAAAACTATCCTACAGAGTTCTTAAATAGCCACGGACAAACACTGGATTTACTTGCGATTTACTTGCCATCTCCAGTATTCAGTCATGGCCAATTTTACGTTGCATTTTCAAGAATAACATCGTTCGGGACAGTCAGCGTAAAAGTATGGACGAACAAGGCAACTTGAAGAAAGACCACAGAGTTTTCACTTAAAAATGTGGTCTACAAATAAGTATTGTCCAAATATTTAAATCCATTCATTGTTATATCATGTGGTTTGTTGCAATAAATTTCTTTCGAATAGTATCTAAAACACGTACAACAAATATTGGTTATCGAGTTGCAATGTTATTCCTACACTTTTCAGCAGCAGGGTGGCTGGTGCCAATACCTCCTAGAAGGAAGGATAAAAAGTCAGTGTTAATTGTTTATCTACCAATAATAAGCCCTAAATTCTGACTTTTTATGATATTGTAACAATGTATGACGATTCCGTGCACAGGCTTGCTTTCTAGGAAGTGTTGCCGTATTCCTGTTACCCAGCTATTATCGTAATAAGTATTCTGTAACACTCCGTTGCGAAGCACGGGCGGCCAGCTAGTTCTTTGTATAATTTGTGAGCGTTCCTACATTAACGATGCGATCTAACGGCGCGTGCTCCAATCTGGCGCAAACAATGCTTAATGGTTAAATAAATATGGCGTTGCATTCATTCATGATTTGTTAAGACTAATTGGACAGTGTTAGAGCACATGACCTTGAGCGGATTTTGACTATCTTCAAATTTATGCAAGCTTTGCTCCATATTAATTGATTGGTGAAATCAGATTTTGAAAATGGATGGAATTTAGATTTTACAACCAAATTTAGATTTTACATTCTACATACGTTTCGAGAAAATGGATTCAGATGGAATAACGGATGGCCGAACAAAGCAAAAGCATAAAGCGGCTTTCAGCACTTAATTAAATCTTGAAAAGTAGATTAAAAACAATTAATTATAGTTGGGAAAACGATTGGAAATGCTATTGACGCCAGAGATAAATGTAATTCCCGGGAGTGCGTATTTTTTCATCTTCTGTAGTCGCACGAGAGGCATCTTAATTTAGAATAATCTACTTCAGAATAACATTAGCAATTTTGGCTTGAATTAGGAAAGGCGTAAATGAAACTGGGAAAAAATATGGTAATGCTTTAAGTTTGAATACAGTATTACAAAATTAACAGAACCATATGAAAAAAAGAGATCTCATTGAATCCTGGAGTTTGTGAATAAGGACGAATAGAAAAAGGAGGAAAAATCGTTCTTTAAACCGTAGGATATGAGAGAAGGGGATGGTTGAGTTTCCGTTCGGTCGACTGCTGATCAACAGTTGATGGATAGGTTAGCCGCGCGCTCTCGAGACGGAACGTCTCTCGTTGGGAGTTGATAATACGCACGAGCGGATAATACGTTCCTCCAATTGGTTCCCTGAAGATGCATTCCGCTGATCGTAAATCATCGGGAGCAGTTCCGGAAGACAATTAATCGAGCGAAATGACGTCACCGCTTCATTTCCGAAGGACCGAATAAAGGCTATTTTTACGCCGGAGCTCTTGTTTCACGGCTCCTGAAAACGCCCACCGACTTGAGCAACACGGCTTCGTCTGGCCCCTAACATCATTTATTTTTTTTCCTTTCTCCTGATATTTATCGCCCTACATTGCTCTTCCTATTTCCATTCGGAAATCTAAACAAAATACAAACGCTGCAATCTAATTTTAGAAGCTAGGATGTTTCATATTTAATGTTAAGCGAAGGGGAGAAACTTAGAGGGAAGAAATAGAATGAAGTTCTATTTAATAAATTAAAAGCTGTATAGCAATATTTCATTAATATTTCTCCATCTCTTATCTACAATAATTAAATGCTGTTTCTTGATAATATTGAGTTGGAATAATTAATGCACTGGTATAATGTACTCGTGTAATGCTATTTCTAATCTCTATTACAAGAACCCAAAATAGCATTTTAAAAGAGATTATAAAATTTATGTAAATTTTAAATCAAATGGTAAACAATTATATTATGCAAGACATGATCACCGTGTTACAAGAGACGGACTTGCAATAATAGTCAAGCACAGCAACTATTTGAAGTAAAATGTATATATAATTAAAATTCGACCTCGAAATTTTAACAAATCTCAACGATTAAATCTCCCAGACTCCGAAAAACACAATTTTGGAACTAGGGTTTCCAACAAAAGAAAAAACAGTTGTTTGTTAAAATCCAACATGGAGACAATGAAAGTTGGATTGTTGCTCGAAAAAGACAGGCCGGAGCAATGACGTATATTAAAGATAGACTCCGAATCCTATTAACAGCGGCAAAAAAGTGAAGCAAATTGAGCCATGATAGTTCTGGGCAGGAGTGAGCCGTGGAGTAATTAGCTGTCTGGCTGCTTTGTTTTTGAAGATTTTGGGCCTGAGGAATAATTAATTCAAAACCATTCCTCAAAGTTAAACTGCGTACAACTGTACAAACAGACAAGAAAAAAGGATCAGGAATCATTTTCCACAAAAATAAATCAAAAATACGTAACTAAAATGAAAATACGTAACTGAAAGACTATCGAAACGAAATTGAAATTGAAACCATGATCGAAAAATTGTTTATAAGATATAATACAATACTTAAAATACAAAGTAAACGAAAAGATAAACTTATCACTCCGTTATCGGTGTGTGAAAGAATTATTAATCAGCTACTCTTCTGTTTAGCCATGTGTTTTGCATCATCTTCACTCACTTTCGGCCATGACAGTTCTGGGCCAATTTGCTTCAAGTTACAACAATAGGATTCGGAGTCTATCTTTAATATACGTCATTGGGCCAGGGCACTTCCTCCCTTTTACTGGAAAAAAACAATGCCCTAATAACTTTGGGAAAATTCATTGCGAAATAGTGGACAGATGACAGGAGCAAAATTGAAAGAGTCCTGAACGTCCGAAGAGTCTGATAGACAATGGCAAATAAAAAGTCACATGACCAAAGTAGATCGAGCAACAATCCACTCTTCATTGTTTCCATCTTGGATTTCAATAATCAGCGTTTTTTGTTTATTGGAAACAATGAAGATTGGATTGTTGCTCGGACTACTATGGTCATGTGACTTTTGAGTGCCCAGGCCTGTGTTTCTCGTCGGCTACGGCAAGTGAAGCGAGACCGACGAGATAACAAGACCTGGAAACGAAACAGTCACCTGACCAACTGGGTGCTAGCAACAATCCAACCTTCATTATTTCCAACAAAAGGAAAAACACTTATTGTTAACTTCCAAGATGGAGACAATGAAGGTTGGATCGTTGCTAGCACCCAGTTGGTCAGGTGACTTTTTCGCTTCCAGGCCTTGTTATCTCGTAGGCCTCGGAAGTGAAGCGAGACTAACGAGAAAGACAGGTTCCGGCACTGAAAAGTAACCTGACCAAGATAGGTCTATTAACAATGTAACTTTCATTGTTTCCATCTTATATTTTAACAATCAGTGTTTTTTCGGAAGTGAAGCGAGGCCAACGAGAGACAGGCTAGGGCACTCAAAAGTCACATGATCATCGGGGTCCGGGCAACAATTCATCCTTCATTGTCTCCATCTTGTATTTTAACAATCAGTATTTTTTCGTTTGTTGGACTTTTTGACTTTTGAGTGCCCTGGCCTCTCGTTGGCCTCGGAAATGAAGCAAGTGACGCAACAAAAGTAAACAATCGAACTTTTCCATCGCTTTGAATTTTAATCAATTTCATTTTCATAAACCTTTTTCACCATAAGTGTGTATTGCCTGATGCAAAGTTTTCAAGCGAATTTCGACTTTGAAGTCACACCCCGATTCAAGATACGGCGAGCGTTCATTTTCGTGTCGAAAAATGCATAGAAATAATGAAAATTAAAAAAAAAAAAAGAAATGTGTTGCAACATTCACCTGTTCAGAATAGATTTAGCGAAAAAAATTTTGATGTCAGTTAAGTGTTAATTTTGGTTGTTAGCTAATTAAATATACCCGAAAAGAAATCAACCCGTGGCTCGATTTGAAGCAAACATGATTCATTTAGCCCATGTCAGCGTACCTTATTTCAACAGATTTTACTCTGTCGTGCACTGTTTGAATAAGAGAACGTCTACGGTTGAAGAATAGTCCCGATTTTATCTATAGTTGTCATTAATAGTTTAAATATTAAGAATTGAAATTGTTCGACAATACATCGGAACACATAGAAATACATCGCCACAAACCTTTTCTGTAAATTACAGGGTGGTTATAACACAGGCCAACAAAATATAACTTCTTAAAAATTTTTTAACGGTAAGAGCTGATTCTTATGCTTTTTTGTGCTGAATCGTATCTGACCTCAATTTTTTTCTATCACCCATAGATTTCTTTTTTATCAATGAAACTTTTAAAATTATTCAGAGTTTGGACCTGATAAATTTCTTTGTGGGCCAAAATTATGGATACTTTAACATTGCAGCCGCTTCTCTTCACAACCATTACTTTAACATAGCAATCTCTATGTGCATTACTTGAAAACGTGACGTGAGAGAAAAAATCTAAAATCAGATTCGGATTAAGCACACTAAAAACCACAAGGATAAGGCAAATTCGACGCATATTCGCTAAACAACACAGAAACTGGAATCAGAGGACTGATTTTTTTCTTATGACTAATAATTCTGTATCACATGCAGTAGAGCATTGATAAATCCTGAAGCGCTGTTCCTCTAAACACAGGTGCCTCTAAACCCTTCTGACTTAAATAAGTCAGTACCTCTTGGCTCGGATAACAGTGGACCTCTTGTTTAATTATAACCACCCAGTATATTAAGTCAGAAACTATAAAATATTGTAGACAATATAATGTAATTGAAATGTATGTATGGCATTCATCTTGAGATTTTAAATAATAAATAATATTTATCATAGATAATCTACCCATATTTTCATACCCAACATTTAATATTATAAAAACGTTTTTGCTAAATGAGTTGATAAATGGTTTTATGCTACTGTTCAGTGCAAGGGTGTGATCTCTTGAACACGAATGGAAGCCTCCATCGATTATCGAGAGGGAAAAGGACTGCTGTGATAAACTCTTTGCCATTTATCAAATGGAGCCCAAAGAAAATTCTCAGTCGGGTGTTTGATCATTTATCCGCTTCCTATTTGACAAGCTTGTGGGCTTACAATGCAGTTGTTAAATGACGTCTTGGGCATTGCTAGTATATCTTCCCAACGTCTCACAAATGGGGGGCGTTCTTCGCTGGCACTTGCGCTGGGGTTCTTTCACGTCATCTTTATTCTATCGAATAAAATATCAGGTATGAAGCAAATAAAGCGGAATAATATATGTAAAAATAATGAACAGAGAGAGCATTACCTCTCTAAATTTATTTCTTCGATAATAAAAGAATAGTTGGAATGCAGTTTTGCCTGTTTTAAAAATGTATAATATCAACTGTCGTTTATATTTTTGTTCACATACAAATAAAAAATGCAAGCACTTTTCGGTTAGATTATTTATTTACTGAAGAGTAACGTGTCTTTCTGTTAGAAAATAGAAAGAGCGGATACACAAGCCTAAAAAAGAATTGAATGGAAATGCTACACAGTTGAATATTATCCGATAAATAATCACGGAAATATTCTACGGCTGACAGTAGACGAGCTTGTTTTTGAATGACCCTTTCCAATTTATAAAAATTCATAATATTTTGACAGAGAAATGCGATTGGTGTTCATAAAACTTCTGCACTGACATAGGCTGTTACTAAAATCAATGAAGCATCTAACACATTGAGGACAAAAATGTAGCAGTGCAAATGCAGTTTGTCGATCCAATATTTTGATATTCTGTGCATGTCAACCAATCCGTGACAACTATGTATATGTTGATTTAGGTCTTAAAGGACAACTCTTTATTTGAATCGAAAGCCTAACCTATAAATAACATCGTGGCATATTTAAAAAAAATTAATTCGAACTCTAAATGTGTGAAAAAATAAAAATAATGAGTGGGATTTAAAATCGGAGGCATCCATCTTGGGTGAGGCTGTGACGTAGTTGGAGTCAAACGTAGAAAAACAATGTAATCCGAATAACAATGTAGACCGAAAAACTATGTAATTTTAATTATTTTCATCTTATATTTTAACAATCAGTATTTTTTCATTGGTTGTTGGATTGTTGGTCATGTGACTTTTGCGTCAGGGCCTTTCTTACTATAGACAGGTCACTTTTCCGCGTCTGGGTCTGTCTTCTTCGTTGGCCTCCTTTGACTCAAACTACGTCACTTCGGGAAAAAATGGCCAGCGGAAGGGAAGTGCAAAAGCGCCGTTTATTACTTTTGAAAGCAGTTTTTTAATATTGAAATTATGGACCAAATTTTAAAATTTCAACGGAAATTGTTATAATTATATCAAAGAATGCATTTCTAGAGAAGGATATTAGTATCATTCTCTTGTCAAAATAATGAATACTGACAAGGGACATACATGTAGTTGTACGAGCACTTCTTTTTTGCGCGCAAGCATACTTTGGAAGCTATAGCGTTGCTTTGAGATGAAGTGGATTCGTGCGTATTGATGAGTAGTGAAGAAAGAAGTTGAGAGCGCAATAATACACATGTTTACACACCGCTTTAACAATGGATTCTTTGTATGGCTATATGTGCTCAAATTTTTTCGTTTTCTTGATTTATTTTGAAAGAAACAAAATTTAGCATTTTCTTATTTTGCAAGCATCAATAGTAGCTTTAGATGAGTAACATATTTCAATTTGTTACTTATGCGATATATGTTCGTGTAGTTCCCTCTTAAGTACGAGACTTATATTTATTTATGTGACGACTTTTGGTTTTAAGATTTTAGATTGGTTATAATGTATTATAGCTTTTTGTTTTTATTTTTATTTTGATTTAGATTAATTATTTTTATTTATTATACCTTATTTTTTATCTAATTTGTATTTTTAATTAATATTTATCATAGATTGGTTATTGCAATTTTGATTGAGATAGAAATAACAATCATTTTTTAATTAATTCTGTATCGTGTTTCATTGAGTTTCATTATAAAAACTTACTGTCGTAAAGAAATGGAGCGAGAAGGACACAGAATTCCGGCCGGTTTCGCCTTTTATTCTTGACTAGGCCAGGAATAAAAGGAGCAACCGGTCGGAATTCTGTGTCTTCTTTCCTTGTGTGTACTGCAAGGTCTCCGTCAACTTCATTTTTATTGCACTTAATTATTAGAGTTTGTTGGAAGTTGCATTTAATCCACTCATTATATTTCTTTTTCCTAGATTCATTCATTAGGAGATTAATATAATTACTGATTTCTGATTATATTATATACCTCCGTTGTGTTTCAAAGAAGTACATGTAGCCTATATTACACATTTTTACTTTTATGATTTTTTTAAAGAGCCCAAAGGCAAACTGAATAAACATTATTATTAACAGATTAAATCGTCTAGATAAGCATTGACCAAAACGTCTTACAGTATAATATTAATTTTGCACGTGCTATCGCCGTTTCGAAATATGGCACATAAGAATTATGAATGGTTGAAGAGATAATAAAAAGAACAAAGAATGGATACATGAATATCGTTGGTTTGAAATGGTTTGGAACCCACGGCTCGGATTGCTAAGATAGATTTAGATTACATGATTTATATTTTATATTAATAAATAATTTGGGCACCGGGTATGCATAAAATTAAATGATACCCAAGATGTTCTGGGTATTGGTTCCATTACTCTGTATATCAATATTAGATTTGCCTGTCGGGTCAGATTTTATTGCAAACGACTACATAAAGAGCGCAAAATATCGACAAAGAGCACAAAAAGTGGATTTATCCTAGTGTTTATCGATGATAGTTTGATGTCTGTTATCGAAGTTATCGGTCGGTTAGGAAAATGTCTGATTGAGGAAAATTTGTCCAAGTTTTTGATGAAATTCACAGAAATTCACAAATTTTGATTTGTTCTTTTACCTCAGTTCATCATTGTTGACCGTAGAAACCCACAACAGATCTGACCCATTGTTGAACTTTCAGATTGTTACAACAGAGATTTTCACTCGACAATAGTGCGAACAAATATAATTAATTAAACAAATATAATTAAAGAAAAAAGTCATTTTAAATTATTGTGACGTTATCACGTGTTGTGTTGAAAAACCATTTTTGGGAAAGACTTACAAGGGGACATTACGATCTTGGAATTTTAGTTTAATACGAGACTTCGTATAGTTGTAGTGTACTTTTAGGATGTTAATATACTTAAATATTAAGGCGCACTAATCAGCCAATTTTGAAAAAAAGACGGTTTAAAGTTTCGAGCACCATATATATGGGAAAGTTTTCCTCTTTGTTTGTAAGTGATCCGATAGCTCAGAGGGCAGCGTGGTTCGAAGTGATCCTTTATTTGTTTGAGGTGGCGGGTTCGAATCCCAATTGTAACAATTCTTTTTTCTTTACCCAAATAATTATTCACTATATTATATTTACAAATTTATTTGTGACAACCATCTTTTTTTTCTAGATTCAACAAAACGGTCATAAGTCCAGGAAATTGAATATTTATCAAACGTATTTCCACTTTTTTTACTTCTTATTCCCACTGGGATAATATTCCATCTTTTTCAAAGTTTGCAAGGATGTGCTTTGGCAATATTAATAACTTTTATTTTATAGTTCAAAGGAACGTACTCTATTTCTCTGCTCTCTTTCTCTTCTGGTTCATAATCGTCCGATGAAAGATCTTCAATTTCTTGACAAGTTACTGGTTCACAATCTTCATTCACATGAATCAATGCCTCTTCATTTACAAATATTTTTTCATCCAGCCCATTTCTAATGTAAGTTCATAGAGTTGCTGTCCCATCATCAGAGCTTCGTGAGAAATTATAGTTGACGATTCTGATGCAATCATATTATTTTCATGGAGCAATATTTCAAAATATACTACTGCATCCTTCAATCGCAATTTCGAAACTTCGCTGTTCATATTTTCGTCAATTTTCTCTTCAATTGACGAAAATTGAAGAGCCAGCAAATTCTCCGTTCTCCATTTTCACAGAAAAACGTTTTTAATAACTGCTTTATGATTAAAAACCATTATTGTTTCGCAATTAAAAACTCCTTTTTTTTGTAACGGCTTGGCAAACCTCCGCTCATACTTGACGAGAGCCAGTGGCACGAGAAAGATCTAGAACATTCCAAACCTCTTCTCACGTGCCTCTCTGCGCTCTGCCTACCTTGTGCACTATATGATAAATATGTCAGGTAGCCTCGAAATAATTTTTTTTAATAAAATAAAAAATAAAATAAGATAGTTATTGCTTTTAAAATGTTGATTCTATACAAAATATTTTGCAGAAAATACTTTATTACTCCATAGACACTTGTAGCAATAAAAGTATAATAATTTTGAGAAAAGGAAAATTTTGTGAAAAAAGTTGGTTGTTACAAATAAATTTGTAAATATAATATATTGAATAATTATTTGGGTAAAGAAAAAAAAATTGTTACAATTGGGATTCGAACCCGCCACCTCTCACTAATAATTTGATTTGTGAGTAGCAACCACGCTGCCGTCTGAGCTATCGGATCACTTACAATCAAAAAGGAAAACTATATGGTGCTCGAAACTTTAAACCGTCTTTTTTTCAAAATTGGCTGATCAGTGCGCCTTAATATTTAAGTACATTAACATCCTAAAGGTACACTACAACTATACGAAGTCTCATAATAAACTAAAATTCCGAGTCGTAATGTCCCCTTGTAAGTCATTGGAATAATTGCATGCATTATTCAGTTTAACAAGGAAAATATGAAAGTATAGGAATTTTTATAATGAGAATTCATAGCGTTGATAGAATTAGTAATTCTAATATAGGATATAAATTGAGGATATACAATTGTGAAACAGCAGGAGGTTCTGTGACAGGATGAGACTGTCTTTTGGGTTGTATTTAAATACAGTTGAAGTTAATCTTTGGATTCTTATGTGAATTGAAGTATTGAATTAATTGACGGGTAGTTTATTTTATGAATTTTATGAAGAGTTGGAAATGATAGTGGTTTCTTCGTTTGCTTTTATTGGATTTTTATAAAACGAGAAAAGGAAGGGAGACCGGAAATGCTCTCAGTATTTAAGAGAAACGAACAAAAAAAAGCTTATGAGTCTGCCAAGATGATTGCAGGAGGGAGGCTGAGCGCGCTCCTCTCTTGGATGTGGAATTTGGAGGGGCGGACTAGTTGAGACACTCACGGCTGCTGTGAAGCTATCATGGCCAGTCAAATAGGTCTATTAGTTTCTCCTTCCAAATTAAGGTGTGTGCAGGCTCATCATAAGATGCTAATAAAGGGACGTATCGAATTGGGAGTAGATGGATTATTGAGGGAGGGTGTCAGGAGTCGTTATTGACCTGGCCAATCTAGGCCAGGTAGAGCATGGCACTCTGAGCACCCCACTCAACTCACTACGGAGAAATAAGCAATATCTACATACAGTGGAGTCATCATTGGATATCGGAACCTCAGCATTCTTCAGGGCTTAGCGTGGTCAAGTGCCTATCATTGTGGAAAGACAACGGCGCATTTTGAATCTTAGTGGGAACAGTCTGAGCCATCCAGTGGACACACTTACTAATTGATCAAGATCATTTTAAGGTGTGTTTTTGTGCTTCATGGTGATGTGTAATTAGTGAAATATTGTTGATAAAAAATGTGCTAAGTGCCTATAAGTGGAATATATGTGATTACAAATCTGCAGACGTTTTGATACTACATAACTGTAAGTAAAGTGGAACACTTTGATTAACAAGTGATTAATAAGATTCATAAGTAGTCAATGACATGCGTGTGATAAACAAGGAGGAATAGCAATTTTAGTGAGCTTTATTAAAATGAGCCTTAAAGGATTTTTTTATTCTCAGAGTAGTTGAAAGAGCCAGAGCTAGTGTTGATATATATTTTGCATGTTATCTTAGATTTAAGTATTTGGGGATTTATAGAATTAACTTCCTTCTTTTTGTGTTAAGATCTGTCCTTTCTTTCCGTAGGTTAAGTGCTGAATCTTATTTGTATCTCTTTGGTGTTTATTTATCTTTGAATAAAAAAATATTTACTTGATTCTCAAATTCGCCTAACTTATTTGAATTGATAAGACACAATCTGCTTTTTTTTTTAAAGAACCCAACCTTTGTTGTTGATTGTTATTGTGCTTAGTGGGGTCAAAAGGTTACATTGGCACCTGACGTGTAAGGCAGTGCAATCAGCGACATTGGTTACATTATATAATTATTTCATTGTGTTATTTGTATTCTGTTCTCTATTATCAGATTTTACGATAAAATTTGGCTACAGTGCCTAGTTTGAGGTGTTTACTTGTTCAGGATCGTAGGTTTGAATTCTTTGCATGGACATGAAATTTGTTTCTGCCTCCTCATCGTCATGTATTTATGTCAGCTCGCTCTTCCATCGCCTCAACAGTCCTTGACATTTACGAAAACAAAGCTCCTTTCCCGTTGTTTCTCTTTAAACACTGTAATCTGTTGTTTGGAAAATATTTTGTAATGAACCATTGCCAAAGTTGAAATTAATACTAAAAAATAGTTTGGCAACAAACTTTAACGTGCTAGTTAGCATTGTTGCTTTTCTGTAATTTTTAAAAAGTGCACGTACGAGAAAAACCCAAATATCTCGAAATCATCAAAGGGATATGTGATTCGACGGATAGATAGACACATTAAGGACAAACATAACGCACACACACCAACGAAACTACAGAACCTAGCTTTTTTATACGCGTTTGCTTTAGTGTTTTCTCTTGTCCAATAACATGAACAAAGTTTTCAAATATCGATCCAGAAGTATAGATTTTATGAATGGCTGAGTAGTCTGTCTCACCAACTTCAAAAGAAGTTAATTATAGATAAAACATTAAATAAATATTTATAATTCACCTTCGGGATGATTTATGATTTTATTGCTGGCAATTATGTTATCCCTTAAAATATATCTCGCTCACTTCACAAGAATTTCTCTAACAAAGAAGATTAAAATTCTTTGCGGTGATGATTGTTTTCAGTATAAGTTAAAAATTGATTGGATCAATTAAGTGATTTCGTGGTTAAAAAGAAAACCACACGGGAAAACAATTGAAAAAATGATGAATAAATTAGTTGAATTGGCGTTTTGCAATATGCGCCTCATTTTTAATTTTGTTTAATAGATGGAACTGTGGACACATGTTTACCGATCGAGGCCGATTTACGGAATTTCTTCGGTGGAATGCTGTCCTTAAGCTTACATCGCTCTTTGGTTCATTATCATAATTTCGAAACCTTGAAGAGTGGCAGTATTTCAAAAACTTCGAAATAATACAAACAACTGTCCAGAATGGAAGTGACTAAATCCAAAAAAATTGGTTCCAGGAGAGTCTGGAGAGGCTGCCACAAATGCATGCAGCTGAAGAGATACTATAGCGAGAAGGTGAACTTACCTACCTAGTCCCGATTTGTTTTTGTGAAAAATAAAGTGTAATTCAATATTGTACACATCTCGCATTTTGACGTTCAATAAAATTGGAACGTTTAATTAATTGAATTATTGAACATTTTTCTTGCTTATATTGTGGAAAACATGAGCTTTGTGAGTTCCAAGAACAAGACAATTTTATACGAGATGGTATTTCAAAAGTAATGGGCGATCGATTATAAAATAAAAACAAATAAAAATAAATCTGTATGGCGGAATGGTACTTTCGCACGAGATAATGATACGGATTCAAAAAAGAAAATTGTATTTTTCGATAACAGGAAGCTGATCATGTCGTTTACATTGCGTTTGGGGCGACGAAATGAATGCTTCTGCCATTTCTTCATTTTTACAAAAAATAATTAATTTCTCTAAAAATGCTTAGCCCATTTCCATGAAAAATATGTCAATGCATAGTCTGAGGATCCCTCTATGCACAAAAGAATTAAAAAAAAATTGATGGTTGGATTCTGGGGAGAGGGGATAGTTAATACTCCAAAACGGTTCATCACAGCCAAACAAGTTCTTTGCAAAGAAATTTCGCCTTAATGAGAGGAGTACGTACATCTCGAGTTTATTGAGTTTGGTTCGCTTGTTTGAACGCTACAGCCATTTTCTTAATTTTCAGAAAATTAATATCTCGAAAAAAGCTTAACCAATTGACATAAAAATATGATAAGGCACAATTTAGGCTACCCTCTAAGTATGTACGATTTTTGTTTGATTCTGCTGTTTGCCGTTTCAGAGTTAGCTGTACAAAAATTAGTCACATACAGAGGGAAATCGATATCGCCAACTTTGAGAAACGTAAATCACCCAAAGAAAGAAATGCTATACTTACTAAAATAATGCAGACAAGTCATAATACTCAGGAATCTACTGCAATCAATTCATCTCATCTTTTCTATTCCTCTTTCACCTAAACAACCATTGGATCTATTTTAAAGTTAGCCTAGCAAGGGATCAGCTCACTGAGAGGAAGGGGGACGTGGGGACGGGATTTTTTGCCCATTGCATTGAAAATAAATTGTTTTTCTATAGAAACAGTAAAGCGGTCCATTTTATATTTTTGTTTTAGTAAGTTTGATGTTTATTATTTTGATGCTCGAGGGGATGCGGGCGGAAACTTGAAGGACCGCTCCGGGCGGCCTAACTACGCCACTGTTTTCCATGCCCTCAGAAGAATTCGACCCCGGAATTTGCTCAAGAATGAAAACTCAGAAATACAGAATTCAGACTGTCAACAAAAAAAAATTCTAGTTCATTTATATATAAACAGAATATAAATATATATAAATGTATATATTTTGCCTTATAATATAAAATAATATTAGTTTGAAATCCTGTTAAGAGACCATACAAAGAAATAAAAATATTGGAATGAAATTGTGCAACAACGCTTTTGTGGGTGGTTCTCCCGCTTTTCGTCTGGAGACATGGGCCTGGAAGATGCGCCAAGGAGCGGAAAACCCACAGAATTGGATGAAGCATTCCTACGGCAACAAGTGAAAGCCAACCCAGGCAGCAACACCCGTGGACTAGCGGCGGACATCGGGGCATTACAATCGTGTGTGGTTCGACATCTGCATGTCAAGGGAAAGGTCAACAGTAGCTGCCGAGTTATGCCCCACGAGCTGACGCCCGTGCAAGCACAACAACGGGTGAAGGTATGTCGTCAACTGCTGGAAAAATCGAGGTTCTGCCACATTTAGCATACAGCCCCGAGCTGGCACCTTCCGACTACCATCTCTTACGGTCCATGGCGCACTTCCTGCGTGGACGGCGCTTCGCCAATATCACTGAGGTTGAAGACGCCGTGCGTGACTTTTTCGCCCAGAAACCGGAGAAGTAGACTCGCGAGGCCACCCGCCAACTGGCTGACCGCTGGATGAAGACCATCGAGCATGACGGACTCTACTTTGAAGATTAGCAATGAGTGGTTTCTGTCTGGTGCCCATTTAAAAATTTGCGCGATGATCGGCCACTACTTTTGACTCAACCTTTGTAAGTTTCTTCAAGGTTTCATAGCTTCTCCAATTCTCATGCTATAATCACATGGAGTTCTTCTGAATTTCACCTGGGCTGATGCAATGTTAGCTCCACAAAATTGATTCCAATCAGCTGATATTTCAAGCCATTTCCTTCGTTCCAATTACTGTCTGGTTTTGTGGTTGATTTTAAGAGCTCTTAAAATATTTTATTTCACTTATTTTTTTTTTTATATTCTTCATGTTAAATAAAAGTTCAATCATTCTGAGGTTTATAATTATCATTCGAATTGGGTTTTCATGATTACTTCTGATAATCTAACTCGGAAGAAATCCTTTTACTTTGCAAATTAATAATTTATCAAAATAATAATATAATTAAAAGAGGTTGGGGCCGTACAGAATAAACTACACCGACAAATAAGATTAAAAAAGCTGAAAGACTAATTAATCAATAAAACAAAATTGAATTAAATGCCATATTGTATAATCAGTCACATTTGTCTGCAAGCATATTTCAGATGTAATAGGATTGAGAACATCATAATGAAATTTAAGGTTTTCAGATTAAATTAAAGTTTTATCTGCTTTACTAATTTACGTAAAACATCGCCTGTTATTAGGCATTATTACATCGTCATGAGCTATTCATTTTATCTCCACATTAAACTGTTTATTTTCTCTTGTGGAGACCAGAAAGTAATTTCTAATGGAAATAAGCACTGCCTTTAAAAAATTGGTTCTTAATCAATTATACAATCGCCTTCATTATCTCTCATGCTTGCCCATCGCGGAGCCAAGCTTTCAATGCCGAATTTTGATAAAATGACGGTGGTTGTGATGCAAAGAAGTCCGAGAGCTAGGTAAGTTCACGGAGCAGTCTTAACATAATCAACATTTTCTGAGATCTGAACATATAGTAATCAGATGGTGAAATGGGAATATAATGGATGGGGTAGAATTTCCCAGCCAAAATCTGACATTTGGCTGCGCCAGTCTTTCCTATCGAAGCTATGTTATCAGGTGAAATATTGGTGTGTGACCAAAACTCCTTATCTGTTTAAGATGTTCTTGAACAATAGACCATGACGCATTAAGATATTTGAACAGTTCTTCAATGATTTGACGATTCCTCGTTGTCCATTTCCATTGGCCTTCTGCACGAGGGACATCAGATAGGTCAAAATTACCCGACCAGAATTTGACCAACCTGCGGATATTTAATGTATTCGGATAAACAACGCAAATGTGAAAATTGTACAGCATTGCAATGCCAAACGACTCTTTTCGGGAATCTCACTTCTTTTTGTTCTGCCAATCTAAGAGACAAAAAACATAGTTAATTCACGCATAAATATACATACTTTGAAAGCACACAAACACACACATTGGCTCCACAAACATAGTTTTCACAAAAAAAGACATTATTTTCCGATCCCCTCATATTAATCACCCGCCATAGAAGATTGACTGTGCCGCATTTAACTCAAAGTAGTTTTGATAAAGAATGGTCTTTAAGAAGAATTCGCTACGTTTTGCCCTTCGACGCGGTACTTTCCGAAGTTAAAATCTGGCAACTCTGATTGTTTATAATATAGATTGGCATTCCTCCGTTCAAGGCTGAGCTCAAATTACAAGTGGTAATCAAACAACGTTAACGTTGACTGTCTAAGCGACAACTTATTCTATTTTAATAATAACTGGAAAATGGTCTTTGGAGGATTTTTTCACGCCACTACCTCCGATATTAATTAATAAATACTGAAAAATAGTAAAGAATATTCCACGGCCTGGACTCGAACCAGGGACCTCCGGGTATACGCCCCGGCGCTCTAACCACTAAGCTACCGCGGACATGGAAGCTGTCGCTATCAAACATGCCCTATTTATTAATTAATATCAGAGGTAGTGGGGTGAAAAAATCCTCCAAAGACCATTTTCCAGTTATTATAATAATAATATTCGCCATTTAATAGTAAAGATAGTCCTGGCCTGCGAACAAGGAACCGAGCTTTAACCTATGCTCATAGGGCATGTTTGATAGCGACAGCTTCCATGTCTGCGGTAGCTTAGTGGTTAGAGCGCCGGGGCGTATACCCGGAGGTTCCTGGTTCGAGTCCAGGCCGTGGAATTTTCTTTACTAATTTTCACTATTTATTATTCTGTTTTGTTGAATGCGAAGTACGTCAGGGATCAGGGAATCGTTCTTCAGTGTATAGCTCCGTCTAAGAACAGCTTGAACTTACACTGCATTCAGATAGTACAATGATCCTATTAAATAAACAGGAATTATTAACGATTGCAGTAGCCTATTCTAAATGTTGATAAAATGTCTATTATAAAATGTTGATAATTTACTTTCGAATCGACTGGTGGAAGAAGCCATATTCAAAATGATCATGGGCAACAACGAAATTGCCACTTAAATCTTTTCGTTTTCGTAGCTCATTGATTTTCGTATATTCATTCCTCCCGGGGATACTCTGTATACAGGGTTTTTATGAATTCCATTGCCAGGCTTGGAGGAAAGGTCAAAACTAACAACTGTTCCGAATACCAGTTTTCCCACAAAAACGTTGTCAACGAGTTAAAAAGGTGTAAAGATTCCGACCAACCCCTGTGAATACTGCACTGCACAGCACTCGCAGAGCTGCATGCAAAGCAGGAAATTAGCAACGAAAGCACTAGTTGATGAATCATGACATTCAGCTCCGGACAATTTATTTGTTCAAATGCAGAATCGGTTATTACAATGTTACATTGAACAATTATAGCAACTGTTCGAAGTGGCGACTCAGTGGCGCACTCTCTCAAACACTTCTGGTCTTTGCTAAACCTCTCTGCAGGCGTCAAAGATTCTTGCTCTTAGCTCGTCAACACTGGCTACTGGAGTAACATAAACCAGTCTTTTCAAATGACCCCATAAGAAAAAGTCCACGGGCATTAAATCCGGTGATCTCGGTGACCAGTTAATGAGGGAAGGTTTGATCGAGAAACTCAGGCACGGCCCGGGTAAAATGTGGTGGTGCTCCTTCGTGCTACAACCACATCTGCCGTCTGACTCCCAAAGACACATCTTCCACTAGTCCAGGCAGGATATCTTGAAGAAACGTGAGGTAATACTCTCCATTCAGGTTTTGAGGTAGTACATGAATTCCAGTCCAAATGTTGACATGGAAGCGTTCCTGATGGCTAGAGATGTGGAAACGTGAGCTTTGCATGCAGCTCTGCAAGTGTCGTGCAGTGCAGCATTCATAGGGATTTGTCGGGATCTTTATACCTTTTTAATTCGTTTATAATGTTTTTGTGGAAAAAATGGTATTAGGAATAGTTGTTAGTTTTGACCTTCCCTACCACCTCTCCAAGTCTGGCAATGGAATTCATAAACACCCTGTATAAAATTTAGCTCGGGAATAAAATGAAAAGCTCATGTGTAAATATGACAGGGTGTTGCAGATAACTACAGGGCAGTATAACGGGAAGCCTACCCGCTCGATTGCAGGGGCCGGCTCGACATCAAATGATAATTTTATCAAAAACATGACAGTTTTGACGTTCACCCCCCCCCCCTCTCCCCGACTGTGGAAACTGCTGGCTGCTGCAGGCCACTTTCATCTCCCTCCATACTGCCAATCGACCGAGCCGGCCCCTGCAATCGAGCGGGTAGACTTCCCGTTATACTGCCCTGTAGTTATCTGCAACACCCTGTATATTGATTCTCGTTACCCTTTATTTACTGTCATAAAATATAAATGAAATTTAATAAAAAAAGTTGGGTTTTTTTTAGCTACCTCAAATATTATTAAACCGAAGAATGAAAATTATTGTTTCATTTAAATTTTCTTGTTAATGTTTCAAACACTGAGGAATTTAAAATAAAAATGTTTTGTGCGATTCAGAAAGCTGAAGAGGAAATTTAATTTTATTTCTAACAAATAATGTCGTTCATTCGTATAATTGGAATTCAGAGTAACCTTTCTATTACAGAGAAATTCGTCTAAGGGAAAGGCCGTAATTGAAAAGCTGCCGCCGCTCCCTCCTCCCACCCACCACAGCTATATATTAAAGAAGAAGAAATACGGCCCCCAATCTGTCTCAGCCAATGTTAATAGACAGAGAAAGAAATAAATTATTTAATAAATCAGATGCTTTTGGAGGGGGAGTTGGGCGGAGGGGATGGCGGGTTAGGGAAAGTAGAAATCTTTCATTATTAGATATCTTTCTATTGATTCATTGCAAGTGTCAATAACCTTTGGCAGTAACGACGAGTTAAAGATAATTGCGTTGATGGCTACTGAACACATCAGCCACGTGACCTATTCGCAACCAATGAACTCGGACCAGATGGCGCCTTAATCACACATTTTGACAAATGATCCCATCGGTGTTTAATGGGAATTTAAATAGATTTTACTTTAGATTTGTTTCGTTGATCCACTTTCGGAAAGGAAAAGTCGAATTGGACAAAAGAGCGAGAAGAAACAAAAGCGAACGAACGAGGCAGGCTCGGAATTTTTGAAAAGTGGATGACAGTTGAGACGAATGTTCCAGTTAATTACAAAATCTATTTAAAATGGTGGCTTGATGAGACAAATTTGTTTACCATCTCAAATGATGGCATTCATAAATCAAGGCCTTAATTTTTATGCACTTCACTGGCCTTAATTTTTATGCAATTTTTTGCAATTTTTCCGCCTCTGAAAATAAAAATTACTAAATTTTTAAAAATCGGAATTTATTAAAAAAAACCCTGATGATATATGTTAAACTTAGTTTAATTTCCTCAAAATGTTAATCAAACATGTTCAGTGACGTTTTATTATATTCGTATTAAGATAGTCTATATGATCTTGGAAGTGCGGCTTTAAGCGAAACGACATAAAACGAAACCAACTTTATCATATACCACTTCGTAGCAACGGCACTTTAAATCAAGGAACAGATGTTTGAAAAGCGAGAGAAAATCTGAGTACCTGGAGAAAATCCCACACAAACACTTTTTTTTCTCATCACAAAACGAGGTTCAACGAAATTACCTTATTTGAGGACCTGCTATATTAACGTTTTCATATCCTATTAACGTTCATGGGGAAGAGATCTTCGAAATAAAACAATTAGCTTTAGAGGACTGCAAGCAGGATACTTTCCATAGAACGAATCTTATACATCCATTAAAAAAAGGTATAAAAGGATATGTTTTATGTTTATTAATCAATCGTAGTCAACGTCAGCAAGGCAGAACTCAGAAGTTTAATGCAGATTCTTTAGTTTTAACTTTCCCCGTTGCGATAACCAGTTGCCGATACACAAAATGGCAAAAATATTCCGACACCTCTCCGAAGAAGTAGAACTGGTTGTTCACGCGATCTGTTACATTATCGAACGATATCAAAAGCGCTGGTGGAGGATTGGGAGCTCATATAGGGGCGTTATGAGTATGTCCGCGGAGCTCAGAGACCTCCAACGTGGCATGATCATCGGACCCCACCATTGTGGAAAATCGTTTCGTGAAATATCCGCCTAGCTCAGTTGCCGATTCAACTGTAATTGGTTATTTTAAAATGGAAACGTCGGGAAAGTGAAAATGCAGCGGAACGAAATGCAGCCCGAAGAGCGGTAGCCATTGAACCCTGAAAAGAGTAATGAAGGAACATCGCACCACAGATTAAAGAAAACTCATGCGACAAGCGAATACAGAATCGGAAGAAACAGATCATGTGGTAACGACCACAGCGCCATCGAGCGATACCAAGGATACGCGTTAATTTATTTTTATTTTGATAGGGTATTTGCCATAAATTTTCTTATGCGGAATCAGAATTAAATTCCTTGGAGTGGCTTTAGATTTGTATCAATCAGTCCTTGATCGTAACAGTTTCTTGTAACCAGCGTAAGAAAACTGTAAATAACTTTCATTAAATAAATTTCATGCGATTACTACCTCTAGCAAATTAAATCCTACCTCTAGCAGATGGTGGCACTTCATGCGCTGGAGCTGCTTGTAGTAACATAAAATTCTTCTTGATCATATTTTTAATTTTATTCCAGGATTCTTATGTCTCGTCCTTCTTTTATCATATAACCGCCATATCATCATATTTTTATTATCCAGCTCAATTGATCATATTTTCACTTTGACAACATCAGCTCCAGGCTCTTAGCTTATTTTATGAAATGTGGAGATTTTGCAGCTTTTTGCAATTACTTTACGGCACTTTTCACTTACATTAAGGCATTTATCGTTTAGAAAACGGCAGTTTTCAATAACTTTAGCGCAATTTTCATTTAGATTAAGGCAGATTTCACGTAGATTGAGGCAATTTGCATTTAGAAAACGGTAGTTTTCTTAAACATTAAGGCAAAAAATATACAACCTGTGACAATAAAGTTCGGTGAATGATGGCATATTGAGAGTAGATTGCTCGCTTACATGAAACAGCAGTTACTATCCTTCAAAGTAATCCCCGTCGATGGTAATGCACTTCTGGGAACGCCTGTACAAGTCCGGGAAACTCCTGGCGTAGTCGTTTTTTAGGGATAGCCTTCAGTTGGGTCGTAACATTACGTTGGATGTCTGGCCACTTCGGGGGGCGTCTTCTACGGTGTTCCGGCCTCCTCGGAACCGTTTAAACCACTCATAAACACACTTCAAAGTAACAGCACTTTCTTTGTAAACTGTTGTCATCATTTCATGAGTCTCTTTCGTTCGCTGATTCATTTTGGGTTTCGACCGCGCGTACTACGCCTTCTCTCTTCAATGTCCTGTTTAAACACAATAAACGCACTCGCAGCGCTGATTCTCTCAAATTTGTTTAAACATGTCTCGACTTGTCTGGGGCAAGATACGACGATGGTGCACTCTTACGACCGTTAGCAATTTGACGTCATTCACCGAACTTTATTGTCACAGGTTGTACTAATTAATCGACGTGTTCACTTTTTACTGCATGATATATAAAAAAAAATACGATAATACAGTAAACGATTAGGAAATGTCGGCATGTAACAGCACTGTAGAATAATGGCTGATTTTATATCGTTGGTCTCGCACATGCAAGCATTACTTAAACGGTTCAATTTAAAATACGTAAAGCTATGTATTTTCAATGCTTTTAAAAATTTTTCATGAACTCCTGTATTATCGGAAATTACATATCACCAGTAAAATGTAATATCAAGGTTATCTCATTCAATAACCGTGGTAAAACGAAAAGGAGGTAATGGTTGAATTACTAAAGGAAATTCCGAGAATCTTTTCGATTCGAACCAGAGACCGTTATAATACCCAGTCTGGTTGGTTTATGTTATAAAATAAATGCCTAGTAAAATTTTGAAATGCCGGACTTCATTTTGAATCACCCTGTATATTTATTGCGGCATTGCTAAAATCAACGAGCTGGAAGAGTAAATATAATTTCTACAGCGCTTTGTTAAAGCGCCTTGCTAGCACCTTCTTCCATCATGGTTTTTTAACACGAGAATTTTCAAGAAATACAAGTACTTGCATAATTTTTTTTTCCTTTTTAGAGAAAATTATATTTTTTTCGTAAATATTTGTCGTAACATTAATAAACACTGCCTTAATCTAAATGAAAATTGTGCTAAAGTTATTGAAATCTGCCGTCTTCTAAGTGAAAACCGCCGTAAAGTCATTGCAAAAAGCTGTAATATAAATATAAGGCATTTAAAACTGTGGACAACAACAAAAGAAAATAGGAAACCACTATACCACAAAAATGAATTGATAAATCTCATATGTATATTTCGGAGCTCTCTGTTTCTTTAGAGAAACTTTTTGTTTCTCACTGAGGAAGGAGATAGAGGGGCTCGAAACGTACAATAGAGTTTTTGGGGAATAATGGTCTCCTATTTTCTTTTGTTGTTATGGAGATTTTACTTGGTTTGTAGTTGCAGTGTTATTCTTGAAAATTTGCTAAGGCTCTTTGCAAAGTGTAGAATCTTAGCAGCTCTCAAGTGGAAAAATAACAATTTCAGAAAAATCGCAAAATGCTTAAAATTTTGGATTCTTACGGAAACAGTTTTGAATTGTTGTTGCACGTTTAAGCATTGTTGGCGCCTGCTTGAAACACACGCTGGAACTGAAAAGTCACCTGACTTACAATTTTTATTTAAATCTCTACTACGGAGATACATGTATTATGAAATATATTGAAAGTGTGTAACTTATACTTCGCTTATTGTCATACTTAGCCAATTCGTGTAATAGCATAACGTTTTGCTTTCAGCGTTTTGAACGAAGACTAATTAATCCTAGTGTATTGGAATAAACTCTTTCCATTACAATAAATATATTTTAGTACTCAGGTTATTATTTTGAAACATCTAGAACTTTTGATGCTTTTTAACCCTAGATTACTAAGCTTTGTCGACTCGACTACGCTGTTTTTTAATTTTCTTTATAACTCTCGCGCATTTGTATATAAACCCCTATTGCTATTATCTAATCGCACACTGTCTTCTACTCTAGAAAGGGATGTAGGTATTTTTTCCATGGGCTTAATAGTTTCCTAATAATTCCAGTTTATAGCGGCCATTACTCGTCGAATCGACGATGGTTTGTAACAATGAAACTTTTTTCAAATCCTTCAAAAGTATCAATTAGGGTGTAATCGGCAAAAAAAAAACAACTTTTGATGATCTATTTTACTTATATTATTCTTTTATATCATTCTTTTTCATTAACTCAATTATAATTATTATATTTATAATATTATAATAATTTTATATTTCGAGCTATGCAAATAGCAATTAAGTGTTAAATTCTTATACGAATGCAAAATTAAGGCTAACATCGAAATATAATTTCATATTTTTGCTTTATAATAAACTTCTATGAACCAAACAATGATAATAAAAAAAGAAATTAATATTTCAATAAAAATTTTATATATAAAAATGCA
>JAHWFO010048912.1:1404313-1426277 GCA_023313115.1 Rhysida immarginata
ATTCTTTTATATTAATCTTTTTTTGTCAATTCAATAATAATTATATTATTAGAGTTCGAGATATATAAAGTGTTAAATTTTTACACCAATATAATAAATCTGAAAAAAAGACTATAATCGAAAAATAATTTCAGTTTTTTTGCTTTGTAATAAACTATTAGGAACCAAACAATGATATTAAAAATAAAAATTAACATTTCTATAAAAATTTTATTTATAAAAATACGTATTATTTAAGATTAGTCGAATCGACGAAGCTTTGTAGGAAGCGCTGTTCCAGGAAGCTTTGTGATCCAGGGTTAAAGTCTTCATCTTATAATTGATGTGCTTGTTGAATTTCTATGTGCTATGAAGTGCTTAATTTATTTTTAGAGATTCCTTCCTCTCTATAATTAATAATAATGTTCCGACCCAAAATAGCGTTACTGGTGATGCAATAATTTTAATTTTTCGTATACAGAATGCACTAGTTTTGTGATTTTAAATACTGCGAAAAATTTGCACGTGCCATGTTTGTGATCCCACATTCGATTGTGAGTACAGACCTAAGTAAGGAGACGCACCTGAAGCATAGACGCTGTGTGGTCGACTTATCGAGAGACTCATTACCCGTACTTATATTTCATACTTCAGTTATACTAAGCCCTTATTCAGTATTACCGATGTACATGATTCTGTAGACTCATCCATTGATAAATAAATAAAAGGTTTATGTATTGTATAAAATGTTTATTTGTTTGTTGCATCTAAAAACATAATCATGGTTCAATGCTTCGGACTGCAGTCATCTTTTTTTCGGTTTTAGACGAAACGCGTCCTTGGTACCGCTTGGCGCGCTGCTAGTTTGAGGGGCGAAGCTTGTTCCACGCGCTCATCATGGGCTTGTCGCATCTGTTTTCTTTAATCTGTGATCGCATGTCTCCGGTTGCTCCGGCAACAAAGACTGGTTGCTCCACCATGACAACGCGCTCGCATACACCTCGCTCGTTGTGAATGAATTCCTGGCAAAACACAACATGACAAGAGTCCTCCAACGTCCTTACTCTCTTGACGTAGCCCCTTGCGACTTCTACCTCTTCCCTAAAATGAAAGAGCGACGTTGTGACTCCATTGAAGATATCCGAGTGGGATCGCAACTGGTCCGAAACACGCTGCAGCCTTCGGACATCCAAGAGTGCTTCCAAAAATGGGAAAATCGATGGGATCGTTGCAAACGTGCCGAAGATGACTACTTCGATGGTGACAGCGGAAATTAGAGTGTAATGTACGTTTTCTGCTTGTTACAAGAAAATTCTCGGAAATTTTGGGTAACACCTCGTTTTGAACATTCCATTAATGTCTCATTTTGAAATCTTGGCTTTCTTAAATTTCTCTCTTCAGCTGTTTCATTCTCTAATGTTCTAGCAATGCTTCTTCTTGATGTCTCAGTGATATTTTGCTGCATGGTTCATTTCTTCATCTCTCTGCTTCTTAATTATTTTTTAATTTTGAATTTGCATATGTTTTCTTTGTCGATCAGCATTTAACCTTTCTTTACCTTCCGAAATGGTTTGAGATTTATTTCTTGCGCGGATTGCGGTATTTCAATCCTGCACTTTATTAGCGCATTTCTCCATTTTGATTGCTCAACATTTTACCAACTTCTGTCCTGCATCCATTCTGCTAGATACTGCTATTTTAACCTTTAACAGTTAGAACGCGTAGCCTCTATGAATAAGAAAGCTCCAAAATTAGAAATATGGTTGGGATTAACTGAGATACACAGCGCTCAGAAAAAGTTGAAATATGTATGAAGCTAATTAAAACGAAAAATGTACTTTAATCAGCAAACGACATCGAAAATTATGGACAACGGAATAAAGAATCAAGCATAAAGGTCACACTGTCCATTTAATAGAATGCTTTTTAATTTTTATTTTTTTATTTTGTTTTTTAATATATTTAATTGATTTAAGTTGCAGATTTAAGTTACGGACAGAGAAACAAACGGAAAATGTCACACGCGTCGTTCATTATAGATGCAATATCATTTGTTATTGGAACGAAAAATAATTATAGAAAAAACCCCCCAGAAAATCAAACACTTCGTAATATTGTTAGATATTTCAATTTTTTTTTTATCCAATAAAAACTTTTTATGAACAATTGAAAATTGTATAAACAATAGTTTCAATCGATAAATACAGCGTTGTCGATAACTTTTGAATTCCAGGCTAGACAGAAGCTTGCCTTCTCAAAATAAGTAACGAGTCGCAAACAGAATGTGTCACGGGTCAAGTCCTCAAGTTGACCGCTGCGAAATGCGACAGCAGCATTTTCTCTATTCAGATAGAAATGCTTGATAAGCAAGGAAGTCACTTTCAGCAAAATCAAACCATCATGCTATAATATCTTCGGCTGATGTCACCAATTCATTTTCAGTTGCGGTAAGCAAATTCTCCCGCTTGCAATTTCAACCCTCCCCGTGGCAACATTTTTTGGAACTATTGTTTATTTTTAAGTTTGCGAATCTTTTACTCCGTGTTTGAAACTTGTATATGTCAAACGTAATGGCATTCTTCCCCTGGATATATTCTACGTACAAAAGGCATTGAATACTGTAATTTGGGTCATTCGTTTTTAACACTTCAAAATTCCGACCGACCCCGAATGCTCTCGATCCTATGTAATCTCTTATTTTCGCTTGGAGTCTTTAACTTCAGAATAGTTCCTTGTAATTATAAAATTCTATATAGGAAAGATCCATCTATTAATTCAGAATTTTTAGAAACACAACTAATTGACAGATGTAATTATTAGAAGAATTTAAGAACGTGCCTGCAATAGCACATGAGTGTTTGCTAATATTAAAAGCTATTTGCCAGTCTGATAATGGTTTTCTCATTACACAATAAAAGGTGAACATTTTAGACCTTTTTCTTCGATAATGAGATAACAAATTTTATAGATCACGCAATAAAGCAAATTTGGATGAAAAACCACTTCGGATTTCTTTTCTTGAAAATCAATAAAACACATTCAAATACAAATTTTATATTTACTGCCATGGGTAAGGTATTTCCATTTATTAAACTTATGATCAGAAAAAAATATTTTGACGGTAAATTTTTTATAAGTTCGGACAATCTTAATATACTGAATAAAGCGTTATTTAAACTTGATTGTTTGCATAAAAAATAATTAAAGATAAATTGAAAAGAGAAGGAAAAATTCCGCGACCCGGATTCGAACCGGGGACTATGCCTATCGCTGGTACTGCTCTAACCGACTGAGCTACCGCGAATAGGAACAGCTTTGGTGTTACAAGATATCCAAATAAACTTCATTGAAGCCACAACGCCACTAACTCAATCGGCAGAGCAGTGCCAGCGATAGGCATGGTCCCCGGTTCGAATCCGGGTCGCGGAATTTTTCCTTCCCTTTTCAATTTATCTTTCGAAATATTGGAGTGTTTCTTCAGTTATTATCTTACATTTGAGTTATTTTCATCAATTTATTTGATGGTTAAAGGGTAAGGATTATTCCCGACCTTCAAGTCGGGGCCTGCTCTGCCGATTGAGTTACTGCGTTGTGGCTTCAATGAAGTTTATTTGGATATCTTGTAACAGCAAAGCTGTTCATATTCGCGGTAGCTCAGTTGGTTAGAGCAGTGCCAGCGATAGGCATGGTCCCCTGATCGAATCCGGGTCGCGGAATTTTTCCTTCCCTTTTCAATTTATCTTTCGAAATATTGGAGTGTTTCTTCAGTTATTATCTTACATTTGAATTATTTTCATCAATTTATTTGATGGTTAAAGGGTACGGATTATTCCAGACCTTCGAGTCGGGGCCTGCTCTGCCGATTGAGTTACTGCGTTGTGGCTTAAATGAAGTTTATTTGGATATCTTGTAACAGCAAAGCTGTTCATATTCGCGGTAGCTCAGTTGGTTAGAGCAGTGCCAGCGATAGGCATGGTCCCCGGTTCGAATCCAGGTCGCGGAATTTTTCCTTCCCTTTTCAATTTATCTTTCGAAATATTGGAGTGTTTCTTCAGTTATTATCTTACATTTAATGAAGTTGAAATTTATCTTTATAAAATTTGATGGTATATAAAAACTATAATGCGAAATAATAACTGATCTGGTTATGCAATAACTATGTTTATTATGTTGCTAACGCGTTTCAGTTTACAATAATGTTTAATTCTACTTTCGACCATTCCAGAGTTACCCATATACAGAGAGACATGTTGAAGACATTCGTAGGCTAAGAAGAAATTTACTGTTTAGCAAAATATGTGTTAATAATAATATAAATTAAAGAATGATGGATTTCGTTTAGGCACATGGGTGTGGCAAATAGTATTGAGTTATTTTTTTAGCTGAATAGTCATGCAAAATGTGCTCTGCTGATAACACTTCTCTAGAATTTTAAACATTTTTTTGTCCTTGTTTACTCATTTCTGCTGGGGTCATATGAAAGATTTGGTTTACAAGAAGAAGACGGCAGACCTTATTAGCCTCAAAAAGGCCCACAACTGACGCATTTGCAAGCATTAGAAAAGAAACTCTTGAATGTGTAAATGATAACTTTGTGACTAGGTTATCACTTTGAAAGCTTTGTCCATTAAATTCCTTTTCCACGTACTTTTCAATAAAAAAAAAGATTTGTAATGCTATCTGCAACGACTCAAGAAATATTTAAGTTAAACGTTGTAGGTTAATTAAAAATTACCGTGTATATCTTAAGAAGAGTGTTTGTTTCTTTGTGTATACCTGCAGTTTTGTTACGATTTTGATGAAACTTTGCACACTTCATCTTCAAAGCAAGAGGACGGTCACTGTTTACCTGAGATTTTGAAAAAATAATGATCGATAATACAGGGTTTACGTTAACGCTAAATTTAGCGTAAATTACGCTAATACTTATCTGTTGGACGCTATTTTGAAATTTTTAAGCGTCCGGGAAGACGCTAAATTTATATCACGGATTTCTTGTCTGGTCAAGTTAACTTGTAAAATTCCCCATGATTGGTACGATTTTTAAGTGTTAATTGGCTAACATGTAACATGTGATCACCGACATCATAACCAAGGTTTTTCGACATAAAAGTAGAGTGAAAGTGAAATTCCTGACAGCAAGACTTGTAAGAGGCCTAGAGTAATGACGGACTTTTTAGTCAAGGAAAAGTTTCATTCGATTCACCTTCGGTTACTAGTAATAATTCAACCGGCATTGAAAGAGTAGAAGAAAATATTAGTAATGATCGTGATTCAACCGCGGGACTCAATAATTAGTCTCCCTGAAGCAAACCCTGGATAATAATCGATATTCAAAATGATGGCAAGGCATACAAATAGGAGGAGGTATCTCACCAATAATATGCGCGGACCAACATTTATATCTTATGATCACAATGCAATGCAGTTTTTGCAACAATAAGCCAATTTTGTTTGTATCACGGTCTTTAGATATTCATGGTCATCGAGCTCCATTGTTAAAATGAAGCTAAAGTTTCTAGCTCCCGCTAGGGCAGGAACTCTATTGAAAAGTGACGCTGCATGTATAATCGGCCCAACTGCGCCTGCAGCGCCGCCCTATCGGCAGACAGAAACTTTACTTTTATATTCAGTTTCAATGAAAATCTCTATCGCAGGTTGAGGTCGGCCTTAGTGCGATCTATGCGGCACCTGGCGCGATCTGTTTTCCTTAGCTTCTCGAAACAATGGAAAACGGCCGAAGCTCGATGACCATGTATATCTACAGACCGTGGTTTGTATCAACCACGGTCTATAGATATTCATGGTCATCGAGCTCCATTGTTAAAATGAAGCTAAAGTTTCTAGCTCCCGGTAGGGCGGGAACTCTATTGAAAAGTGGCGCTGCATGTACAATCTGCCCAACTGCGCCTGCAGCGCCACCCTATCGGCAGAAAGAAATTTTATTTTCGTATTCAGTTTCAATGAAAATCTCTATCGCTGGTTGCGGTCGGAATAGTGCGATCTATGCGGCACCTGGCGCGATCTGTTTTCCTTAGCTTCTCGAAACAATAGAAAATGGCCGAAGCTCGATGACCATGAATATCTATAGACCGTGGTATCAACTATGGTGATAGCAACGCACAATTCACCAACAATATGCACGGATCAACAATATATATCCAATGATGAACAATCAAGATAAAGTTTGTGCAATTTATATAATATTCATTAAGGGCCAGTTCTACCAACCTCGGATAAATCCTCAGATAGTTATAAAAGGTTTAAACTTAAACCCGGTATACTGCTTCAGTAAACTTTATCGAAGGTATAAAGCATAAGCATTGTAAAGCGCACTGTGATTGGTCAGTTTGATTTAGTGCTTCCCTCTATCGTGAAAAAAAAGTATTCATTCCAGTCAGTGCATAGCCTACAATGATAAGAGAAAGCCCTCTACCGTGAAAAAAAAATATTAAAAGTATTCCAGTCAGTGTTGGTGTTGAAATGCGGCATGGCAGAAAAAACAAACGCGAAAAACAAATGCAGAGACGCAAAACTTTCGTTTCGTTTCTTCTTTTGGGGGTTATGTTGTCAATCATTGAAAATAAAATACAGACAGGTAATCTAGATCTAATCTGCTGTTCACTTGCACCCTAAACTTATTCCTACCGTCGTAGCTTAAAATGGTAATTATATAATACGAAATACTATGGTTTTGAAGGCATTTTCAAATCGAAGCGGACCGGAAGTTTCGCCATTAACGCTCGTAAATGTGAGCGAAACGGTTCACTATACAGATTAAGGAAAATACAGATGTGTCAAGGCACTGTTAAAAATGTTGCGCATAAACCTAGCGGTGCATGCGGTAAATTCAAACGCAACAAAATGCCTATTCATTTGGCACATCTGTGGTTTACCACATATACCACTAGATTTTGGCGCAACACTTTTGAGCAATGGCTTGGCACATCTGTGTTTATCCTAAACCTGTGCACTATACGAGGAATAAGTGGCTATCCGACCTCTAGAGGACCGTATAACTTTATCAGGATATCTGTATATCTGTGGTTTATTCTGGTGTTATCTGAAGATTTATCCTATCCGAGGATGGTAGAACACCGTTTTGACTTATCTGAGCTTTATTCCAGTACTTATTCTATCTGAGGGTTTATCCGAGGTTGGTAGAACCGGCCCATCCTACCACTGGGAATTATAAAACAAAATGGAATTCGTGACAATGCATAGAATTCCCGTTGCTCGGGCTTTTCTTAGAATTGATAGTTATTAGAACTTTTTCTTCATTTTAAAATGAGCTGTAACTGGAGAAAATAGAGAGTTGGCAGACTATTGAGAAACAGTGGAAAGGCGGCAGAGGAAGCAAGTCCCTTCGCTCGGCGCTGTATGGGTCTCGCCAGCGCACTGCTGCAACTGAGCAAGTGGCGAGTGACCCAGTGATCATCGAAGTTCCCAGGCGGCCGTCGACGATCCAAGCGTGTCAACAGAAGAAACGGTGACTGGTAGACCACACTAAGTGATGAATGCCGAAGTTTTGCTTCAAGACATCGAGAGCAGAGTGTGAATTGCAACAACAGATTACTAAGAGCGAAAAACCCACTCAGATTGTTGGAATTGCAGACCACACAGAAACAAACGATTATGTACATCCACCACTACCCAAGAAGAGAAAAAGCAAGCCCCCATGGAAGAAATTGAGGCGACTTATAGAATAACTGGTGAAGAGTCGGCACGCAACAAAAGACAAGACTTCTGCGCCGTTTTCGAAATAGAAGAGCTACAGCCATAGCCAGGGATGAAGAAACGTCTGATCAAAGTATCGTTTCATTTTCATTCTGTTTTCTCCCTCATTCGGAAACACAAACATTATTCTACACATTTTTTTACCCGTACAACTTGCTCAGCTGTACAAAACATTGCAACAAAGCGTAGGGGCCGTGTAGAACTGCTAAGGGCCATAATTGGACATGAATTTTTACTGTATTAATTGTAAGCTTTTTAATGTGTTAATTTTTATTGTATATTCATATTCAGATATTGCAAAATTTCATGAAAAAAGGAGCCGATCCACGCCGGGGATATCAGCTAGTTTATAATACCGTTTACATTGGTTTTACATAAGTTTTACATTGGAAGCATATTATCAAGGAAACTACACGAACATGTATCTCATAGATTCTCACCAAACTGAAATACGAGTATGTTACTCATCTGAAGCTAATTGATGGTTGCAAAATAAGAAAATGCGAAATTTTGTTTCTTTCAAAATAAACCGCGAAAACGAAAAAAATTTGAGCACATATAGCCCATACAAAAGGTGAGATCAAAATCCCTCACCGATAAGAAGAATTTATCACTGGACTAACCGTCATTTTCTCGGTTAGGACTGTTAGACTAACCGGTTAGGCATAAGAGCACTATCTGACGTTTTCGACCGCGTTAAAATGACCTCACAGTTTTCTCACTGGGATATATGACCGACCAATCGCTAACTCTTCTAAACAGTGAGAGCTTTTGACCTCACCCAAAGACTCCATTGTTAAAGCAGTGTGTGTATTAATGCGTTTGACGGAACTTTTTTTTGCCACTAGTCAGCAATAAGCACGAATCCACTTCACATGAAACCAATGAAAGTAGACAGCAGATGACAATTAAATGAATATCGACGACAATTTAGTTTATAAAATAGATTATTAGAATGAGCTAATTGCCTTCCAGTAAAAAATGTGTATATTAATTGCTAACCATTTCCTTAATTTATTATTTCATGTTATTAATTAATTCGTAATTTTCCGTCACGGGGCTGGATTCATGTGAAACGTCGAGTGATACGTTGGGTTGGTGAGGGGGTATGTATCGCGATGCTTTATTATTTTAAGTAAAAATAGTATTCATGGATGCTTACCTCATAAATTATTTCGAGACGAATAATTAATTATACAGCAAAATTAAAGTTTTGTGCTTGATAACAGTGCTCTAACTGCAATTCTTTGACGACTGCCGCTAACGATTATGCTTCCCTCTTACCGCCATGTTTTTTGAACTTTTCACTTCCGGAGCGCTACCGCCGCCGCGTAACGCCATCGCTTCCAAGGTGTGCTTGCGTGCAAAAAAAATGCGGTCGAACAACTTCGTTTACTTTCCTTGTAAGTCGAAAATATCGCAAAGTTAGCGGACAAACAAAACTCAAACCGTTTTGTATAGGCTCATAGTGTATATGAAATTGTTTTATTTAGAATACAAAGAATGAAATGACAAGGCGGCAAGCACGTGACTACTGCGCATGCACATCCACGGCGATCTTTTGATGCCAGGAATCAAGAACATAATGTAAACATAGCTCTGTGCCAGTGGCGGCTCGTGCATAGGCACAGCAGCACCCTCAGTTTTACTTTTGATATCGACAACATTCAATATAATGTATATTTTTCTCTCTAATACTTTTCTTATACATGTATATTAATAATACTTAAGCTCAATGTCAGTAGCTATTCCCTAGTTTGTGGAAAAAAATACAATTTTCTGACGCAGCCCCCCGAAATTTTAGTTACGAGCCGCCACTACTTTGTGCACCTACTAGCAAACGCGACAATGCTTCGCTATTGTTATATATGAGCGCCTTTAAATGAAGCGCCATCTTTTGACTTTTCTACAACTGAACTAAGCTGAGCATACTCCAAAAACTTTAAATTAAGATATCTTTTTTTCGTAAGCCTATATGTTGCCGCAAGCTACGCTCAACTTACCTGTGAAAACCCCATGATTAATCGTCAAGTTGTTTTGGAGATTAACGTGTTCAAACAGACAGACAAACTATTTAAAAATGTTGTTATTGTAGTCTGTTTCACTCCTCTCCAATCAACGGCCCTTTAGCCTACACCACCTAAAGATATATCTTTAAGTGGTGTTGCTTTAGCTGAGTGAGTTTGACTCAGGGCCGGAGAGAAAAGGTGGAGAATAATGTTCACTTTTTCTCTATATTCACATTCAGAAATTACAAATTTTCATCAAAAAAGAGTCCAAGCAACGCCGTGTATATCGGCTACTTCATAATAAATCGAAAAATGGTCCTGGGTACTTTAAATAAATTTTAAATCAAATAACAAAATCCATATTTTATGACCAATGGAAAAAGTAAGCTTTCAACATGCTAATTTGTATGTTGACTTATGAAAACCAAAGAAATAATCCGGAAAAAATCCGGAAAACATAAAATATCGAAAAATTGGATCCAGATAATTAAAAAATGAATCAATCAGATATTTGATCTAGTCAATTGCCATCACCATACCAAATTTCATTATCCTAGACTGATTTTTACTCGCGAAATACTGGAAAAATGCGAGAAATCGCATATATTTACGGAGGGCCATAAGGGGGGAAAGGGGTAAAATATGAAAAAAACAGAAATTAGTTTTTTCCAAATTATGCAAACTATTCTTGGTTCAAATATCTAAGTCGTACTTTGACCGGACGCGAACGTCAAAATTAGGCCTATTCTGTGATTTTTTTGGATTTCTGCCCCCCTAATAATCGTTTTTCAAAATTAAACGAATGCTCCCTTTTTATATAGATCTTTTACATCCTCGTGCTCAATTTTGATGCTCTCTGCATTTCCGCATTAGAGTTAGACGGCAAAAATACAAAACGGGGGTCCAATCTTTGGACTCTCCTGGCGCCCCACACAAAGCTGAAATATCCCCGAGACCTTTCCTCCGAATTTCGTTGCTTTCTCTTTATTCCCCGCGAAGTTGCATCAAAATATCAGAAAATTTTGTGAATCGCCCCCGAAAATCGATTTGTATCAGTTTTCGCACCCTTAAAATTCGAATATCGAAAAACGGGGATACCACTTTTTTGGAACGGTAGCTAAAAACCATCCTACAAAATTTCGAAGATCTGCGTTTATTGGGGGCGGAGCCAAGCGACCGAACGTGCAGTTCCTTTCTGTCCCCCCTGGTGGACAGGGGTCCGAATTTCGAAAAACCCCGTTTTAACACGCCCCTACGCTATCCGTCCTATGACCTCACTGAGTTTCAAGTTGGTGGCTTCAGTAGATTTTGCTGTGCTTGATGAGTAGTCAACCAGTTTCTTTATATACTGTATTATTTTTACTTCCACCCCACCCCCTTTCTCCACCTGACCTAAAGAAAATCAGATAATCGAGACAAAGTATAAATCTATATCGCAAATGCAGATTTTACGTTATTCATTACATGCCCTTATAACTAAATACTGTAATTAACCCTTCACCCCGTTACCTCCCTTAGGAATGGAATTTTGAAAAACCGTTTCTTAGTGAGCGCCTACGTGGTAAAATAAGTAAGTGTGGAAAATTTCATTGCAATCGGTTCAGTGGATCCGGAGATTGGTCGCCATGAAAAGCCCTTTTAGAAAATATCAGTAAGATACATTATATTCCTGCGCGAAATACTTCCAGTTACTGTTGATGCTGTTTCACGGAATAATCGCAAAAGTCTTCATTAAATAAAGCAAACAACGACGTCACAGTTTCTAAGCAAACGTCACAATTTTTTAAGGATGGCAAAAATCCCATTCAGCTCCAGGTAAATTGAGTTTTAAAAAAATCTACAATGGAAAGGAAGAAAGATTAAATAAAATCCTTTCTTAGCGAGCACCTAGAAGCCAAGAGAAATATACTTGTCAAATTTCAAGTTTGTAGGCTTCATAGTTCTGGAGATTTCGTGATGAGTGAGTGACAGAGTGGTATTTGGATTTACTTTGTAACTCTTAACAGTCTCTTCTGTCTTTCCACTTTCTCTCACTAGAGCAGCTATTCACTCAAGTTAAAATGCTGCAAATAGAAGTTAACTATTTTAATAAGTTACTCCACAATCAAATTCTATACAATTTGAATCCCAACCAATTATCAAAACCTAAAAATAATAAAACTGAAAAACTCCCTACCCTATCCCCGTAATGTAACCAACCTACCCGAAAATTTAATTAATCCTTGATAAAATTTGATTGTGGAGTAACTTATTAAAATGAATTAAATTTTTTCCCACGTTTATTTGTAAACTATGTATAGAAGTTAACTATATACATGTATTTCATTTTAAATTATTTAAGTTATGTTATATACTATATTTTACCTTATTTTAGTCAGATTAGCGTTGAGTTTTTAGAATGCTTTAACTGAGTAGAAAGAGCCAAGAAAAGGAAATGCCGTAAATAAACAGCTTAATAGACTGCTTTTCACTTACATAATTAGATTTAATATTAATTAAAATAGATAAGTGTAGAATTTCAAATAGGGTTCCATTAGCCAATTACCATATTTGCTTTTCCTACGTTTAGAATAGCACGTAATTACGTTAGGTAGGGAATGATATAGCAATTTTTCATCAATAATTTGGATTAGTTACCTAGACGTGATGTAGGAATTAATTTTTATTAAAATTCGATATTGAATTTTAAGTGTTTAGTCTCTAGTGAAACACTGTTACAGCTATTATATGTAAGCTTATCTTATAATTTTCCGTTTCAGGATAAATTAAGCGATGCAGCCCCTTGGATAACCCTATTGGAAAAGCACATAATGGCCAATCTCCTTCAAATCTTTTAACGATGGCTTGAAATTTCAATCAAGACAGTGGTGAGTTTGACTGGAACTATACACTATATTTTATCGGATAAGTAAAGTAAATAACGATACTTAAGCATCTACATTAAATAGAACTTTCAAGTTATACTTAATTCACAGTTTATCAAAATTTATACACGTATTCACGTTTTAATTATTTGCTGAAATAATGATTAAAAAAGTTGAAAGACATAATGTCGTGTAAATATCCTGAGTTCTTTTGTCGCACTTCATATTGTAGATTTGCATTAAAGCATTTCGTTTGCCCACACATCTTATCGAGATGGTAAAGCGTTATAAGTCCATAAAACCATTTAAAGTCGATTGATTTAAAATAACACGTGAAGTAAAATTTCTTCCGCTGCTAATTTCATATTTTTTAATATATTTTTGGGAGTAAGGAATATATATATTAATATACAAGTTTGAATAAATATATATCTAACGTATCTGTTCTCATGCACGATTAAATTATTATATCATTATCCTAAATTGATGACAGAGATAATGCCCCTTTCCTGGGCCTTCTTCTTTTTCAGTTTGCTGATTTCTCCAGTCTTTCTTCAGAAAACTGTTTCTCGCTAAAACTAATTTAAACCTTCTCCAGTAACTTCAGGGAAGATTATATTATCTATAGCATGAGCAGTATTTTTGTGTAAAATTATTGATATGCTAGTAAATGGTTTATTAAGGTCAGCAACCAATCAGAAACTGCGTATTTCGACTTAGACGTAAAGATTTAACACCTATTCAATGTCAAGAAAGTCCCAATTTGCCAATCACATTTGGGAGTAATACCAGCCGTAAATACATTCGTCTTAACCGTAAATTTACTCGTCTTAATCGTGCAATTCTTTTAATGTACGTAAATCTATGGGGACAAAATCTAAGACGATATCTGCACGCTTTAACCGTGATCGTTTTAGCCGAGTTCATCTATACTGTGAATTTTCATTATAAACCTCTCTCTAGTAAGAGAGCTGTGATAATTCATAGATTAAAACAAGGAATTAAAAACAAAAACATCAGTTTTTTTATTGATACAGTATTTACGAATTTTAATATTTAGCTTGCTACTATAATACGCGGGCACCCCTTGTGTTGGAAAGAGAAAGCAGATTCAGGCGAAATAGTGTATGGAAACTCTTTTCCTTTGATATGACATTTATTAACCCTAGATAGTTAACGAACCTCAGAGAATAATATTATTGTAACTTTGTATCATTACGTCTACTTAGCTTGAACCCACGTGCCAAGTTTTCCGCTCCTGGATTTTCTCACCGAAAGATTCGTTCAGGAAATAAAAGTTTTAGTTTTTGAGATATCACACCACTGTTAATCGTTTCGACGAATGGTTAGCTATTGTGTTAGTTTTTGCTATTATATGTAAAACGGTCGACCCTCCCTATAACGGTTTTTGCTATTACATGGTTAGTTTTTGCTATACGGTCGAACCTTTCTACAACGAAGTCATTGAGAGCTCTCAAAAAATTCATTTTACATGTAAACATTCGTTATACTCAAGATTTAAATGTTGGGACCAAAGTAAAAATTTATTATAGGGAAGAAGTCGTTATATGAGTGTTCGTTATAGAAAATTCGACTGTGTGTGACTTTTCCTTCATATTTTTATTGCGTATAATTGTGTGTTGACTGACGATGTATTTGCACGAATTATGCAAGAACATAGAACCTAAGAACCTAAGATATAAAATCAGTGTCCTTTGTGTTGTTGATTGATATTATGAACAAACGTCAGCTTTAAATTTTTAATTTTATATATGTAGTTTTATTAAATGATCCTTTATGTATTATTTACAATAAAAAACTATCAACAAAACTGCTTTTGTTATGGAAAATATTACAAAAAAAAAGCTCGTCGAAATGACGAATCGTTGCAGGGCTATTGAGGAACTTTAGCTATGCGGAGTTAAAATGTCACCAGGATTAACTTTTCTGCAAGAAACCTCATCTAAATACAAACCTACTCAAATGTTCTCTTATCTCGCTGTTAAGTCCGCGTTCAACTTACAGATCACCAACGAAGAAAACTCTTTAATTTGAACATTCCTCCTTGATCTCCCATCTTTCGAGAAAAATTTAACATTTTCTTTTAATTTTTCCAGACTAAAATCCACTTTCTGAAATATCAGTTTCTCGAAATGTACGAACACATTTTACAAAGATTTTTGCAGTTTATGGATCATGGTGAAACATAACTGACTCGTCACTAAACTTTACTCAGAAAGCGAAGACGCCTGTTATCAGTTTGTGCGTTATCTAAATAAAGAAAATATCGAAACATATTATCGTTATCTGAGGAATCATTAAATGTTATTTTTGAATTCTGCAATATCATTTTTAACAATAAATCAGAGATTCATAATCATGCAGCTCTTCCAAAATTACCCTACAGTCTTAGAAAGCCCAAATCTCATTAAAATGATGGAAGATCTACTTTTCAACTTCAATTGTGTGCCGGTAATCCAGAAATCTCAACGGAATCGAAGGATTCTAGAGAATCCAACCATTAAGTTTGTTGAATGGTAAAGAAAATCTGACTCGTCCTTCATCAGGACATTCTCCTCTCCAATTAGCGAAACGGGAATGTTTAACTACAATTTCGTAAAAAATTTTCATTAAAAAATAATTATAAAGGGGCCAATATCTCGGCAACTCATGGCTCGATTTCAACTAAAATTTGCAAATCTTTGGACGAAAAAAAAAACCAAATCTTTAAAAAAATAACAAAAAATTGAAACGCGGCAGCTGGCTTCAGCTTCTCCTCAAATATTACGATTTCGCACCGGGATTCACAGCCTTCGATCACAAAAAACTGATGATGCATGCATGCCATGATGTGTTAAGTAGATTTTCGATTATAAACGCCATGCCATCTATTAGGCACTGTCAAGATCTTCCGTAAGAAGATCTCACTTCCTTATTTAGTATGTATTCATTGTGCATAGTATTCATTATGCATGGGAAAGATGCACGTTTCCTGAATCATTTATCAAGATCGTTTGATAATTTGCTTTTCCTTTATACATGTATCATCTTGAAAAAATATTATTATTTACTGTGTATAGCTGCCGCCACATAAGTTGAACGACAGGATGACGTCATTTCTAACGCCAGCCAATAGACGTTAACGGGAAGTAAATCGCTTAGCTATTCCATGAAACATCCGCTTTCCTTTTCGAAACATTGTTTTGGTATTTATATTTAGTTTCTAATTTCGTTTTTTATTTTAAATTAATAAATTAATAAATTAAAAAATGACACAGAATAGTCGATTCGAATGCAATTTGTTTTATATTATGACTTTTAATAGGCTTTCCACGTTTCAACGCTATCTCCTCCATTACTATAGTAGAACAAGTGCATCATGGGTAAAATCCAGACAAAGCATATTGATGAGATGATTTACTGCGCATGTCAAAAAGATCGTTCAACTTACGTGGCGACAGCTATAAGAAATTATTATCATGGTCTTTCTATCCCCTGGTCTGTGCACAGGTCCTATTCAGTTGGGCTATTGTCAAGGACACACTATAGATGGCGTTAAAAACGACTTTTACCGAGGAATAGCACAGTTTTACCCTACAGGAACCATGGAAAAAATTATTTTTTCTTCCTTAAACACATTAATAATTTTTAGAAACAATAGTATAATTCAGTAACTATAAATATATTAACATTAAATTGATAAAAAATTTTAAATTTTTTAAATAATTATTTGTTTAGTGGCAATAACATTATTAGAGTTTTGTAGCATTGATTAAATTTATTATCAATTAATTTTTATTTACATTTTATTTTTTGAGGTTTTATTGAGGTAATACTCCTTTACAAAATTTATAATGATGGAAAGTAAATCAAATAAAGTTTAAAAAATGCATCTGTTTAAGAATTCAGCAAGTGGTTGAAATATGAAATGTAGACTGCTTAGGTGGCGAAGATGCTAGCATGCTGACTTCAGAGTCGCTTGGTCGCGTGTTCGAGTCCCGCCTAGGGGATGGACATTTGTATTTTTCCGTTATTAATAAAAGCTTACTTTCTTTATCCACTTATTCGTTTAGGCTGAAAAGAAGAAGAAGAAGAAATGTGAGATGTTGACAAGTTATTATATGAATTGAAAATCTACAAATGAAAATCAGCCTTTCTTCTAATAACTGGACAACATTTCAAATTTCAATCATTATTTATATATTTACTAAAATTTGTGAACTCATCAAACGTATATCACTTTAAATTTATTTCGTTTAATTTCAATCCTTACGCTTTATGTAAAGGAGAATTACTTAAGAGCCCACTGAAAAGTCGTAGTTAACGCCATCTAGCGTACAATATCGGCTACGGACCAAACTTTAACCTAGAGAACAATAGCCGTGCACAGACCAGGGAATTAAAAGACTATGCTATTATTTAAAAAAAATTAAATTTAGCTTAGACGACAGTTTAAAGATCAACAACTATAAACGTCATAATTTTTTAACAATAAGATAGTTTTTAACAAAAAGAGAAGTGGCTTATCCTAAAAACCTCTTGCTTAAGACGTCTTTATGTTAGTCTCAAAGCCAACTAGAAAGACAGGCCGGGGCACTAAAAAGACACATGACCAAAGCAGATCGAGCAACAATCCAATCATCATGGTTTCCAACAAACGAAAAACCACTGATTGTTGAAATCCAAGATGGAAATGGACCATTTGGATTTATGATGGAAATAACCCTCTGCTACGACCCTGGATGTCCTTAGTTGGTTTTCGAATAACACGATATCTAGTTAATTATTTGGATAATCAAGCAACGCTATATAATTAACTGTTTTGAAGAATGTTGAAGTATCTCTATTTTGCTTTTCTTCCTTTTACATCGACCACCACTTAATCTGTAAATTTTGTTCATCTTTGTCTCTTTATTAAAAGACCGATATAAGCTTCCTATTAATTAAAAATGTTAATGCTGCGTGCAAGATACCATGTTCGGACTTTACTTTGGTCGTAATGTTTGACGTCTACCTTTTAATTATCGTTTTCACAATGTTGAACCTACGTTCCAATTAATCTCGCAACAAAAACACGTAACATTAAACTTAAAGATTCTGGAGATTCAAATCTCACAAGTCAGTGTAAGATTAGTTTTTATATTATGAAATCGGATGCGATAAATGTCTTGTAACTTTTAATAATATTCGTTCATTAAAAATCTTTTTAAACAAAACATTGAATTTAATTCTAAAATCACAACGTTTCATCTTTGACTAAATCTAATGAGAATTCTTGTATGTTAGTGATATACTTGTGAATTAAATTTAATAATAGGAACTATTTTTAGTATTTTTTGTCCCGTTAAAGGAGATATATGCATTGAAATTAACTTAAATTTTGAATCTTTGAGCATTAAGAGAGTCAGTAATTTTTGCTCTATTAATTTCATGAAGAAAATAAAGAAAGATTTTTTGAAATCAGCCGAGTAACTAACAATAAACACACACACACATCAATATGTTTCAGCGTTTTCCACATCAATACACTTTTTAGCCACCCATCGTGAGAAAGAAGCTTTCTTGGGGAGTGTCTATCATTACCCTACTGGTAATATGATGACGTGACTCCCGCTCATTGACATGCTCATTTCTACTTCTTATATTAAGTTCAATAGGATTTATTTTTTGTTGGACCTGTCCGAGACCGAGGAGGGCTTTCTTTGATATCCTGGGATTCCGTCCCAGATAGATTTCACTGTGGTATAATTCTTGCTTCTACATTAGAACTACGTGTATATGATTCTTATTTTAAATATTATGTTCATTAAAAAGTTTAAAAAGTTATAGATTATCTTTCGCAAATAATAAAAAGCAGATAAAAAATGATACACCGTGCTAACGACCACCTAAAGTTAACTATCGCATAGGTCTGGACCCGCTGAAGAATTTTTTCTCTTCTTGTATACAGGGTGATTCTAAAAGTCGTGCCGAAATGAAAAGGTAGATAGAGGGTGAAATTCTGGGTAAAAGAGTTTAGTCACGATTTTCGATCCGAGGCTTCGTTAAAAAGTTATAGCGCTTTAAACTTTCGTGATGTCACTTCCGGCTTGTCGTCTGAGACGCCACAGTACGAAGCAAGCATTTGTAAATTAATGTTTGAAAATGATCGCGTTTCAGTTTGATAATCGATTTCTAATTAAATAAGCAAGCTTTTTTTTTGGTTTTAAAACATATTTTTTGAAATAGTTTTCAAATAGTTGAAATTTATACTATGTTAAAATGGAAAATAAAAAACAGTACGTATTGTTTAGTGGAAATGGTTTGATGCATAAGATGGGAAATGAAAAAACAAACTACTAAATTTAATTGCAGTATTTAATAATTTAAATTAATACAACTTTAATATGTATTACATTAGATTAAATGCTCGAAATGTCTCCCTTTAGCTGCAATACAGGTCACGCAACGTCTTCTCAGTGATTGTCGGACAGTTTCAAAAATTCGGCATATCTTCCAAAATACGGTTTCGTAGATCGTGAACATTAGTGACCGGGATAGCATACACTCGCGCCTTGAGACATCCCCAAAAGAAAACTGTGGGGATTTAAATCCGGGAAACGTGCAGGCCATGCAATTGGTCCCATTCTGCCAATCCACCGATTCGGTTAATTTACGTTAAGAAGTCTTTGGGCAGTGCGACTGAAACGTGCTGGTGCACCATCATGCATAAAAAACATTTGACGACGAACTTCTAGAGGAAGTCTTCCAGCAATGCACAGAGTTTTCCAAAAAGCGTGTGTAGGAAAGGCTGGTAAAATTTAGAGTTCTGTTAGGTGGTCTGAAATAATAACTGCCCAAACGTTAAGCAAAAACTGTTGTTGATGCCGAGATTCATGAGGATTGCTTGAGGGTTTTCTTCTGCCCATTGATGAGTGTTATGAAAGTTCAGAACGGAATCCCTTGTAAAACTTGTCTCATCAGTAACTATCAGATTGCAGCAAAAACCATCGACAAAATGTACGTCTTGGCTCAAAATCCGCTTCCGAAAGGCCCCTGTACACGCTGAATGTGATACAGAAAGAGGTTGGCCTCGTATAGAATTCTCCATACTGTTGGTTGGGAATAACCTGTTATCGTAGCGATCTGTCTTGTGCTGATTTCTGGAGCCTCCATGGCAATATTAAGAACATGTTCTTCAGCATAACGTGTTCTGGACCGTGGTTTATACAGGGTGTACCTGAACGTCGTGTACAGACTTGGAGGGGAGATAGTATGGGTGATTCTAAGCAAAAAAGTTCATATGAATGTGGATCCGAATTTGAACGATAACTGAGATATGAAGATAAATGAAAATGCTACCACCAAGATCAACAAGTTAATAACTTAGGTTCTCTAACGCCTAGGATAATGAAATTTGGAGAAATAATAGGGTATATAAAACTGTGTATACCGTTAGATAAGTGCTGGGTAGTACTCGCATGTGAGCACGGGTTACGATATTGACTGCGTAACGCGGAAACTACTCGTTAGAATTCGATCAAATTTTAACGGTATAGACAGTTTTATGTATCCTACTAGCAGACTCGGCAATGCTTCGTTATTGTTATATATGAGCGCCTTTTAAAGGAAGCGCAATCTTCTGACTTTTCTACAACTGAACTAAGCTGAGCATACTCCAAAAACTTTAAATTAAGATATCTTTTTTTCGTAAGCCTATATGTTGCCGCAAGCTCCGCTCAACTTACCTGTGAAAACCCCATAATTAATCGTCAAGTTGTTTTGGAGATTAGCGTGTTCAAACAGACAAACTATTTAAAAATGTTGTTATTGTAGTCTGTTTCACTCCTCTCCAATCACCGGCCTTTAGCCTACACCACCTAAAGATATATCTTTAGGTGGTGTCGCTTTAGCTGAGTGAGTTTGACTCAGGGCCGGAGAGAAAAGATGGAAAATAATGTTCACTTTTTCTCTATATTCACATTCAGAAATTGCAAATTTTCATCAAAAAGGAGTCCAAGCAATGCCGTGTATATCGGCTACTTCATAATAAATCGAAAAATAGTCCTGGGTACTTTAAAGAAATCTTAAATTAAATAACAAAATCCATATTTTATGACCAATGGAAAAAGTAAGCTTTCAACGTGCTAATTTGTGTGTTGGTTTATGAAAACCAAAGAAATAATCCGGAAAAAATTCGGAAAACATAAAATATCGAAAAATTGGATCCAGATAATTAAAAAATGAACCAATCAGATATTTGATCTAGTCAATTGCCATCACCGTACAAAATTTCATTATCCTAGACTGATTTTTACTCGCGAAATATTGGAAAAATGCGAGAAATCGCATATTTTTACGGAGGGGCATAAGGGGGCAAAGGGGTAAAATATGAAAGAAGAGAAATTAGTTTTTTGCAAATTACGCAAACTATTCTTGGTTCAAATATCTAAGTCGTACTTTGACCGGACGCGAACGTCAAAATTAGGCCTATTCTGAGATTTTTTTTTTATTTCTGCCCCCCTAATAATCGTTTTTCAAAATTAATCGAATGCTCCCTTTTTATATAGATCTTTTACATCCTCGTGCTCAATTTTGATGCTCTCTGCATTTCCGCATTAGAGTTAGACGGCAAAAATACAAGACGGGGGGCCAATCTTTGGACTCTCCTGGCGCCCCACACAAAGCGGAAATATCCCCGAGACCTTTCCTCTAAATTTCTTTGCTTTCTCTTTATTCCCCGCGAAGTTGCATCAATATATCAGAAATTTTTGTGAAACGCCCCCGAAAATCGATTTGTATCAGTTTTCGCACCCTTAAAATTCGAATATCGAAAAACGGGGATACCACTTTTTTTGGAACGGTAGCTAGAAACCATCCTACAAAATTTCGAAGATCTGCGTTTATTGGTCGCGCAGCCAAGCGACCGAACGTGCAGTTCCTTTCTGCCCCCCTGGGTGGGCAGGGGTCCGAATTTCGAAAAACCCCGTTTTAACACGCCCCTACGCTATCCGTCCTATGACCTCACTGAGTTTCAAGTTGGTGGCTTCAGTAGATTTTGCTGTGCGTTGATGAGTCAGTCAACCAGCTTCTTAAATACTGTATTATTTTTACTTCCATCCCACCCCCTTTCTCCAACTGACTAAAGAAAATCAGATAATCGAGACAAAGTATAAATCTATATCGCAAATGCAATTTTACATGCCTTTATAACCAAATACTGTAATTAGCCCCCGCCCCCCCCTCACCCCGTTACCTCCCCTAGGAATGGAATTTTGAAAAACCGTTTCTTAGTGAGCGCCTACGTGGTAAAATAAGTAAGTGTGGAAAATTTCATTGCACTCGGTTCAGTGGATCCGGAGATTGGTCGCCATGAAAAGCCCTTTTAGAAAATAT
>JAHWFO010048912.1:1426287-1438259 GCA_023313115.1 Rhysida immarginata
CGACGTCACAGTTTCTAAGCAAACGTCACAATTTTTTAAGGATGGCAAAAATCCCATTCAGCTCCAGGTAAATTGAGTTTTAAAAAAATCTACAATGGAAAGGAAGAAAGATTAAATAAAATCCTTTCTTAGCGAGCACCTTAGGTTTATTTGGTATTAACGTCCTTTTCAACTGCTATGGTCAAAATCTTTATAGGGGCCGCAAATTTTGCCTCGCAAGGGTTCTTTAACGTGCAGCCAGCAAACGACTACACGGGACCAACGGCTTTATTTCACATCCGAAGAAGTGCGTGATCTCAGGATTTCCCCCCTGAAAAAATCCTCGTCGTCCTCGGCCGGGGTTCGAACCCGCGTCCACGGGCATCAGAGGCGATCACGCAACCACTGAGCTACCGAGGCGGATGATTAATCGTTGAAAAGTTACCTAGATAATAATTAAAAGGCTACCTACATAATAATAATAATAATCTGTTTCTTATAAAATAACCATTATTTCGTAAATACATAAAATTAAAATGAACAAGCTAATTAAATCAATTTGACAACATGGTTATTTCAAAATAATAAATTCCTTATATACGGTACAAAAAAAATTACATAAAACTTACAATGCACAACAAACATGTTGTGTAATTTTTATTGCATAGGCCTACCAGGAATTTTGGTTTATACAGACCTGCCAACTCACCCGGATTCACCTGGTGTCATCCGGATTTTGACAATCTCACCCGGTCAGCCGGCGGATCGTAAAAATCTCCCGGCGAATAGTACTTTCGTAAAAGAACCCCTAAAATTTTCTCTTCTTTCCCTATGATGCACCAGCAACTTACTTACTGAGTACTTATTTCATGTACGGTGTATCTTACCCGCTTAATTATTTTGACTACGTAGTGTATAATATGTAATTGTGACATATATTAAAACCCAAAGCACTTTAAGAGCAAATTCGGCGCTTCTGCACATGCGCACTGATCATTATTATCGTCGTTAATTGTTGTATGCAATTGCTGTTAATTTGATCATTAATGCTTGCAAAGTTCTTGATTGTGACGTCTATGTTGAGAGGATTGTTTATGAAACCAGAGTTTGCCGTCAAATTTTGACGGGTTCCATATAGTGTTAAATTAAGTCCAAAAGTAAAATTCAAGTGCACAATTTTTGTAACAATTAAATATGTTATCTATATGTACAGTATATTTCACCCTACAAAAATTTACTATCACACGGTTTTCCTCCAGAAATAGTTGGCAGGTCTTTTTATAATTTATTTTGTTAAGGTCCGAAGCCGGTTTCTGCTGTGGTTTAGCTTGCTTTTGGTATAGGATGATTTGTTCATTCGCCTGGGACTTTAACAGTTTCTCCGAACCATCAGAAGCAGCGACTTTTTTATGTATCTTCAGTACATCAGCTATTTAAAATCGTTTAAGGTCATTTAAGCTGTACACGATGCTAAACGACCCAGCGTTTATACGCGGCTGGCTGGGAAAAGCAGCAGAGAAGCTGGAATGGCTCCAACCGGAAACGCTTCTGCCTGTCGGAGGCAACCATAGCGCATGCGCAAGCCACGCCCCCAAGAAAACTGAAAATAGCTAATTGATTAAAACACGCGATCAATCTATAAATTATATAGGGTGGATACACAAAATGAAGCCCCCACGCCCTATTATTTTTGTAACCGAAGCAGATATGTCAATTTTGATGAATCCAATGAATAGGAAGTTGTGGGTGACCTATCCCATGGTCCACTTTTCATCATCCCAAATATGCAAATTAGGACACATTCAAATCCTAACTTAAAAACCGCTTAAAATATTTATTGTATTCCAGGGTTTTTGTGTCTCGTCCTTCTCTCCTATATCCGTCTATCTTAAAAACCGTAACAGCGCATGTTGAATTTATTAGTTACCTACCTATGCATTTCACAAAGACATTTGAATGTTCAACATGCAAATCAAGAAATTACCAAAAATTACCAAAATAACACTTTCATGAGGAAAAGCAAATAAGGCATGTGTCAGCATACAGAAGACAGAACAATTCCGGGATGGCAAGCTACATTGTTCCTGAAATGGTCAACATGATCTTCTGCTTTGGATTGTGATTGTTGGTGACCCGTTCATCGGATCTTGCAAATTTTTTTGGTTTTGTTCGGAATTCCATGCTGGAAGTTTTCAAGTGGAATTTTTCGTGCATTTGTTATGGTTTTTAACATAGGATTTGAACGTGTCCTAATTTGCATATTTGGGATGATGAAAAATTCACCGTAGAAGGTCACCCACAACTTTCTATTCATTGGATTCATCAAAATTGACATATCTGCTTCGGTTACGTAAATAAAAAGGGGGGGGGAGGCTCATTTTTGTATCCACCCTGTATAACAAAATTTAAACTTTAAAATTAATAAGACTAAAAAGATTAACTCCGGAGCTACGTTACTTCTAAACCTTCACACAAACCCAGCAAAAAAAATTCCCCTCCCGCGTTAAAGTATATACACATTGTGCTTTATATGAATAGATAAAAACCATATTGGTGATTCCTATGCCTTCCGATATTATGGAAACTCCCGCCTTCCCTGAACACTCATGCGTGGTAGAGCGGGTAAGGGGGAGTCGGCGTTTTCCTAAGGGTTCTATTATCTGGTATACGGAAGGCTCCAGGCTGGCCTGGGTGTTTACTGTGGTAGTTCCAAGATTCCGCTTTCGCCGGTTGGGTTGTTGGTCACGGTCTTGTAGGCCATTATTTACTGTCTGCCTATATGCATAGACAAATCTTATGCTTATAAGATCTTCATACTCTACGACAGTCAGGCGGCCCTCAAGGCCATCAAATCATCCAAGGTAACTTCTAAACTAACCTTGGAATATCGACAACTCCTGCAGATCCTAGCTCTCTACAACAATGTTACGTTGCAATGGGTACCGGGGCATAAAGGCATAGTTGGTAATGAGGTTGCTGACACCCTAGCCAAACAAGGTGCTAAATCAGCACCTTTTAGTCTTGAACCTTTCTGCGGAATTTCTAAGCTAACCGCAATCAGAGAGATCAATGACATTTCATATAAAGAGATGATGAGAAGGTGGGAACAGACCACTGATTAGAGACATGCTTAGCTCATGACTAAGAGAACCTCTCAGATTCTAACATCCAGTATTCTACAAATCAGTAGAAAGAAATTACGGGTTAAGGTGGTCTTTCTTACAGGTCATGATTTATTGCGTTAACATTTACATAGTACGAGAATTCTTCGGGAAGGGACACTATGTACGAAATGTAATCTAATGGAAGGAACAGCACACCACATTCTTTTTAAATGTGTCGCTTTGGCACATATTCGACACCTCGCATCCGGTTCAACCTTTCCCTTGGATATTCACCAAGATCCAGTGGGCTGTCTGACTCGTTTTTGGTCTTTTCATGGGTTTTGGCGCAAAATTCCCTCGTAGGAAATCTTTGGTTGTTCACCATCAACAGACCTACCTATAGCGTTTTAATAGAATGATTTCCATTAAAAGGGGCAAGAAATGTCAGAATCTGAAAGGCTTTCGTGCTGTAAAAATCGTAGAAATTTCGGCATCGCTAGATGGCGATAGATGCATTTCCGCAAGAGTTTACGCCCTGGCCGTTCTAAGCTCTTTATAAATTCTAATATCCTATTCTATGCTATTCTAAGCTCTTAAATTATTAATGTGTTCCATGATAAAAGTCTGCATCAATCGATTCCGATGAACAACAGTTAGTTTGCCTTTGCTGACAATTTTTAATGTGAATTTGGTAGGAGACCAGGTAGAGTGCTGAATGTTCCCAATAGGAGGTGGACTGACTAGACACATATGAAACATTATTATTTCGTCTGACGACTATGCATTCAGTTTTTATTTCTTCAGTTGTGTGGAGTTTTTGGAAGTTTGATAGGATGGAAGTACGGTGACTTCATCTTGTCAAGGGTTATGTGACTGTGATCATAACCCAAATAAACAAATACAAAATTAGGTTAACGAAAATTCGACCTCACTGCCTTGTTAAAAAAGTCGCGCAATTTAATATTTAGTTGGATTGCCTTTCGTTGAAATGACGGCGCGCATTCGCTGATTTGGATTAAGTTCGTGAATCTTCTCTACGTCGATTTTTGTTTAGTGGTCCAGTAATTTTTCACCCAGATCCTGCAGTGATGCGCGGAGAATAGAACCTCTCCAAGAGATTCCAAAGTTTTTATAAGATTTAAGATCAAGACTCTCTAGAAGTCAGCTAATGTGTTGAAATGATTGATTATGAGACGAGAACCAGTCAGTTACAATTCGAGTTCGGTGAATATTGTTTCTTTCCACTACATAAACATCGATGAAACTCGCAACAATGTAACGTCATTTGCATTATTGAAATCGCTCTCTAACAATGCTCAAGCTTAGCATTTTACGTCATTTTAAAGTCATGCGTGACATTTTGCATAGAGTTCTTTCTTGCCATCAGGATGGAATAAGCTGGCCATTCAATATATTCAGATACTCGGGTGAACATCATTTCATTGTTCATAGCGTTGCGGAACCAGACCATGTCACTGCCTCCAAGAGCTTGGACAGTGGTTACCACGCATAACGCTTCGGGCAGTTCTCTTCTTACTCTGATGCGCCGATCACTCTGATATAGGGTAAATCTGGATTCAGTAGACCAGATGAATTTTTTTCAGTTTCACATTCCAATTTTTGTGCTCCCGGGGGAAAATTTATCTTTTTTTTTCCTCTAAAGGTCTGACTGACAAGCGGTTTTCCTGTGGCAGAGCAGCTGCTTAGTCCCATTCCTTGAAGTTTCTGTCACATTGTGCGTGTTTGTATGCTTTTGACTCCCTTGTTAAACTTCTCCATTAGTTCTAATGTGGAATCTCTTCGATTCGCCTTCACCATGTGTCTTAATGATTTCTGGTCACGATAATTCAGAATTTTTTCCCACGACAGTAATTCATAGAATTTTTTCCGAGGTTAATGGTCAGATCTTTCCTTCCAAGCTTTAACAATCTTGCGTTGAATAGTTCGTACCCCAGTTCCAGTACATGCCGCTGAAATTTACATCTACGTTTACGGGCATAATGACCACCTGCTTAACGCGACCAGCGACCGGCTTTTTCTATCCCGTATCCGCAAAATTCTGTGCCTGTCTATAATGACCACTCGTGGGACCAAGCAAAAATTTTTAATATGTATTATACAATACCAGAAAGTAAGTATATCATTAAAACATATAATAGAAGCATGTATTATAAAAAAGAAAGAACTTTACTAACGTTAAGAATGTGGTAATAATTAATTCATGACGAAGACTGCAAGCAGCCGAAACATTGAAATAAATAATAGTGTTGTAGGAAATGGATTCTCACCTGCACTTCATCTTACTCTAAGTATTAAGTTTAATTCAAGACAAAAGGTAGCAACTTAAGAATCAAGATAAAAGTCCAATCACTAACTTTCAAGTACTCGATTATTCAATGGTCCGTTAACTGAGGAGGTCGAAGGAATTTTGCTATAGAAGAATTTCATATCAGTGAAGAGGTGATAACAATGATAACTATCCTCAGCGGAAAATGACTCTGAGAGACGGACCAGGAACCAGAAGACCAGTATGAAGATGTCTGTCCGCTTTTACTGGCAAGTGTGGTACTTTAATAAGTTTCTGGGCGTTGGTTCATCACTTCTCAGGAGATACAAATGTTGCTATAAAATCACTGAATTTCATCGAATAACATTTTGAAAACTTTGTTCTCATTAGGAAGGCAGGAAATAGCAAACAAACTCAGATTATTTTATAAAGAAATTTTTAACTAATTTAAATGTGGTCAGTCTCCTTTTAATGGGGAAAATCGTAAAATTAATAAAAACAAAAAAATAAATAATAAATAAAGTCACCAATCTTGAAAAAGGATGAAGAAACTTGTGAGATGGAAGAAAACTCAAAGGATGTAGTCTATTGAAGATGTTGTTGATAGCAGAAATAAACCCAGTCAATAGATGCGTACAACAATACAACAAAAACTATACCAATTCTACAAGAACAACAAAAAGGATATTCAATGCAATACAATAACAAAATTTTCCACAAACAGAAAAAAATATTAGAACAAATACCAAACATAAAAATCATACCAAAAATAACAAATAACATTACTAAAACATAAACATTAATAACCACCACCAACCTAAAAACAACAATCAATCAAAATAATAGCACAAATATCGATTTCAAAGAAATATGTCAAAATAAAAAAGAAAAATGGAACACTAGAAATATAATTTATCAAATACCATATAAAAATTGTGAACATATCTACACAGGTCAAACTAAACGACAATTAGAAATAAGATTAAAAGAACATGAAAGAGCACTTCGCCACAAAGACAAAAACAACCATTTAGTAAATCATTGTATCAAAGAAAACCACACACCAGATTGGAATAACACAAAAATCATTGGAAAAGAAGAAAATTATAAAAAAAGATTAATTAAAGAAACAATAAATATCATTACAAATAACAAAAATTTAGCCAAGCCATCAATAGAGATAAACAATAAATGGACACTACTTTTAAACTACAATAGCCAACAATCATAACCAACAATTACAACCAACTTAGCTCCATCATCTTTATATCAATTGTTAAATTCTTATTTCAACTGTTTTCACCATTCAAAAATATTATCCTACTGATGATGAGAAATATTCTCGAAAACGTTTTATATAAATTTTATCCCAAATATTTGGATCACCCTCTTCAAAATTTCATCTGTATTTCAAAACCAACTATTCCTAAACCAAAACTTCAAAACTTCCTTCAAGTTTATAGTTTTCCACTATCAACATTATCTTCACAAGACTTCATCTACATCCTCAATAGACTGACCTTAAAAGGAGACTGACCACATTTAAATTTAAAATTAATCATTTAAACTCCTTAGATCAATAATATTTTTAACTAATTATTGATTTAAGGAGTTTAAATGATTAATTTAAATTTAAAATGAATTTAGTCTCCTTATAATGGGGAAAATCGTGAAATAATAAAAATAAAATTAAAATTAAAGTCACCAATCTTGAAAAACTTGGGAGATGAAAGAAAACTCAAGGATGTAGTCTATTGAAGATGTTGTTGATGGTAGAAATAAAACCAGTCTATTGAGGATGTAGATGAAGTTTTTGTGCAGATAATCTTGAAGTACAGATGAAATTTTGAAGGGTTGATCCAAATTTTTGGGATAAATTTCATAAACGTTTTCGAGAATTTTTTTCTCATCATCAGTTGATTAAATATTTGAATGTTGAAAACCAATGTTGATTCGAAATTTTTAACATTGCACTTGCCTGTAACTGTCACTTTTGCTTGATCCCGAGCGTGACAGCTATAGGTCAGTTTTACTGTAATTTTGTATTAATGCATCGTTAAGGTTCTTAATTTTTTCAAAAATAATATGGATCTAAACAAAAATTTATAATAACTTCGTTTAGTTATTGACGCTCTTATATTGCATGTGATGATACACTGAGTGGCCAGATTATTATGACCATCTGACGTTTGTAGACAAATTAGCTATGATTTCGCGCTGAAGTTGCTAGATGGCCAGGCCACTATAAATAGGGAAGCAGATTTTAACGATAGTAGAAGTTATTTGATTTTGAAGATATGGGTAAACGAAGCGATTTAACAGCATTTGAACGTGGGATGATCGTTGGCGCTCGGACCCATGGAGTCAGTAACAGCAATACAGCTACATTCGTTAAATGTTCAAGACCAGCTGTTTAAAGTGTTTAAAAACTGAACTGTCAGCCGAAAAACTGGGTCTGAATTTGTGAGTTGTGACCGTCACCGACTAGTCAATATTCGGGCAGAACAGAGAGGGGCAAGGCTGGTACAAGGCAACAGAAGGGAAAGAATGCATCAAATTACTGCAGATCTTAATCGGGGATCCTCTTAAATGATCTCTGAACGCACTGTTCTCCGTACACTGCATCGTATGGAATATGGAAGCAGAAGGCCTGTTCGAACACCTTTGCCATCCGCAATTAACAAGATAAAACGTCTCCAATTCGCACAGAAACACAAGGATCGGACAGTCGAGCATTGAAAAAGTCATGTCGTCTGAAGAATCATGTTTCCGGTTGCATCAAGCAGATGGCAGAGTGAGAATTTGGCGGAAACGGCCTGAAAGCATGGACCGCACATGCATGAGTACAACCCTTCAAGTTGCTGGAGGCAGTGTTATGGTTTAGGGCATGTTTTGTTCGCATGATTTGGGCCGTTTATTCATGTGGAACAAGGTCTAAATAGCACAACATACTTAAGTATCGTTGCTGATCAAGTTCACCCTATCATGTTGATGGTGCATCCTAACGGAGATGGCTTCTTCCAACAAGACAGTGCGTCATGGCACGGTGCTCGTATTGTGCAGAAGTGGTTTCAAGAACATGAGGGAGACTTTACCTTGCTTAGGTGGCTCCCACAATCACCAGATCTCAATCCAATTGAGCATTTGTGGGACAAAGCTGAAAGATTCATCAGGCAGATGGTTCCACAACCATCAAATCTCATCCAACTGGACAGTGCTATTCATCAGGCTTAGTGTCAGAGTCCTCGTATCTCCCTTCAACATCCCGTGGAGTCAATGCTAAGAAGAATCGCTGCAGTATTGAAGGCAAAAGGTGACCCAACGAAGTACTGATGGGGTGGTCACAATAATCCGGCCATTCAGTGTATATATCTGTTAATCGGGTCACTTACAACAATATATATAAATTTCTTTATTAGATTAGTTTCGATTTTACGCCATCATCAGTAGAATGCATTTAATAAAGAAATTTATATAAATATATTGCTATAAGTGATTCTGTTTACGGACTTCGTTTCTTTGGAAATGGTTCTTGAATTTTGTGAATATAATCGAACGAAAAGAACCGAGATTTTTCTCCAATGTTTTTTATCCAATTTTTTTTCCGACTTCAAAACGACCTCTCTCCTGCTGCGTCTGCAGACCTTTCCAGTTTTACAACTACTGCACAAGAAAATAAATTAAAGGGCATCTGCTGGTAAAGATTATTTCGAGACTACAGCAGATTTCGAAATCTACAATTGTTGATTCCTATTTGTTAGTTCCCCCATTACATACCACATGAAATACCACTTTTTTCATTACTAAACCTAAATACTAAATAGTATTTTCATTTATATATATAAATGTACGACTATCGACAAGCAAAAGTCTTAAAGCTCTGTAAGTGAAATATATATTTTAATTTAATTTTTGATTGGGCATTAAGTATGCGTAGTAGGATTTCTCAGTTTTAAAATTTACTTAATCTTGTATATATATTATTTAAATTTATAGTGAATTTTTGCACTTAAAAATTGTTAAAAACTTCAATTTGCCTTTTAAGCATGGTTATTTCGTTCTTCGCTATTTTTAAGTTTCAGCCCTTTTATAGATATTAGCTAAACTACCGATGGGTTCGTTCATAATGTATGTATTTTCAAGTTTGTTGCGGCTTTAAAATATGTAACGTGCTTTCTGTCGTCGTTTCGTGAGACGATCGAACGAAGGAAAATGGATGTTCCAAGTGCCTTCGAATAATCGTTTTGTTCCCATTATGTAATACGGATGGCTGGATGGCCGTATCGATCCTCTTTCTACGGTCACTGTTTGGAAGGTTAAACATCGCACATCTCCACCGCCACTACCTCAACGTTGCCACGATCATCATTGACGTCATCACTCATTTTTGGGAGACACTGATGAAAACCTATTATAAAAGTTTAAAAAAAATCATTAAAAATGAAAATCTATGCCTAATTTCTAATTATATTTGATAAGATACAAAAAGCAAAGCAGATCAACTTGGAGATAGAAATGATTGATGTATAGTGGGTCTCAAAAGATTCCCAGTTTCTTAGATTTCACTCTCTCAGGAATTTTCTTCTATGTCAAATTTCATCAAAATGCTTGAGTGATCTCGTAGGGTACGTGCTTCTTCTATTGTTTTTCGCTTTTCAGATATTTCAAAGAAATAAGACCCATGAGATTCACGTAATCACGAGCAATTAGCTTCTAATTAGGGTCGGAAAGATGATCTTTCCTAATGGGCTTAGTGATAAAGAAATTGATCGCTTTAAATCTGCTGAAAAGTCCTATTATCATGTCAGTGGACCGTAAGCTGCGAACGATTACTGTGCTTGTACATTTTTAATTGATGCTTTCTCGTGATTATTTCCTGCCATTCAAATTGACACTTTTAAATTGTCTAGAATCGTCTAAAAGGGCTCATTATGGAATCGCTGAATAGAAAAATGCAGTAAATGTCATTTCGAGAACAAACACATTGATTTTCGAAAACTGCTTTCACGTAGGCTACATTTCCTCGCGCTTTTAATAACGAAACTTAAAAGCTGCACTCTCAAGAGAAGGCTCGTGACAGAATAAGCATTCTCATGACAACCCGATATAACTGAAGATTAATATTTTCGCTTAATTTTTGTGCTGTGCTTACAATGCATTTAGAATTTTAAAATCAAATTGGTGGTTTAAAAATTTGTGTTTTTTATTAATTGTTGAAGACTGAACGAAAGATTGCGTTTTTTCCAAAATTTATTTACGTTAAATGATTGTGTGAAAAAATTATTTTTAACATTAAGCCATATTAAAAATGAGATTAACAATCATCAATACCAATGAAACCGTAAACCGAAAGCTGTACAGATGTGTACATTTTCTACCTTCTCCCCTTACATCACCTTTATACTCTCTTAGTCCTAATCTAAGTTAGTATCATCATCGACTCCTTCCAGGTGAAAAGTTATGAATTATCTATTTCAGTGTAAAATTTCTACGCAAGCAATGATAGACAGCATAATGCTTATTCATTATACGTAGCATTGTTGGATGGTTGCACAAAGATATTTGAATCGTTGGAAAGGTCAAAATTAAATGCGATTCTTTTTTATTCATGCAATCATTGATGGAAACCTTGACAATAATTTTGTATAAGAGAAATTGGGGATATGAACTGACCAAAATGGCATAGTAATTTTCCCATTTGCCCTACATGGATGACAAGAAAGTATTTGGAAAAACGAAAGCTGAACTGAACTCCTACCTGAAAAGTACAGTCGGCAACAAAAGTACTTAGCCACCTTGCATAGAAACAACCTTCAAGGTAGCTAGATACTTTTGTAGCCTGTCTGTACAAGGGATTTAGCACAGGCATTGGAACACAATTTGGTATTGACATTGAGTGAAATTATTATTGCGATTATAACATGCCAATCCAGACCCAGTAAACCGACGAAATTGACAGATCGCGGCCGTCGATCCTTGAAACGTGTGGTGATATCAAACCGGAAGGCACAGGACTTTCGATCGGCGTCGTCTAGTGATGCAGGTGATCGTACCGTCCGCCGGGAGATCGTCGCACTTGGTTTTCATGGACGAGCAGCAGTTCACAAGCCAATAACGGAAAACTATCGCCGCTGGACTCCCGAATAATAGAAAACCATCCTATGGAGTGAAGAATCTTGCTACCAGTTGTGGCGGTCCGAATGCTTGGCGAATGATATTTACAGGACCGCGGGGAATCTTGATTGGCCAGCCCAAAGTCCAGACCTCAACCCCATTGAACACCCGTGGGACGAATTGGAGCGCCGGTTGAGAGCCAGGCCATGCCGCCCAATGAACACCACTGAGCTGTTTGCCAATTTGAAGGATGAATGGAGCAAGATTTCCGCCGACACGTATCGCAAATTGGTGGAAAGTCTTCCTCGTAGGGTTACGGATTCATTGCGGCGAAAGGCGGCCCTATACGATACTGATGTAATGCAGGGTCCGGTTTAACTTACTGGTAGGTGTGTCCACCGACGTATGGCCAGAGAGAGTATTTTAGAATCGAATCATGGAAGCTTTTTTCTGCCAAATATATAAAGGGTTTGCGGAAAATCCTAAAG
>JAHWFO010048912.1:1438659-1451683 GCA_023313115.1 Rhysida immarginata
CTCTCTTTTATTCTTGTTAGCGGGCCAAGTTATCATAAAAGGTCAACAATTCCCTATAACAAAAGACTGTTTAAAAACACTGGAAAAATGATACAACAAAAATTAAATGGAACAATGTTAGTTCCTTAATTTTGTATGAATGCAGACGATCAAAATGATAATTTATTTTATAATTTACCACCACATCCGACTGTGAGAGACTGTTTACCATTTGGAAAGAGACTCTAACGTTTGGCAACTACTAAACAGTCACCTTACCACCTTTTCAACTAAGACTGTGTTATCGTCGAATGTCGACTGTGGCTCATAGAATTTCTTATAGAAAAGCCTCCAACGTTTGGTTCTTCAAGAAGTCATCGTGAATTTTATCATCCGAGTGGTCAACTTTACTCTCATCGAATTTAAGTACATGTCATCTGTACATTTTATTACATGGAGAATATCATGTCATTACTTTAGAATAATTCTACTTTCCATTTTTCAACTCAAGAGTTCCTAATAAGTTATTGAATACTGACAAGAGGCCAATCCCAGAGTCTGTTCTATTAGATTTATTGAATCTTAATTTTTAGTTTTCCTGTTCCAATTTCTGGAATTTCTCTTGTTGTGTACTTTTTTGTTTTTCTAGAATTTTCTCTTGTGTTTCTTTGTACGTTATCTCTGATTGGCTCCTTCTGTTGAGGTTTTCTATTCATTTACCCCACTCCTCTCTTTTAGTATCCTAATGTATATTATTAGATAAATTTTATAGTTAGTCTCTATATTGCCGTTGAGAATGAAGGCATCGCCTTCGAAATACGCATCCGAAGTTCTTTTGTGGTAAGACATTTTCCGTCATGTACAGGCAATTCCATGGCACAGTTCCTTATTCAGTATTGATATTGTATGTGCTTCAGAGTGCTGAAAAGTGTTAAAAAGTGAAGGTATTTAGAATTTGAAGATATAAAAATTCAGTGTGTTTTTATAGAGATTACATTTATCAAGCTTAAAATATTTTAAAAATGTCATTAAAATTACCGACTTAAGTATTTGTACTTATTACTCATTATCTACATAAAACAACAGGATTTTTTTTTCATTTATTGATCATTTCGGGAAAATTTTAATAATATAGATAATTTTTTTTGCTATTATTTTTCCAATAATTTGAATATGCCCTTTAAATTGAACAGTCCTTGGAGGAGAGACATTCTTCTAAGAAAAACAACCGTCTTTTAGAATGTAATAATAACTTTAAAAATTCACTCGCATACAAGGAAAATTGTTTCTTTCTCTTTTTTTTTTGTGGCATTCCATTAAGCTTCTGCCGTTGTACATCACCGAGTTCTGCGAAATGCAAGAGCACTCTCGGTGCTTCTGTGAACAAAATGTTTACCTAGAGGGTTTATCAAGATCTAAGATCAGGGTTCTCAAAAATGAACCTAATGGTTACTTCTTGTTTATGGTTATTTGATAAAGATTAGGATCACCTGTTACTTGGAAAGCGTTTTGTAGAAATATCATTAGTTGGATAGCCTATGTTTGTTCAAAATGTTACAAAACATCCTTACAGCCAAAGAAGATAATACGCAGGTTTTTTAATGGGCTATTAAAAAAATTTTCATATTGTGGGTCTAGAATTAAGTGTGAAGAACGTTTTTAGGCCCTTTAAGCTCTTTTAGCGATTATACTCTGCTCAAAACAATTAAGGAACACATTTAAAGAAAGAAAGGCGGGGGGGGGGCCCTAAAACAAAGTGCAATAGCCCACTTCGTCTCAACAAAACCCTGTGATTTTGCTGAATAATGTAAAGATTATCACTTCATTGATTGATGTTTACACAAAGCGCACAAAATGATCTTACTGAAGTTCAAGTGTTTATTGCAGTTATATTATTCTATGCGCTGTGTGACAAATAAGTTCCATGTGAAGAAAGGCCCTTCTGTCATCTCCCAACTTTGGAAACCGTTCCAAGAAACAGGTCGATATTCAAGACCTGGACAAAGCTGTAAGCGTAAAACAACTCATCGGCAGGACCGTTACATCGTAACATCCTCATTAGGGATGCGCACTGCTACTCATCTGAGGATAGCGACTAGAATGGATGTATTCGACCAAACTGTCCGTAACAGACTTAAGGAAGCCTGCCTGAGACCACGTCCACCAGCAAGTTTCGCTTGACTCGTTGTGATGACTCACACGTGCATACAGACGAACAAATGAACGGTATAGCTCTGCAACAATGCAAGAATTCGATAGATGTTGCTCGGTGATTGTGTGGGCTGGAATCTGTATTGATAACCGCACGGATCTCGTCATCATCCCTCAGAACCTTAACAGACAACGCTACATTGATGACATTCTGGAGTATCACGTTGTGACTGCTGGTCCAAAATTCTTCTTAATGCAGGACAATGCCAGACCTCATGCTGCACGAACAAAACTACGGACTTCCTGAGGGAACGCCAAATCACGGTTATGGGGTGGTCATCCATGAGTTCTGACCTAAATCCAATCGAGCATGCGTCCAACACCACCTCAGACTCTGCAGCAGCTCAGTGAAGCCCTTATCGAAGAATGGGAGGGAATATCAAAATATGACAAGGAGTCATCTGCAAGGTCATTCGGAGCATGCAAAAATGATGTCAAGGTGTGATCTGTACTGGTGGAAATCCCACGCATTACTAATGTTTAAAAAAACAATGAAAATTGTTTTCCAATACACAGGATTTACAATCTGTTTTGGGGAGGGGTTCTCTTTTCTTTTTGGTGAGGGGGAAGTGAGGGGATAAGAGCATTGGAGATAATGCAGTGACGTTTGGGTTTTGTTAATAAATAGTATTGTTTCATATGTTTATTTATAAGTCTTTTAGATGGCAGATGGAAGACTTTAGAAAATGTGTTCCCCTAGTAGCCTTGACATAAAAGAAGATAAACCGAGAACGATTAATAAGGAAGAGAATCTTCATAAGTGCTTTTGCCAGAATATCTTTCGCATATTTTATAAATAAATAACGTACAAGTGACAAAAATTTTGCTTCTGTTCACAAGTTATTAATAATGCCTATCATTTCATGGAGGAACCTCAAATAGCGATCATGGGCGAATTATAAATAGTCTCACCGAATCCGTTCAAAAATAAGCGAATATCAACAATATAAACGTCTAAAGCGTAAGAGCTTTTCATTTTATTGTTGTAGTAATGGAAGTTTTTCTTTCTAAAAATTTCGTCGTGTGCATATACCCACAATAAAACATGAAATTCATGAACTCTTTATTATGATTTTCGATAAGGATCTAAGACAGTTCCTATAGTTAAAAGCTTGTCTGTTTGTTTTTCGATATTTTTAATGCCAACATAATATATGCAAAGTTTCCAGAAACACGTCGATAAACATTCTTATAGAAAAAACAGGAATATGTAGATGCTGCTGTGTTTATATCCGGATTGTATAATCCTCGAAGGGGGTGTCTACTACCAAGATCTTTTTAAGACTTCGGAGTCGGATGTTACCAATTGCATTCACCCGACATTTGACGCCTCACGAAATCTAATTTTCTGGCCAGCAATTGCATAGTGCAGCGAGGGGGAAAAGATTCCATGAAATCTTCTCACCTGGCAGAATAGGAATGATATTTTGAAGTGTATTCTGAATATCGCCAATGTTTTGATTTCTCTAATTCGTTCTGGCGTCGTCCGTAGAGTAATCACAACTGTCGTGAAATTTTCGTCTTTTGAAATGTTATTATGAATCTGCATTTGATATACAAAAACTCCTCGTTCCTACCACCAACTCCGCGTCATTTTTTTGGTATTCAAGTTTTTGAATTCTCGGTGGATCAACCGAAGTTTGAGGCCTGTCGTCAAATCTAATCTCGGGAGACGTTGCTTTTTTTTTTTTTTCCCTTTGCACATGCGCACTTGTCGTTCGCACATCGGATTAAGCGAGAGCCCGCGGGGAGAAAAAGTGTCCACGAACGTCATTTACTTTCTTTTTCTCACTCCTCCTCTGCTTCCTCCTCTTTTTTCCCGCCCTTTATTTAATACTGGCGGAGTATTATTCCTGAACCCAAGTGCCAATAGCTATTGACGTCATCTTAGCCTTGATTCTAGCCAAGCGTCAAAAAATCAATTTGAAAGTCATTTTATCGGAATTTTCAATGCTAAAGATTTTTAAATAATAAAATTTTTTTATTTGAAAATCACGGCTTAACGATCTAATTTTCACCCAGGGATTAAGAAATAATAAAAATAATGCTGACCTATGTACTCGAAAAAAGGCGGAAATCGATTTTTTTTTCCTCCTGACACTCGTAAAAATTTTTTTTGCTCTTCTGAATAATTTTCTCCTCATTTGGAATAATATAATTTGAATGCCTTTGCTTGAATTTTTTTTTCTCTTTAACGAAAAGGATAACTAAAAAAAATCTTTAAAAACTGTAAATTGATTCTTGCATGTTCAGTAATGGAAATCAAATGTTCTATTTATTTAATTAAATTATAATAACCAAAATCGATGGTATCTCTGAAGAATTCTAATCGGAAGCCATGTCTATAGAAAAAAAAAAGTGCTATAGCGTATTTTAACTTAACTTTTTTAATATCACAAAGTTAACTTAACTTGTTTAACGTGAAAAAGCTTAATAATAAAGCTTACTGCAAAAACAAGTAAATTAAAAGAATCAACGTGCAATTAAAAGCGATTCGATGGTGCAGCAAAAATATGAGAAGAAAAATGAATCACAAATAAATGCATAAATAAAAAAATTAACTCGCAATCTGTTTTTATAGTCGAAAAATGCCGTTTAGTTTGCGTTTTATTGCATGCATAATCGTATTGGGTAAGGAATTAACATTTTTACTATTTTGGATACTTTCATCTCTTTTATATTCAGGTCACCAGTTTTCGATTTTTATGTTGAAATGCGATACAAAATACGAGAAATTTTATAACTTTTCTAACTGTATTTACCGAATTAAATATGAGAACTTATTTAAAATGGAAATGTTCAAAACTATCAAGAGAGGTAAATTAAGCAGTTTATAAAAATCTAAATTTAAATCCATAGGGATGAATTAACACTTCACATTTATAATGAAAAAAAATATTACATATTATAATATCTTCTATATATTGTCCTATTCAGTTCTCCGCATTATTAAATTTACATATCTTTGACGTATCTTATTGTTATTTTCATTATTATATAACAAAAATGAATTCCATATTTGTTCACACAAATAAAAAAAGAATGGCTAGAATCCTAAAAGAGATCATTATATGGAGAAATTCGAGATTTGTCGGTTTTTTTTTTCATCTGAATAAATAAAAGAAAACTGCAAAACAAAGAAACGCCTTCCTATCATGCTTGGGTGAATTCATAGATAGTCTGGACGCCACTTCTTTTTCTAATGGACACTTCGTGGCCCCGTGCCAAGGTTATTATTTTTGGAGAGTGATTGGCAAAAGTAGACACGTGAAAAGCTGTCATGTATAAATGTCAGAATGTGATCCCAAAGGGCGACCCCAACAATCAACGGCAGGAACCCCAAAACAGACCTGTCCAAATTGTTCCATCAGAGAGAATGACGTTTGAATAGATATTTTGTTGTTTAGATATTTTGAACATGGTGTACATATTATTAATTGTCTATACGTGTGAATTTAATTTTTCTTTAAAAATAAGCATTCAGTTCTAAAAATAATTCCCAAAAGATTTGATTGATTAGTTTGGTGAATTTTGCTTATTTTCGTGTATTTTTTAATATTCTGAAGTTATTGCGGCTATACTTTACATACAGCGATTACGAAATAGCATTCACTTTAATAACAAATGAAAGTAGATCGCAAATTACGACCTATTTAGACTTTTCACGTGATTTCCAAGGTTTAAATGATAGCCAATAAATAATCTAATCACTTAGACTTCCAATGCTGTTCGATCAACTTACCCCTTAATAATATGATTAGCATGTAAGTAATACAGAGTGTCCCAAATTGATGTATACACTCTTTGAAACGTTATAGCTCAGCAACGAAATGAGATAGAAATATAAGGGTAGTTGTATATGATCCAGACGACGCTGGAAAAGCATAGCAACACGTTCATTGCTGTTCATTTTTTATAAACCAAAATGGCGGTGAGACTTTCATTCGATGAACGTAAGTAGATACTGAAATGTTATTGGAAAGTGGAGAATTTTGATGCGGTTCAACGACGTTGTAGGGTTGAGTTTGGTACGCCACCGTCAACAAAGGTAACAATAACAAACACTGATGGAATTAAGAGATTAGATTGAACATTCCATCAATGATATTCCATTAGCTACAATCCACTCGGTCTGTCGCTCTGTTCGACGTCGGTGTTGGGAGTGTACTGTGACAGAAGGTGGACATTTTGAACATGTACGGGCTTAAGGAAGTTTAAGGAATAAAATACAACAAACCTTATATTTCTATCTCATTTCGTTGCTGAGTTATAACGTTTCAAAGAATGTATACATCAATTTGGGACACTCTGTAATTGTAACAAATGTGAAAATACAATACATTACATATAGCATGACTTCTATAAATTATAAATTACTTACAACAATACCCTGGTCCAGTCTTGTATAGCAGTTTTTTTCCCTTCGTTCGCTTCGAGTCACGAAAACGGAAGGGGGTTATGTCAGTGATCAAAGTAAATATCCATGTTTTTCCCTACTTTACAAATATCCATGTTTGTCCTGCTCTGGTGACTCGACAAATGTTAATCCTGTAATCTAGCTTATGCATGACCCCAAAGGAAAACGTCACATGGAATGATATCAGATGACCAGGGAGGCAAGAAGAGACATGCAAGCACCCTACTGCCTCCGAACGAAGAAACGAGTAATTACGCCACGGTATATGTCACAAACAAAACTCGTACGTTTCTCTCTCCCGTTAGTATGCTGTTATATGGACCTAAGGAAAATGTCGTTTTCTTTAGTAGTAAACTACCGGATCCAATTAAATTACATTTTTGTTACCAAACAAAGTCTTCATCCCTCACTGTCTAGAATACGTGAAAAATATGGAGTATTATCTCATGTTGGGGTTAATGAAATATACGAGGCGCATTCAGAAAATAAGTTCCGTTATGTAATGAAAACAAAACTACTATACACTGGTCATCAATTTTTTCTCCATACACTTACCATCAAATTTCGGGGATAATATACCAGTTTTCACATCTTCAAACGAAATTCATCCATGTCCTGACTTTCGGGACATACTGTATAACATAACCTGAATTCAGTAGCATTTTATAAGTTCCCATTCTAATTAATCCATATTAAGTGCTATCTAGTTAATAGGAGTACTAGATTCTTCTATTGAAGAACGTATATCGATTATTTTTGAAACTTGCTTTTATCACTTTAAAAATGATGTAAAAAATTGAAACTCATGGAAATTTTTGAGTTATTTTAACTTATTATTGATTTGGACCAGTTTTGTAAACTTTTCTGAATGATTTAAATAACATGGAAGCATTTATCGATTGAAAATACGTTGCTATGAAACAATAAATAATATCTATCGGGAAAAAGTGTATAAACAGTTTCTATTTAAAGGTGCACGAAATTCTCTTTAGTAATATTAGGGCAAACTTTAGTAAAATATATTTTAAAATTATAAACTTCTAAATTAAACAACTTTCAATTCTGATGTATCTTTACAGTGATAAAGTCGTTGTTTAATATCTTCACTTACATGTAAGTACAGCAGTGAGGATGGCTAGAGAGAACGGAAATAAGATTGTATAGGACTACATTCAGAAAGGAACAAGATTAAGCATGGTTTTAAAAAAGTGAATTTTTACATTTTAAACCTACAGTTATTAGAGAAATCTATACTATTATATAAAAGAGAGAGCGAAAAATATGCACTCATTCATTCATTATCACGAAATATCCAGAACTATGAAGCCTACAAACATGAAATTTGGTGCTCGCTAAGAAAGGATTTTATTTTTTATTTTTCCCGTGCCATTGTAGTTTATTTTTAAAATTCAATTTACATGGAGCTAAATGAGTTTTATGCCTGCATTAAAAATTGTGACGTTTTCTTTGCTTAATGAAGACTTTTGCGATTGTTCAGGAAAGCAGCATCAACAATGACTGCAAGTCTTTCGCGCGGGAATACAGTGTATCTTTTATCTGAATGGAATTTTTATCCGGTGTTAAAAATTGCGACGTCGTTGTTTGCTATGTTTAATGAAGACTTTTGCGATTGTTCCGGGAAGCTGCATGAACAATGACTGCAAGTCTTTCGCGCGGAAATATAGTGTATCTTTTATTTTCTATACAGGGTGCTTTTGAAAAAGATATCGTGAGTTACCTAGCGATGTTCTGCATCTTAAAATAAACACAAGGAGTAAATACGTTTTGTCGAAAATGCATTCTTTAAAGGAGTAAACAGCTCGTGAAGTTTGGTTAAACTCCGCCCATAACGTAAACAAAAGCGTATGAAAAAAAGAAAACACCATCACGTGTTCCATTATTAGGTTTTTGCGAACTACCTGTGCACTTCGTTCTAACGGATGTGAAAAATCATGGCGATAAGGGGAGAAGCAAAATAGTTAACGGCAGGCGCCAAAGAATTACAATTAGAGCAGTGTTATTAAGCACAAAACCTTAATTTTGCTGTACAATTATTCGTCTCGAAATAATTTATAAGATGAGGTAAGTATCCATGAATACTAGTTTTATTTAAAATTATTAAGCACCGATACATACCCCCTCACCAATGCAACGTATCACTCGACAGCCTTGCCGTCGTTTCACATGACGCCAGCGCCGAATTAATTAATAAAATGCAGTGTTCGTCAAATCGCCAGTGGTGACAGTTCAACTAATCCGACGAATAAACAATCACATTTGGCAAACATACTTGGCTAATTCTATTTATATGGAAAATTTGTATTTTCAACCTCGAAAATGCGATTATCATGTGATTAAATTTTTTTTAATTTTAAATGCTTCATAAATTTTTTTAAATTTTAAATTTGGCAAAAAACACGAGATTCTGGCTTAAAGAAAATCTCTATTGGCTAAACCATTGGCGATAAAAATTTCAAGTACTGCGTGGCCACTGAAAATGAAATAATAAATTAAGAAAATAGTTATTAATCACTATACAGATTTTTTTTTACTGGAAAACAATTAATTAATTTTAATAATCTATTTTAAAACTAGGTTTGTTCAGCAACTTGAGAATCCATTCAATTATCGTCTGCTGCTACTTTCATTGCTTTCATGTGAAGTGGATTCGTGCTTATTGCTGAGTAGTGGAGGAAAGAAGTTCCTTCAAGCGCATTAATACACACACACGGCTTTATATAAACTCCATCTAATCTCTCCCTAACTGCGATTGGTCGGTCTTTTCACCATGCGAGCTACTCTTATAAAAAGCCCAAGCAAATATCTTGAAAATTGAGAAAGATATCGCCGATAGAATGAGTTGAATTTCAGTTGCTCTCAAAAATAAACAAAACGATAAGGGACTTTCTCCAAACTTTTATTTTTGGATCGGACACCAGTATCAACTTCTTCTCCTTACGCTGACATGAAAAAATATTGACTTCATATTGACTTCATATCAGCGTAAGAAGAAGTAATTGATACTGGTGTCCGATCCAAAAATAAAAGTTTGGAGAAAGCCCCTTATCGTTTTGTTTATTTTTGAGAGCAACTGAAATTCAACTCATTCTATCGGCGACATCTTTCTCAATTTTCACGATATTTACTTGGGCTTTTTATAAGAGTAGCCCTATACATTTGGCTAATAAATTATGCAAATTGATAACGCATGCGCATGCGCAGTTAAACATTATTTAGTAAAAATGCTCATATTTCATCAAATATTTAATATTTTTCTATTCTGATTGCAGGGTGTTGTCTGTACTGTAGTTTGTCAACTTTTCTGTAAATGGCATTGCATTGGGTTGAAAATCTTGCGTGTTATAAACAAAAAACGTAGGAAAACATTTCGACCTTTTTAAAGAAACCTTTAGATCTCCATGAATACACGTGCTATTCTCATACAAATGAACACAGAAAAGTAAAACAAGCCTCTTAAGCATATGCTGCAGTTACAATGCATTTCAAGCATTATTTTTTACACGGTGATTCCAAACATTATTTTTTGGTTCACTTCTTTGCTGGTTCCCTATTTGCCTTCGGGAGAAAACCTTCACTGAAATATATGAGGTGTAACATCCTTTTTACACCCCTGAAATTTCAGGATAATTCGTTAAGTATTCTTCTAGATATTCGACAAAAACGTCTAAAATCGAAAGTGTCCGGTCATTAATGGCAATATGGTGTATGTATGTATGTATGTATGTATGTATGTATGTATGCATGTATGTGACCTCTTTTGTGCAGCTAACGCCTCTGAAACTGCAAATAGCAGAACTGAATAAAAATTACACATCCTAAATTGTTGTGCCTTAGCGTATATTTGATGTGAATTGGGTAAGCCTTTTTAGAGATATTAATTTTTTTCTAAAAATTAAAAAATGGCTTAGCATACAAACCAGCAAACCAGACTCAAACTTGACATGTACGGCAAATTTTTTAGTAAATGACTTGTTTGGCTGTGATGAGTCGTTTTGGAGTTATAAACTACCCCTTTCCACCACCCCCACTTGACAGTTTTTTTAATAAAAAAATTAATTCACAATGTTTATTATATTGGTATTTGTTTCGTTTATTTTCATTTATAGACCTTCTTGAAAAAAAAATTCAGTTTTTAAAACTGGATTTAACCCTCGTATTTATCCAAGGATCACATTTACATCAACATTGTAATTGTGCAAAGAGTGTTCTGAATACTTCTGTAAACTATACACATTCGCTATGTTTTTTATTTCCTTGAAAGAAAAAGGTTTGAATAATTCAAGTTTATTTCCTCGTTCTCAGTGGAAATTTTTCACTCATTTTAGTCTCTTATTAGACCAATCGGAATTTGGACCAAACGGGATTTAGACCAATCGGGATTTAGACCAATCGGCATTAGAGCAATCGGCGTTAGACCAATCGTCATAGACCCGAAATTTGGTCGCGCAGTGATTAGGCTTCGACCAATCGCAGTTAGGGAGAGGATAGCTGGAGTTTTACAGTTTTACTATACCTATTGCTTTAACAATCAGCGTTGCCAATTTGGCACTTTTCTTCATGCGCTGTCCTTTGTTGGACATTATTAATTATAATTAAACAATGCACAAAACAATGAAAACAAGGGCAAGCGCTTTAAAATAATGCCAAATTGGCAACAACTGTTAACAAAGGAGTCTTTGTATGGCTGTGTGCTCAATTTTTTTCGTTTTCGTGGATATTTTTAACATTGGAGGGTAGAATCCATTGCTGCTTTGGGGTACTTGGAGTTCATACCGTCTAATGACTGTGTAAGTTACAACGTGCTTCACAGGATCTTTAGGGCGTATGTTTTACAGAGTACAGCACTGACCTTTACTTTTGCATTTGTGAAGCCGTTATATTGTACAGTTTAAAAAGATATGTTGTTGCATGCCTTTTTTGCCGAACATTTAAATATTATTGTGAGAAATGGACTGTCTCTGTTATCTTCTTTACTGTTTAAATACAGGGTGATCCAAAGATTAGGAAAAACTATAAAACTCAATAATTCGCACACGAATACAGATAAAAAGATTCTGTTTGCATAGAAACGATTGAAATGAAGAAACGATTGGAAAAAAACAATGCTAAAATTGGTCGGTTTTTGACCAACAGATGGCAATTTCAGGTTACAGACATTAAAGCTTATGAATGAGTTTATGCGCATTTTCAGACGGTAAGATGCCGGATTAACTATCGGCTTACGAATGTTTAATGTGCCGTCCGTCATTTAGTAACACAGCCGTCAGACGAGACACCACACTGTTCACTGCATTAAGCAACATTTCTCCCTGTATGGCAGACACATATTGCCGGATGAAATCTTTCAATGTGTCAATGATATGGGGTGGTTGCGGTTTACTTTTGACTTCAGGTATTCTTATAGCCAAAAATCACAAGGCGTCAGATCGGTTCTTCTGGGTGACCAGAGATACGGAAAGTAATGACTGAAGACACGATTCTCCCCAAATGTTGAGGCGCAGCAATATGCGGTGGAATGTATGCAATGTTTGTTGAGCTTGCAATTCTGAAATGATGCTGGTCCGTAAAAGTGTTGCATAGCGCACACTAGTGACACTAGCTGTTTTTAGAACAATTCATGTGACTTCTTCGAAGAAAAAATGGACCGATTATGAAATCAGCGGAGAAGCCACACAACACAATACTAAGGTTTTTCAACAAATGTATATGGGTCCGTACTTCATACATGGCAATTGAATGTGTTAATACTGCCAGAAAGTGTGAAATGTGCTTCATCGGTCGAAAGCACAGTAAAAAGTCAGTCGTTCTGCTGCTCCATTTTATTGAATACCCAGTTTTGCGAAATCTTGGCGAGTGATGAAGTCATCAAGTGTCATTAGTGCTGTACGAAATGCCAATCCGTCGTGATACTTCTCGCGCACTGCATTCCACGCAATGGATGATGAGGGCCGGCCACTTCTAGGACGTGTAGCCAAAGAACCCGTCACTGTAGCTTCAAATCGAAGTATCATTTTTGTCACTGCAGCACACGTCATAGGTCCTTTACCCAAGGCTAACGAGAAAGACAAGGCACTGAAAAGTCACCTGAAAATAGGTCTAGTAACAATCCAACCTTCATTGTTTCCAACAAGCAATAAAACACGGATTGTTAAAATCCAAGATGGAAACGATGAAGGTTACATTGTTGCTAGACCTATCTTGGTCAGGTGACTTTTCAGTGCCGGAGCCTGTCTTTCTCGTTAGCCTCGTCCTTTACCATCTCGCATTCCATGCATGCGTCGATATGCCCGCAAAGCCGCACTGACACTTTCCTTATTCTGATAATAAAGTTTAACTAAGAGGGCTTTCTCGATTAATGAGACAGTATTTCAATGCCTATAATTTCGTTACCGTGAT
>JAHWFO010048912.1:1457652-1479222 GCA_023313115.1 Rhysida immarginata
GATTGTTAATTTTGCTTAGCAACAATGTCTAACAATTGAATAGGAAATTTAATTAGACACGCCCAGTTTTTCTTTCATTGGATAGAGTATAAATGAATTGATAGCCTTTAACAATTGATTTTTTAAAACAAAAGATTCCAAAATTGTTAAAATGATAACATTTGAAACGGCAAGCGTGTCTTGGAGCAATTAAAAATACAGCTCCTTATCTCATAACTTAAGGTATTCCAAACGTTTAAGGTGTTGAGAGGAAACGTTCTGCATTTAAATTTAGTAATCCGAGGTGTTACAAATTTATAATGTTGAGTCTCCCGAACATCCGTACTCGATCTGAAGTATTCTCTTACGAAGTTACAAGGATGCTCATGGTTACGTAAACATTTGATCTTACCAAAAAATCATCCACCATTTGAAGAATTTTTGCAGCTAGATTTGCACGAACAATAAATGGCTCCCTTAAAAAGTCTTTCAAAGGTATAAGGCCAGTCTCTATCAACCAAGGAAGTTTTCGCTAAATTCTTTAAACGGCAGTAAATTAAATAGGAGTCGAAATTCAATAATCCGATACTCATGCAGAATTCAGTTATAGATATCATGATATCTATCAAGTTTAAAGGCTGTACGTATACAACTATTTAACACCGTTTTCAGATGCTTCAGATAATACGAATATACGGTTGAACATAATATAATACCATATTCTAAAAGACTATACAAAGTTGAAATTATAACAATTTACATTGTTACTAATTTTATTTACGTTCAGGATCTTACGCGGTTTTTTAAAAAAAGATATCGCTTCTTACTTATTTTTGAGATCAACATTTACCGTATGCGGTCGTGAAACATAAGATTCGCATCAAAAATCACTCCTAGGATATTTATGCAAGCATTTGAGGTGTCTTTTATGTCTCTTCGGATCACGACGATTGACGTTTTATCTTCATTTAATAACATGCCTCTATCGTGATACCAATTTTTTATCATTAGACCATCCTGATTTAACCTTATTTTGATCGATGTCATAAGATTTACAAGTGAGTGATAAAAAAATTATCGTCGACATTTGAATCTAATTCAAAATGCAATAATAAATCATGAATTGATCTTCAAAAAATAGAATAAAACGTTCCGCTGAATCCAGAGCCTTGTATCACAGAATTCTGACGGATGAGTATAGCGTTTTTTGATTCACGATTCTCATTGATTTGTCTTCGAAATACGATTTACATAGTTGGAGGACTTCGCCACATATTCCTATCATATAAATATCATGTAAGAATTGTGAACGGGATACTGAATCGTAAACCTTCGATATATCTGTTTTGGCCAATATAAAAATACATTTATCATCAAGAATTTCGTTCATTCAAAAATTAAGGACAAGGACAACATTTCGGCATCCTTATGCTCAATTGTCCTGTACTGTTGAGGTTTCAGAAATGGATGTGAGTGGATGAAAAGAGGCAACAGGGTGGTAGTTTTTATAACCCTTATGAGAAGTTTTCGTTTTATAAAGAGGTTGTAAGTGGCAAGAATAACTTGCTAGGTTTGATTTGCTTAAACAAGTTTAAAAGTCGGTGACTTCAAAAATAATGCACCACAGTTTAAAATATAATTAATTTTTAATTCTTAGTGTGTAGATAAATCTTTACTTTTCCGCGTATCTCCATCCCTTAAAGCCGGCCAGGTGGCCGAGAGGGCTAGGGCGTAGGCTTTCTAGTTCTCAAGTCCACCTGGTCGTGGGTTCGAATCCCGCCGTGGGCATGGATGTTTGTGTTTGTTCCGGGCTGCGTACAGACATAACTTTTGTAAAAGGCGCAAAATGACCTTAGTAGTCGACGCCAAAAATTCTAATAAACCAACCAACCAGCCATCCTTTCAATAACCGTGCATCATCTTTGCACACGCGGATGTATATGTGTCCGTTAAAGGTCACCTTTATAACCTTTCAGGAACTTCTTCCCAGCGTCTATAAGGAAACTGTCATCTTCAAACAAACGTTTCCTATAGATTTGCTTTCATCTGTTGTGAATGTTTCCTACCATCTCATTCTCGCGCACAAGAACTCAATTACGGAACGTTGTTTCTGATGGATGTCAAGTGCAGCAGCCATTTTCAAATTACTCTGAAGTTGCATCCCCCACGGGAAGAAGATAAAATAATATAATTGCAGAAGTATCGAGAATGATGTAAAAGTAGCATTGATAGTGAATTAAAAACTTGATAATGGAAAGAAATGAGGTGCATTGTTTTTTGGGGCGACACTCATATATCATACAATTACACATTCTACGAGGATTGTCAATAGTAACTAGTTTGGACTGCGCAGCGGGCGAAGGTATCGCGTAGCCAACGGAAAGCAGTTGTTTAAATACTGATGAGGCGTCTGTCACACTCATAACCTGTTTGCTTCTTTCCAAGAGTTGTGATTAAGTTGGAAGATGGTGTTCATGATAACAATCCGTCTAAAGATAATCTGCGTGCTGTTATTCAGTTTTTGGCCGCTGAATTTTCAATACTTCAGCAAGGTGGCCTCAGACACCTTACAATGCTTAACTGCTATCAGCAAGAAGACATGTCCCGGGACCAGTGTGACCAGATTTAGTTCTTTGGGAACCAAATTGGTCCTTTTTGTCTTAAAAAAAACCACTGAGTCCTCTTTTTTGGTCCTTTAAGAAATTTGGTTCTATTTTAGTTCTTTACAGTATGAAACGGTACTTTTTAGTTCTTTACAGTATGAAACGGTACTTTTTAGTTCTCTTTCCATAAGGGGCTTCCGTATTTTCTTCCTTGGAAACTACGACCCGTCAATGTGAAAGTGAAAGTTAATGTGAAAGTAAAAGTTATTTGACTAGTTTGGCGCACACGTCCGTAGAGAAGAAGGTGAGCTGCATAGTACACGTTATCACGAGCAGACTAAATACAACCGTACAGGTACAGTCAGTGAGATTGCTGAAAAAATTAAAATTAATAAAATAGAAATTTAAAAGTACGTATGTGTTCAACACAAAGCCCGGTACGTATTTTTTAAATTTTTTCAATAAAATTTCTTTTCAAAAATGGCGTGGATTTGAAGTACCATGTTATGGCTAGCCAACTAGTATAACTTGACGGTAATTATCGTTGGCTTACAGTATTATAAAGCTAACAAAATTTCAGTCCTTTTTTTTAGTTCTGTAGTGAACAATTTGGTTCGCTTTTAGTCCTATTTAAAAAAGTTTTTGGTCCTAACCATTTTCAAAACCTGGTCACACTGCCCGGGACACTCACAAACGGTGTTATCCTTCTGCATGATAATGCCCGCCCTTATGTAGCCCGAAAGATGCAAGATCTGATAGCTCCAATATAATGTGAAGTTCTGAGAACATCACCTAACAATCCTGACTTATACCCGTGGCTCCAATCCTGACTTGAGTATCTGGTGATGCTCCGCTGTGGTGAGGCAAGTCAAGAAGAGTTTAGATAAACTCCCGGTATATCACATAGACTTCCTGCTTTTCGTATTTGGATAGTCCCATTGCTCTGTGTTGTATTGAGTTATTATTTAATTAATTGGGAGTTATAATTTAATTTTTTGAGATTGTTCTCTTTACCTACAAGTGTAATTATCCTGGGCAACGCCAGGTACCTCTGCTAGTTCCTTAATATTCATGGAGATTTCTTTTAAATTCTTTGAATAAAAATTATTTCCCAGCCTTTAAACGCGTTTCTATTTAACAATCCTCGTATAATATTCTGTATAAGAACTTCAAAGATTAAGAAAGGCGAATTGATGTAGACAAACCTAGGGAAGTTTCAACTATTAGCAATGCTATTTACCATATAAGCTTAAACTGTAAGAAATGAAACTATCGAAAATTAACACAAAATTACTGAATAAAATTCCTTCACATTTCATTGTGCAAGAAATGTTTCTTAATGGAAAGCGAACTGAAAATATGGTTAGCTGAAAATGAAGATAATTACAGATATATCATTTAGGGGGAAACCCTTGAGATTTGGTTAATTGGTAATATTTCTGGTTTAAAATAAAGTGGTAAAGTTTTTTACATAAGAGTGATTTGAAAGTTATTTAAGAAACACTTAAAGATTAAACAGGTCCGACAATCCCTTCATCTTTTCAGCATTACAGGGAACACGAACTTAAAACGGTAGATGATACGATTTCAGAAACACCAAAATAATAATGTAGGTTAACTCTCCAAGTTTCCACGGACATTCACAGATTATTGAAACAACCACGTGAATATTCTTGGAGATGTGGAGGTCGATGAACCCTGTAACGGTGAACTCCGCAAAGAAAAAAGGCCCATGGTTAGGCGCAGAAATTTTTATCTTCGGAGAAGATTATGCCTGTTCAGTTTGCCACTTAAGTGAAACGTGGCTTCGTCAGTGAACACGAGTCTGTCCGCGAAACCAGCCGTTCTTGGAATTCCACGCAGAACTCTCCCCGTTTTGGTTTGTTGCAGTTTTAGCGTCTGTACCATCTGAAATTTTTAAGGCTTGAATTACATGCAGCACGTAAATCGTTGACTTCGTAAATTTCTCTGCTGGCACAATACGTTGACTTCGTAAATCGTGCGAATCCTTTCCGTAGCTTAATTGTCGATAGACAGACGTCATTTTTTTTCCTTTTCGTCTTCTCAAACTGTTTTATTCACCTTATGTAACGATGAGGCACTGGTTTCACAAATTTGGTCTAGAAATATCTTTGAACAACAGTTACTGGTGAAGTTTTTGCGTATTCTAGAACAGAATAAGCTTTCTCGTTTGCTGATGTTGCTATTTTAAATAACAGTGCATCTGGTTAGCATTTTAGAAAAGGTTGCCAAATGAAACTTGGAGGGTTAACCTTTCATGTTATTTCGGTTTTTGTGGAATAAATTCTTTTTAGCAGTCGTTGCTATGTATTCTTTTTGTACCATTTATTTTGAATTATCTTGTAGTTTTAAAGGCTTTTTGAAGTCAAATAAACTTGGAAACACAATTATATGCATAGGGCTATATGTTACATCTTAGATGTTAAGTCTCAATACTTCATTTCTTCTAAGGAAAACTGTCCATTTAAAAGGCGTCAAGATAGAGTGACTCGTCTTTGGAGCCAATTGTTGAATAATCTATACCTATAATAAAACTGTAACGAGTCCGTGTTTGTGCACGCTTCACGCTAAAACTACTGGACGGATTTTAATGAAACTTAGTATGGTTATAGTTTATAAGCTGGGTCAACTTTTAGGATACTTTTAACTGCGGGAAAAATGTCTCATTCCCACGGGAAAATACAAAAACTGGTTCCATGCGATGTTCAAAATCTTGCCAACAGATGTCGCCACAAGTATTTTAAATCGCGCTATGGTTAAATACTGTATTACCTTTTGAAGTTAAAAGTATTCCACAAGAAAATCATACTACGACTACGGAATCGAATTACGGACTTCAATTTTTACTTTGCGTTTTGGTTGTTGTTTAGTTTTTTGTACTTTGGCTGCAGTTTTTGTACTTTTTTCCCCTCTGTCTTTCTCCGCTATTTCTCTGGATTCTGCGTGAGCGGAGGCGCGGGCACAACTAGTACAGAATAATACAGACCTTGCGCCCATGCGTAAAGAGGAACCACATAATCGATATCCAGGCCAACTTTGACAAAGAAAAGTCGATCACCTAGTGCAGCAGTATGTAGAATCATACAGGTCTAGCTGCTGTTCGTTCTGCACACAGCGATTATTCTGTATGCAGTGGTCATAATAATGTGGTTCGACTGTGTACTTTTACATTGAATGTTTCAATTTACTTATTGACGTTCCGCGTTATCCATTGTAAAACATATTCCACATCAAAGCTATTCCAATTTAACGATTAATGTAGCTTTTCTGAAGCTTTTATAATTATGTCTCCTCGAACAAGGAATTGTTTACTTCAAACATAATCAATACCTCGTTATATCTTGTTCTTTCGTTTAACTTATTCCAAGTTTCAATTATTACTGCAAAATAAATCATTTTTACAATCATATATCTTTTCTCTTCTCTCTCTATCCAAATTTACTGTTTCTCAATTTAAAATAACGCTTACGTGACAATCAGCTGAAAAAGACAGTATAGAATGATTTTCTAGATCAATATTCAAAAATCAGCAAGTTTTGTTTTTTAAATAAATGTAGCTTTCTAAAGCAATTTTAAAAACGTTTGTGATCCTTTTATTAGGAGCTTTAGCATAAAAGCTACTTATAAGAATGCGCCCTTGGTCTGTACGTTTATCCGTCCGGCCGTCCGCCGTTTGCACGATAACTTGAAAACGGATTAACTTTTTCAAATTCTGTTTTCAGAAATATGACCATCAAAGTCTTAGCTCAGCCGTATCAACTTTTCAGAATTTTTCGTGGACCCCTTCAAGTCGAATTCACGTGCTAAAACAGTGAGTGTAAAGAATTCAAAAATACTGGCATGTCATATAACAATCGATTTGTCAAGAAGGAATATATTGTTACTTTCTGTTCATCTTTTAAGTATTATTGACATCGGCGCGCGCGCACATGAAATCGCTTTGTCGACCCACAATTGCTCAAGTGCTAATCTATAAGCTTATTATTAAGTAGCAGGAAAATGGAGCTGCTTATTGGTTTTATTTTATACACGATTTGAATCACCCTTCATCATTTCTACATTTTTTGAGGTAGAAGGTTGAAATTCGGAATGTAGCTTACTATGGGCATGTGCACCTTCACTATTTAGTTTGGTTTTGATTAGCCCACTATGGTCGGAGTTTTGGGGGTGAAAATTAGAGGGGACCAAAAGGTTTTATTTATGCATATAAAGGAGTGTATTTATGCATATAAAGGAGTGAAATTCAGTATGCAGATTCCTATAAGCAAGATCTCCATTCTATAAAGATTTTTTTTCCCCACGTATCCATGCCTTCCCGACTCGGTAGCGGAAATGCATCGAAAAGATGGGGACTGTATTGAAAAATAGTGTACCAACTCTCTCTGTAATAAAGGAGCTGTAAAAAATATTTCCGGTTTTCTTTTGACGGACCTAGAGTCACTTTATTAAGAGGAGTATCGCAATCGTCTTGAGCGACGCCATTTTGAGTTTAATTCTTCTCTGCATACAAAGGGCAGTATGGAGATTACGTTGTTTTGTGAACATTTTTTCAAAGTATTCACGCCGCATTTCGAGTAAAATGTTATGATGTAATATTTTACGATTTGTAAATTCCCTTAATACATGACAAATAGGTTTTTTAATATATTTAACGTTGTAAAAAAAAAGATAACTCTACTGCTCAAATTAAATTGTTACATCACTTCTTTTTTTTAGGTCATTAATAACAAAATATAATCTGTATTTCGTTAACTTATAAAATTTCATAAGTTTAATATTTAATTCCAATGAATGTAGAAAGAATTTAGGTTTTACATGGTATTTATGAATTTGAAATTTAAAAAAATAGACAAGTTAATATTTATTTTTTTCTTTTTCATTTTCACATCGTTTTTGCACTGCTTAAATTGAATCTCAATGATATATTTCATTTAGAGTAGACAGGGCCGGCCCGGTGGCCGAGAAGGCTGGGGCGTAGGCTTTCCAATTCTCGAATCTGTCGGGTCGCGGGTTCGAATCCCGCCGTGGGCATGGATGTTTGTTCTTCCCAGTTGGAATGTAAAACATTAATTTCCCTTTTCTACTGGATTTAGTGCAGTTTACCGCGCAACAATTTGGCATAATGGCCCGGATAACGCAAAAGCTAATTGACGAAATTATTCATCTCTAAATCTTAGGAAAACTTTGTTTATTATTAACTAGAAGAGGTACCCGGCGTTGCCCGGGATAATTACACTTGCACAAACTTTTCCTTTCATTGTTAGTCATGAGATATTGATTGTTGATCCCTGCCTTGTGTTGGTGCATTGCGTGTTGATACCATTGTTGATACCTATTGTTGCACAAACTTTGCCTTGCATTGTTGGTCATGAGATATTTCTCATTAATATGCCCTGCCATAACCATGAATATCGATTTTTTTATCAATAATTATTATTTTTCCGAAATCTGAGGTAGACAGTGACCTTCCTCATGCTTTGAAGGTCATGTATGCGAAATTTCATCAAGACCGGAATAAAACTGTAGATTTGTATAAAAAACGTACAGACAAACAGACCCACCTACAAACATATATAGATACATGCAACTGCTATCGATAAAATAGTTTCTGTTTATCGATTGAAACTTACTATTTGTTGATTAAAGTCTCAAGTGAGTTTCAAAGCTCACTGAACTACATAGAAACGGTTAGCAACTTGCAAGGATTCACCCGGGAAAACTCAATACCGAACAGCCAATCAGAAGCCTTGCGGTACAGTTCACTCAAATGCGGTACTCTTCCTATAAAGTGCCTCTAGACCAACGATATGAAATGAGTAGATCGCTCATTAGCTGCTTTCAGCGCCACCAATGCGTCCCCATTTGAAAGCCTGTCGGCCATTGCTTTGGTTGGCAAAAAATGGCCTTCATCGTAGGTTTACGTTTGAAGTTTGCGTAGACAAACACAGTAAAACTTAATGCCGATTTCTTGTCCAACTTTAAATTGTAGTAATAGATATATTAAAGGTTCACCACTGACCTTTCACAGGTGTGTTTTTATCTTTCTGCGTCTTAAAACGTTTTTCTCATGTAAAATCCTGGTCATCTTTGATATCGTGGTTGTTGATACATAAAAGATGTCGATACTCAACCATGTTACCGTCGTTTCAGTGATACCAGAATGATTGTTTAGAGGTATTTATGAAATTATATACCGCATTTATTAAAAAGCATCTAAAAGATGGCGGTCACATAAGCGATCTACTCATTTCATATCGTTGCTCTAGACGGGCCCTCGTAAGTAGAAAAAGAATGGAGCTACTTATTGGTTTTATAATGTCAGTCCGTCCCCTTCATAATTTCTACATTTTTTTTGAGGTAGAAGGTTGAAATTCGGAATGTAGCTTACTATGGGCATGTCCATCTGCACTATTTAGTTTGGTTTTGATTGGTACACTGGGGTCCATCTGCACTATTTAGTTTTGGTTTTGATTGGTATACTGCACCGGGGGTGGGATTCAGGGAAGGCAACATATCTGTGTGCTATGTAGGTACGTAAAGGCGTGAAATTCGGTATCCAGATTCCTCTAGACAAGATCACTACTAATTGTTCCAGGGAGGTCGGATTTGTGGGGGTGGCAGTCACTTGGTCCTTAGAACTATGGCAACATACGGCATGTGATATATCATACGTACGAAAATGGTGAGAAAGGAAAGAAGATGCGAGGTATTTTACATTTGCTACATATTACGTTCGAGAAAATGAATTTTTTTGATTAAAAAACTTGGGGAGAGGTAAAAAGTGCAGATAAAGGAGTAAAAATAGATGACCGCAGGATCTGCCACTTGCCTTCCCCCACTCGGGGGAGGGGGGGGGGGGTTAATTTCTTTTTAATAAATGTATAAATGTATTTCTGCTTCACTGCTAAAGCTCCTCCTTGGAATGTTTACAAGATTTTATTGAAAATACCAGTTACAATTTATTGTACTTACAGTATCATGAGCAATGATTATATATTTAAAAATTTATACCTTATATAAAGTAAAAAGTATATAAAGAAGCGGAATCACCGCGAAAATAATTTACGATGTTGGTTCCTTACCAGAAAAAATTGGGAAACATCATTTGGGAAGCGACCATTATTTTAAGTTTCAAAAATTTGCTCACCCAAGTAAAATGATAGAATATTCCTGTAATTAAAAGTAGCAAAATCTCAAGCTCAAAATCTAGACATATTTCCATACGAGACGATTTGATCATTTTTGAAAAATGTATTTGCCCCGCATTTTAAACAAGAAACCCATTATTTCGACGTAAATCCACGTTTTTGATCCTAGTCTTTAAACGGATTTTAAAAATTCATTATCAGTTGCCGTCAGTATCAAAAAAAGGTTCCGCTTTGATGGAATGAGGTTTTATAAACACTTTATTTTTGCTTTCATGCACTGGGCTTGATAATGAGAGTTAACCAAGACGTGAAGATTATCATCTGGAATCCCGCAGTGAAAAAGTCATTTCCCAACCAACGTGTGTGCGCGCAAAAGTTAAGACCGATAATCTTGATCTCCGCCTCCTCAGTTTCATCCGAGTTAATAGAACGGGAAAAAGTTAAGATGTTACGCTTGTTTTTATAAATAAAAAAAAAGAAACGAAGAACAAAGAGAATGAGTGGGTGGGTAGGAGAAGAAGAGGGTTGGAAAATGGAGCCTTGCTTGGAATTGAGACAAATGACGTTTTGAGACGTTGTTGTGCCTGATTTTTTATTTTTTTTTGTATTTTTTAAGCAGATGGTTTTACAGCATTTGCGGCTCCGTCTTGGATAAACAGACGACAGCTTAGTCAGCTTATTGCTCTCGTTCCAATCGTAAATATCTTTCCCTGACTGCCAAGAGAAAGTGAGAGCACATCATTTATAAATAGATTTTTCATACTGCCGTTAAGTCCTGTCGAATGTTTTCCTAAAGATAATTGTTTACAGGCATCAAGAGAGAAAACGATCAAAACACGGCAATCAAACGGATACACGCTAAATTTATTTTAAAAGTTCCGGTGAAAGGGAGAGGTGGGCGAAAGAGAAAATGGCGCTTGTCTATTTTATTTCAATATGCTCGTTTAGCAATCCGTGGAATTACATGAAAGTTCCATCTAAAATTTATTTCTAAGTGTCTTTTAGCGTTATAGCTTTGCATTTGAAATATCCAAACGGTAATTGTAATGATATATTTTATTTCTTCTTTACATATATTTCCACACTTACTCCCTTAGAGTTTATTAATAGTTCTAATCGTTTTGAATCGAACGAGAAATAGATTTCAATACAAGGCCTTCGTGCCACTTTCTAAAATATCTTACGTTTATAAAATTGATTTGCTATAGCCAACAGGAACTTTGAAATTACCCAAAGAATATTTCCAAATAAAAGATGGAAAATGTGTTGTAGGGAAGTCCAAATTTTCTGAAAAGGTAATTCCGAAATTGGTTTGTAAATCCATAAGTCCATTAGTGAACTTAGTGAAATATGTTTTTTTTTAACATTTTAATTCTCAAAGTAGCAAGTTAAAAGTTATACCTTTAAATTAGTTTTGATTTGATCTTTTTTTCCCATCCAAATTTTTTTTTACCGAAACAATATTTGATTAAAAGCCTAACAGGGGTGGTCGGTATCCATCGATAAAGCCAATGGATCCGTACTCAGGAAAATTCCATATAAAAGGAACCTTCGGCCATAAATCACCATAATTTATTTTTTCTCAAGATTTATGTCTACCTTCTTCCACCCTAATAATCTTGAAACTTAAGATTTTGGATTTATTACTCTGTTTTTATTCTCTTACTTATATTAACTATAGTCCTATTTCTCCCCTCAGCTTAATATATATTTGTTCTGAATTGATCGCATAATATAAAAAAAAGCAGTCCAACTTTTTGTTGACTTGAACTTATGAGTTTGACAGCACATGAAACGTAAATCCTCCATAAAATTACCCACCTCGAAATTTTCCGATATATTAATAGCCATCTTTTATTTTTATTATTTTTTTTTTCGTTTCGTTTCTTCGATGACCTTACGTTGGTTGTAGTGTGTATTGGATCACAATAGGAAGAAACTAAGAAGTAAAATTGTTTAAACTGAATATTAAAATTGTAAGAATTTCTATTCTTTTCATAATTTAAATCTATTTTAAAAATTCTGTGCAGTAAACAATAATAACAAAAAAATTTTGAAGCCCCTATTTTATTTCAGTTCAATTAAAAACACGCGTTTTACGGTTTCAGCGTTTGATAGATGACTCCATTTCGGAGCACCGGTCGTGAAGGCATTTTTAGCCATTAATTTCCATTTAGGGATTAATGCAGAAAAATCGATAAATTAGTAAACGACAAAAATTGCAATAAAAAATTAAATTAAGCCAAGTGCAGAATATTCTTTTAAAAAAGGAAGTTTAATGGCTTAAATTAAGAACATAGTTTTGAACAACGAAGACAAAAAAATTGCAAAATAAAAATATGGAATCAAAGTTTAAAAATCTTAACGAAATGATATTTTATTTACAGAGAAAATTTTCTTTGATCTTTTTTCTCTTTTTTTTTTTCGTTTTAATATTTCTGCTATTAAATTTATGAGAAAGAAAAAGGCTTTCCTCAGGTCTTTAAGTATTGAAAATTAAATTTAACTTTTATCTGAGATTATGTTTACATTTTACTTTAAAACTACAAAAAAGTGACCTAAACGCTTTCTCATATTTATGTATGATGCTTTCATTATGATAATCTTTAAGACTACCAAAACTTCTTATGACATGTAAGGATATAGCGGAAAAGATGGTAATGTGGTCCCCCGTTTTGTATTTTGAATAAAGCGTATGATGAGCTCAAGTGTATCTATTATGGCGTCCTGGGGGCCACTTTAAATGTAAGGAAAAATAATTTTACTAAGCACCAAAATAAAATCAACATTCACTAGTCAAAACATTGAAATTAGTAATTAATAATATCTACTATTATCTAACAAAGAAACTTAGATGAGTTTTCGCTGAACTAAAGTAAACATAATACTATTAATTCTGCTATTAAAATATTAAATGTTAACAATTCAGAATAATTAAAGTTTATTTCTTGCAAAAGGACACTCCGTGTTTGCACTATTTTATTTAGAAATTACGGACAATAATATCCTTCTGGTCCAACACAATCACTATGAGCTTCCATTTGCCACCTGCTATCGTTTTCTTTATGTTACCATCGCATAAGATGTATTAGATTTATGTTTTCAGATATTCTGTTCAGGTCAAAGGTTCTTCCTATTTGGAATCATTATCTATAATTTTCTCTTTTTCTTCTTCGTTATTGCTGGTCGTGGGTATAGCCGCTCTCTGAGCTCTAGGGGTTACGACATCTATATTATTATATAAAAGAGCGAAAAATGTATACACTCATTCATTCATTCATTACGAAATCTCCAGAACTATGAAGCCTACAAACTTGAAATTTGTCAAGTATACGTATATCTCTTGGCTTCTAGGTGCTCGCTAAGAAAGGATTTTATTTTTTCTTTCTTCCTTTCCATTGTAGTTTATTTTTAAAATTCAATTTACCTGGAGCTGAATAGGATTTTTGCCAGCCTTAAAAATTGTGACGTTTGCTTTGTTAATGAAGACTTTTGCAATTGTTCCGTGAAGCAGCATCAACAATCACTGCAAGTCTTTCGCACGAGATACAGTGTATCTTTTATTTTTTATCTCAATCGGAATTTTGCCAGCGTTAAAAATTGTGACGTCGTTATTTGCTTTGTTTAATGAAGACTTGCGATTGTTCCGTGAAGCAGCATCAACAATGATGCAAGTCTTTCACGCAGGAATACAATGTATCTTTTATTTTATACAGAGTCCGCCAAAAAATTTATATACGGTACACTTTATTAGATATCATCTATAAATTTTCCCGTAACAGCAAAATCGAAAGCTTACACCTCAATATTATTATGTGTATTGAATGAAGACGATCCCGATAAAAGACATTGCCACAATTGCCACCTAGACATAGGAGATTACTGATAAGAATTTGTTAAGAAATGGATAGGAGCAACTGTTCGCCGTATTCAAAAATATCTCAACGCTTATGATAATCACTTAATCAAAGAGGATTTATTTATATTCACCGCTTGATGCCTGTATGAATTTTGTGTTACAAATTTTATATAGCTTTTTCTTTTGTTGAAGTGTGTACACATTTTTTGGTGGACTCTGTATACAAGATGTTTTCGAATAACGTGTACATACTTGGGGGGGAGGGGTGATAGAGGGATCAAATCTAAGCAACATTTCCCTCTTTCATTTTTTTCTCTGGGGCATTGTTTTTGAGATAAAAAAATGTTGAAATCCTATCTGCAGGAAACCGTTGTTTATATTCTGTGGGGACACTTAAAGACATTGGTATACGAGACACCTGTGGAATCCGATGAAGAGCTGGTAGTCAGAATCGCCGAAGCTGCGGACCATATTCGCGAAGAACCAGGAACTTTTGAACGTGTACGTCAATCCATGCGGCGACGTTATAAAGCATGCATTCATGCCAGAGGGAGTCAATGAGAACACTTATTGTAAAACATTTGCATGTTTCATAAAAAACAAGTCACATCATTGTACGGTATGCAATGTATGTGTTTTTGTTCTTTTTATTACATGATTGACCATGATTTTGACGTGTTCCAGAAGCAGGGATTGAGTGGCATATTACGTCTACGCGAAGTCCAACATTTTTTATCTCAAAAACAATGCCCCAGAGAAAAAAAATGAAAGAGGGTAATGCTGCTTAGATTTGATCCCTTTATCACCCCCCCAAATTTGTACACGTTATTCGAGAACACGCTGTATACTTAAATATGAAAAAACTATATTTTTGTCCTAGCGACGCCGGGTACTTCAGCTAGTTCCTTTATAAAACAATTCGCGACAAACAGCTCGTTCTGAAGAATTTGCGAGAGACTCAGCTTAAAGTTAAAAGAATGTATCACAAATTTAATCATAAACCTTGCATATTTTAACATAAAAAACGCGAATGTAATGTCATTTTAATCCATCATTAGTCTATTTAAAAAGCGTCGCTCATGATTAAAACAGAAGAAATCCTAAAATCATGCATTTTCTTTTTGTTAAAACAATGAAAAGATCATTTTAACAAGATCAATTATACAATCAAAAAGCAAAACATTAAATCATTTAAACATTTTAGAATCTTTAATACAACATCTCGTTAATACAGGGACGAATTGCCCGTCGCGAATTGTCTTGTAACGAAATTTCGGTGTCCCGAGCTCTGGTACGACTGCTTCTCCTTCATACTTTGCACTCTACCATGAAGACAACATGGCCTCTACTACGGAGACCACGACCGCCTTTGGGTAAAATGATGAAACCAAAATGTTGATTACAAACTATATAGGCTATCCAAAATGTCTGGTAACATAGCAGATATCTCAAAGCTGCCAGGTAGGCGAGATCTGATGAGTGTGGTTTATAGGTCAGTGGTTCCCAAACTTTTTCGACTCGCGAACCCCTTTCACAAAGATCCTAGTTGCGCGAACCCCTGACTTATAAATATACACATACAATGCATACAATGATAGGAATCCGCCATTACGGAAAATTTTTGGCGAACCCCTTAAAACATTTTGTGGACCCCAGTTGGGGAAACGCTGTAATAGGTAATGGGAAGGGGGGGGATTCATTGCCGCACTCAAGTTTGACTTTGACCCCCAAATTTAAGGTCATCCATTTGCTAACTCGAAAACTATTAATGATAGCGGAAAACTTCCAATTGCTCAAAAAAATCTTTTAGTCTAATAACAATTTTTAATCAGACCTTTCCCCTTGAAAGATTTTGAGAAAATGGGCGAGAAAGAGTCACTCAAGGTCAATCACTTAATGAGCCTTCCCAACGGTGTGATTCACTGCAATTCAAATGTGTTAGAAACCTCAGCCAACTGGCCAGCCTAAGCGGAAACGTAAAGACGGAACATTATCAGTTGTATATTACGAGGATTGTTCAAGAATTTTTGCCTCCTGATCCGTAACTTTTTAATTTGTTAACCGATTTTCAAAATTCTTTTTTGTATCTGATACTTACATTTATCCTCTATGTAATACACTATTTACTTTTCGACATAGTCCCCATCCGTTTCCACGCATTGCACCAACGCGTAACTAGTCGGGTGAACCCGTCGGAGAGGAATTCCGGGGTTTTGTCGACACGAGGATTGAATGGCAGCTTTGGACCCTCTTCTGTAGCACGATAGCGCCCGCCCGCACACGATCGCCACACCCCAGAGGCGTTGCAGCGCCTACAGTTTAAAGATGATAAACTGCAGTTCAAAAATGAAAGACTTTGCACCTTGCGACTTTCACTACTTCCCAAAGAAGAAGGAGCACTTTAAGAGACATGAGTTGCGTTCTGACGACAAGGTGAAAGATGCCTTTCAATCCTGTATTTCATTTTAATTCCTCGAATCACTTTCAATTCTATTATAGCGATAAAGAAAATAGTAGATATTATATTTACGTCGCCAAGTTATTTCAGATTTCAGACTCAAATGCAATTAAGTGATTCCATTTATCGCTCGTCATTTTTTCTTTATTCAGATTCCCTTCACCTCACCCCCCCCCCCCCCCCTTATCCTTCACGGCCATTGCTCCACAAGCCAGCTGTCAGCACGTCTCGGCTCGTTAGGGCGAGCTGGCTCGCACGGGCATTTCCGTGCCCAGGACTGGTCTAAAAGGAGTAATCGTAGCTTGGACAGTCTTGTATGAAGAAACCGGACATCCATTGTCCAACAATTAACAAGGCTTTAACCAAGGCTGTTACTGGTCCAAAACTGGCAGAACCATGCGCCAGGAATTGAAGCGGATCGAAATCGACAGTCGCATGACTATACAAAAACTCCTGATTTCTGCAAAGAACAGGAAATTTTGTCTACAAGTATGTCTGCAACATCGATGCTGAACACGTTAAAACTGAAAGAAGGTTATGTGGTCTGAGGAATCACGATATTACATTTTTTTTTTTTGTACCGGCAGAGGGTTTGGCGGGAGCTCTATGAAGAAATGGATCCAGTGAACTAATCAAAAAAGGTTTAAGGTTCTGGTGATATGGAAGTGGCCTCCTGATATTCATGGAAGGTCGTGTGCGTTCCAGGAACTACTCCTCCAATGCTGCATGTGACGGCTTCTTCATGGACGACAATGCTAATGTTCATCGCGCATTGACAATGCTAAGAGAATGTCTGATGAGCGCCTATTTTTCCATTGACTTACAAGTGCTTCTTTATTGACTCTATGTCAGCCCATATAAATGCTATAATTCGGCCCAAAGAGAGTCCAATAAAATATTAAACAGATCTTTCTAATTCAATGACCATTGTATGTGTACTAATCGCTTTCTACATCATTTTCCAATAGATATAAAGAGTCTAAAGAATTTTTCAATATGGTTTAGTATGAGCTTTAAGATATCGCAAAGCTGTTGTTGGACCCGAGTATATCTATTCTTTCTTCGATTGTTCTTGTTGCTGATGTTGCTGAATTAAACCCTAATAATAAAATTACATAGCTTGCTGTGTTAATTACATATTAATAACTAATGTAGACTACTTCCGGCAGGAAGATCCTGTATATCATCTGTCATTCGATAATTGTATTTCCGTTAGTAATTCATAGTCTTAATAGCGTTGAAAGTTATCTAGCATGCGATTGACTTTAATCTGATCAACATGGGTCGCATTAACAAATGAATCGAGTTGTGGCTTAAGCGACGGTTGCTTGACATTAAGCGTTCCGATTTATTTCTGGTGATCATTGAAACGCAGAAAATTATAACGATGCCTTTAATTAATACAAGCAGTTTGAATGCTGTAAATTAACGTAATAAAAATTGATATTTCTCCGGGAAAAAACTATTTTAATGGCAGAAGGACAATGCGTTCGAACGAGCAATCAGTTGGTCTTGTGTTATTATTCAATAGCTTTTCCATCGATCTGACAATTCCATTCTGGTCGCTGTTACAATTTCTGTTTGCCGACGTCGATTTTGTGGGATTTTTATTTCAGGACGTCGCATTTTGGTGTCATTAATAAGCAGTAGGAGTCGATGTCAGTGTCGTTAGCGATGATGTTCGGCATTTGTTATGTAAATGACCAAAACCAAGGGGAAAAAATAAAGCCATTAAAGGAAAGCCGATTCCTCAAAGGCGATAGCGTCGTCTCACTCTTTTCTCGCCTTCCATCTTCCTTTAACTCCTTAACAAGTTTCTTTCTTTTCTTTGAAAAACTAATAGAAGATAATTATTCTCCCTGCTTGTTATCATCGCCTTTAAAAACTCTCTAAAGCCAAAAAAAAAAAAAATGGATGGTTGTTTTTGATTTTAATCGCAAACAAGAATTTTGCTCGCCAGTCTAGCTTTGTATGAAATAATGTTATCTCCCCTGATAACAACTAACAACACGGAGATATTAGCGAATAATTTATGCAATATGACTGAAAACAGAGCTATCACGATTCTTTTTTTTTCGATCAAGAACAAATTACTTTTTAACGATGTTATCTGTAAACTTGAATTGAATTTGTATCATTCTAATGAATAATTAATTGATACTTAAGTTAAACAACAAAATATCGCTGTGAAATTGGAAAATTGATAAGACAAAGGATGAAACAAAAATTAAAGGAAGATTAAACTTTCAAATACATTCAGTCATAAATTATAAAATTTAAATTGATCCGAATAACAATAAAAAATAATTCTCAGTTAATGTAAAGATTAAAATTCACTTTTATTTTTTACATTAATTGAGAGCTATTTTTATAAGTTATAATTGTATAAGATATTAACCAAATATATAAAGTTAAAATACTGACGCAAATTTCTTAGGTTAAAAGCTGAATCTCGAGAGCTTTACTGCAAAATTTGTGTGCGTTCCCAAGATGATTTTTGACTCCGGATTTTTAAAAATCATCAAAAAAGTAGAATAAGAATTTTTGAGAGGCCAACTCTCTATCTCTTTCTCTTCGTGGATAAAATTGAGTTCAAAATCTAAAGGTAAGGGGATGGGTCCACTTCGACACTTAAAAAATTCAAAATCTTCCGATTTTCAACTCGCTTTTACCGATGAGGACAAAGAGACAGAGTGTCGGTCTTTAAGACGTCCCTGTTCTTATAAAAAATCAAGTCAGAATTTTTGATCTTATAAAAATCAAGTCAGAATTTCAAAACTCGAAAAGTTTGCGGACACACGCACAGGATATACACTTTTCAAGTCTGTTGTTCAGGTAACACAACATTCTCAACTTATAATCAATAAAGCCACAATAGTTTGGTTAATAGTCCAATCACTTGTGACCACTTGTCAGAATAACCACCTTTCGCGGTGTGGACAGCTGCGAGACGGGAAGGAAGAGAGTCAATAAGGTTCTGGAAGGTATTGACAGGGATGTGAAGCCATGCTGCGCGGTGGAGGATCCATGACGCGAATAACCCGATTGAGGTGGTCCCACAGATGCTCTATGGGGTTTAAATCCGGGAAGATTGGGGGCCAGGGGAGTACCGTAAACGCATCCTCGTGCTCTTCGAACCACGCACGGACACCGCGCGCTGTATGGCACGTCGCATTGTCCTGCTGGAAGATGCCATCGTGCTGAGGAAACAATCTACATGTACGTCGAAAGGACAGATGCGTACTCCATTGATCCATGGTGCCGTCCACAATGATGTGCACCCAGGGAATACCATGAAAACATTTCGCAGACCATAACGCTGCCTCCTCCGGCCTGGATCCTTGCGGCACTTGTTGCAGAGTGTGTGTTTTCTGACGTTGAACGCCGTACACGCCTTCGCTCATCTGTCCGATGGAGCATAAACCGTACAGTTGCGGTACTGGCGTGCAAGTGTCAGTCTTTGTCGCCGGTGAACCGCCGCCCCATATGCAGCAACGTTCGCTGAACTGTCGTTGAGGATGCACGTTTGGTAGCCCCCTGGTTCATCAGGAAGGTCAGTTGGTCCACGGTTACACGTCTGTTCGCTTGCACGCATCTCCGTAGCCGTCGTTCACCTCTGTCATCACCCGTGGTGCCCCAGACTATGCACGTCGCTAATTTTGGGTATTGCCATTCTGCCATGCACGGTACACAACTTGCCGTTTCGGAAATACTGCCGCCCTTGGCTCGGAAGTCGATGATCATGCCCTTTTGGAGGTCGGATAAATCGCTATGTTTCGCCATGACTCCAACAATTGCAATGTTTTCCCTGCTTCCCTCTGACACTCCTCCTATACCCCCTCACCTCTGATACTGGTACATATCTTCTGGACGTAACCATTTTCCGCTGATGTTGAAGATAGAGGGTGGTCACATTAATGTGACTGGACTGTGTAATTGGCGACATCTATCTGCCTTCATTATAAGTTGCGTCACTGCGATTTCATTTTTTGTGCAAAAGTCACAAATAAAAGTAAAGTTTTTGCCAATTCGTAGAATGATAAAAAAATTCCACAGGCATGCCATAAAAACATGTGCATTGACATCGATAATGGCAGGAGAGATAGTAAAGAGAACTTTTTCGCCTGAATTACAGAAAACATATTTTTCAGCAGAAATCTCAGTATTTCTTGAAGTTTAACGCCGATTTTTGCCATCCAATGACAACGATAATTATGATATCAATGCTTAATGCCACGCATATTTCCTGATGACCCAGAACGGGTGATTCACTCAGTAGCTAATTCAAATAGGAATATGTTTCTCTGTATTTTTAGCTGATTAAATAGGGATTTGCGGTTTACTCCAGCGGATACTTTGGTCCGCATAAATTTGTTCTTCCAGAGTAAATATTGAAAATAATATCGCTTACTAGGCATAATCAGCGTAAAAATATCTGAGTTAACTTCTAATGAATAACTTTATCTTATGACTACTTGATTGTTCATCTACTTGATGCGCTGTTTTGCCTTAAACTGAAGATGTCAGGAAGAGTAGAGAATTCAACTCAAAATCAAGTTTTTTGTAGTTGTTCACGCAAAAAGTACTCTAAAGTGTTGTAGATTTCATCAACGATCTTATAAGCAGCAATAAAATTATCGCCGGTTATCTCTTTGTGTGTGTGTGCGTGCGTGCGTGCGCATGTGTGTGTAAGCAACGGAAACGCGTTATGACATTGAGAGATTGCGCGCTAATTAGAAGATTCTATTGACTTCGTATAGGTATATGGACTTCATATCAGCTTAATGAGAATAGACGACAAAACGTCTAAAAAGAAAGAGTTCATATTTTGTCCAATCCCTGTATATACTAAGAAAGAGACTTATTCCCAGTGAAAATAACTTCCAATCAAATTATTGCGAATACAGTTTCCAGTATTACCAGCATTTGCCATGACAGTTGATAAAAGTCAGGGGCAGACTTTTCAAGAAGTTGGCTTATATTTCCGGAACCAGCGTTCAGTCATGGACAGTTATATGTTGCGTTTTCACGTTGCACGTCAGCAACAAGCATAAAAGTTATTATTATTAATGGAGATAATCAAGGGCAGCTTCCAGGTGGAAAGTTTTTTTGTTTTGTTTTTTTTACAAGAAATATAGTGTTTAAAGAAATACTAAATTGAAATAAAGTTTTCGAGTTTTCTTATTGACATTAAATAGAAGTAAAGTTTTCTGTTTTTCTTATTGATTCAAATAATTCAAATATAGAATCAAATATGACCTGCGAAATATTGAGGATCTTCCTTCTCACCTCGAGCTGTCCAATTTAGCTCCAGAATATTATGCCACCATTCCGTAATAACATTAGCCTGCGTCGTCTGACAGTTGGATTTGTGTTACATTTTGACATATTGCCTTTAAAATGATATCACTCCCCCTCCATCCAGGGCTTGAAATTCAGGGCGGGATGGCGGGATTCTCGCCCAAGAAAACTTTCAGGAGGGGAGTTTCCCCACCCGTGAAA
>JAHWFO010048912.1:1494809-1525626 GCA_023313115.1 Rhysida immarginata
AGATAGAAGACTAGAAGAGGTACCCGGCGTTGCCCGGGATAATTACACTTGCACAAACTTTTCCTTTCATTGTTAGTCATGAGATATATATTGTTGGTTCATCCATTGTGTTTGTGAATTGCGTGCTGATACCATTGTTGATACCTATTGTTGTACCAACTTTGCCTTGCATTGTTGGTCATGAGATATTTCTGATTAATATGCCTTGCCATAACCATGAATATCGATTTTTTATCGATATTTATTATTTTTCCGAAATCTGAGGTAGACAGTGACCTTCCTCATGCTTTAAAGGTCATGTATGCGAAATTTTATCAAGATCGGAATAAAACTGTAGATTTGTATAAAAAACATACAGACAAACAGACCCACAGACAAACCCACAAACATCCTTCTTTATATATATAGATAAAGGAGCCGTATGCCAAACTGGCATACCCTCAATACTAGCGACTGCAGATCCTGCCATTCTGGTCCTGCAAAGACTCTCTTCGACCGACTCGAGAATGCTTTGCAGGCAACGAAATATTGCATAGCGTATTTTAAATGCGGAGTGCATACGGGTTGGTAATACTACCATAAACATTCAAAAATTAGCTTTTCAAAGAATTTTATTTAATGAGTACTGGGAACCGAGAAAATACTGCTGTTGTGATCACGTGTGTGAAGCCGTCTGCGATTTTATTATGGACATTAAATTTGAGAACGAGCAAATTCGAGCAACGAGTAATCTGGCGGAGGACGTTTGGCGAAAGCAACCACGAAAGGATCTGTGGCGTGAAAAATGCTAGATGCTTCATCACGACAATGGGCCCTCTCACCGAGCTCCCCTCATATGTGAGTTTCTTGCGAAAAACAACATGATTTCGCCTCCACTCCCTCCCTACTCGCCAGATTTTGCTCCTGCAGATTTTGCCCTCTTTCCGAAAATGAAGATCCAGTTGAAAGGTCACCTTTTTGATACGATTGAGTAGATCCAGTGCAAATCGTAGAGGGTGCTTGACTCGTTTCAACAAAAAGACTTCGAGGACACATTCCCGAAGTGGCAGGAACGCTGGACTCATTGTAAGGCTTCGCAAAGGGTTTATTTTGAAGGGGATACTGTGTAAATGTATTTAAATAAACTACTTTCTCTTTAAAGGAACCAGTTCCGGAACGTTTTGATCGCATCTCGTATGTGTAGAAATTTTGGAGTTAATTATCAATTTACTTTGATCGTGAGGACAAATTTTTATTTTTATGATTACTAACATTATAATAAATTTCCTAAAAGTGTTTAGACATTTGGGTTGGTTTATTAATTAGCGGAAGAATGGAGCGAATTTCTTTTCACAATGTCCGTCCCCTTCATAATTTCCTCATTTTTTGAGGTAGAAGGTTGAAATTCGGAATCTAGCTTACTATGGGCATGTGCGTCTTCACTATTTAGTTTGGTTTTGATAGTCCACTGGGGTCAGAGTTTCGGGGGCGGAAATTAGAGGGGACTAAAAGGTTATGCATATAAAGAAGTGAAATTTGGTATGTAGATCTCTCTAAGCAAAATCTCCATTACTATGAAGTTTCGGCCTAAATTGTCCCAATGGGGTCGGAATTGTGGGGGTGGCAGTTACTTGGTCTTTAGAACTATCGCAACATATGATATGTGATATATCATTCGATCGGAAATGATGAGAAACGAAAGAAGATAGAGCTCTTTTACACTTTTTAAATACTACGTTCGAGAAAATCAATTTTTCGATTTAAAACATTGGGGAAAGGGGAGGGGTTAAAAAGTGAGATGAAAGGGTAAAAATAGATGATCTCAGGGCTTCTGCTAATTTCCTGTATCTTCCTCGGGAGGATTAATTTCTTGTTTAATACCTTTTTTGTATTTATTTCCGTTAATTTTGATAGAAAGCCTACATTATATTGTCTTGAAACATTATTTATCCGAAGTGGATGTCTTTAAATATAAAAGAAGTGTATGTTTGACCTATTTTTGCTTCAGTAAACTTTTTTTTTTAATTTTAGCTTTATTTTTGTATTCGAATTGCTATTATTAAATATATTTTTCCCATCAGCTCAGTTTTATGAAGCAACGCCAAATGTTTGGTAACATACTAAGAATTTTTTATAATCTCAGAAGGATAAAAATAACATCAAAGGGAAAAATATTAATCAAATACACTTTCTTGCCGATGTCCTTGACATGTCGGTCTCAACGCTGGCGATTAAAATCGAATTTTCCCTGAGTGGCGACAGCAAAAGTAGGCTTCCATATGGCTTCGGAAGCTCTTGCCTTTGCCGTGACGTCTTTGTAATGAGAGCCCAGTAAATTTTATTCCACGTGCCTTTTAATGATTGCACTGCATTGGTTACGCTATAAGGGGAAATTTCTAGCATAATAGAAAGAATTCCAAGAATGCAGTCCGTAAATGAAAATGGGAATTATATTTCAACGTCGTTATTATGGAATCTAATGTTTACATTCTGCAGTTCCACTCTTCGTTTCAAAGAGAAATTAAATCTACGATTTCTCCGAATTCCTCTTTGTGTGAATGTTAAAGATTATTTGGACAACTCTTGTTAATTGTAAAATTCTTGGGACAAACTGGGTGCATTAAACTTTAAGAACCTTTAAACTTACTTCTATGCAGATTTAAAGTTCCATCGTCTACACTCTTTTCGGGAGACCAGTTTGGATGTGTGAAAAATATGAAAAAAAAAAGCAGCCAAAGTTTACTGTGTCAATAGTATATATGTTTATTGATTTTTTTTTCATTTGGTGCGTTCAGCTTTATTGGTTGTTGATGACTTCTTTAGATTAGTCACAGTTAAATCCTTTTTTTCAATAGGAGGTACAGTTGCAATTATTTGTTTAAGGACCATATATACCCGTTAAGTTAGCTTTTTTCAAACCTACGTTATTTCCATTTGATTTATATTGGTCTAATAATATAATCTGTATAGAGATACAGAGGGTTTCTGTGGAATTTAATAAGGTTTTTATGAAATTAGCTGCCTTTAAATAAAAGTCAATTTTTTTACGATTTTTCTTTAATTTTTTGTTTAATTCTCGAATCTCTTAAAGCTGTAAATAATTATTTAGGGAAAAAAACAATAAAAAGGAAATAATAAAATGCAATCTATGAAATTTGAACTCTTAAGAAAATTTTAAATTCTCTGATTAGAAAAAGTTGGTTGAATGAATTTGCTAACGGAGGTAGAGAAGCGATGTACACACTGGCTTTCTCAGTGATAGTCTCTAATGGGCCAATTACTTTTTCTGTTTATTTTTTTGTTTTTCTGTCTCCTTGTAATTGAGGTCATTCTATGGTTTCACTGTTTTATTCATTGCGTTATGTTTTTAATATGCTTGGCCGTTGTTTTGATAGTTTTCCTTTAAGAATTCGCCATTGTTTATAGCACTGAGAAGATTGAGAGGATCTAACGCTTAAGGCCTGTTTCATATGCGTCCAGCCATGACCTCCTTTATTATTCCAGACCTGTTTTACTGATTAACTTCAGTTGTTGTTTTTGGCATCTCTCAATTTTGCCACAGGGCTAGCATGGCGCTGTTTACCCTCCCTCTCTTTACCAACTCAGATAAACCCAACGCTGTGTAAACAAAAGTAAAATAAAATAGTGTTTCAAAAAAAAAAACGTATGCACATTTTTGTAGGTGTTATTTATAACTTTTTCCATACCACTAAAATCGAAAGCTTACATCCCAAGGTTATTGCATGCATCTAATAAAGATAAGCCTAATCAAGGACAACCACACGGCTGCCTAGACGTAGGAGATTACTTGATAACAGATTGCTATAGAAATTGATAGGACCAAATTCGCCATATTCAAAACTATCCCGACGTCTATGATTATCACTTTGCATTATCACCCTTCGTATTTGTAGAAATCAAAGCGGAGTTATCTTCATCTTGTGATATCTGTAATATTAATATTAAAAAAAATTGGTATTACAACTTTTGTATCGTGTTTTCTTATGCTGAAGTGTGTATACATTTTTTTTTGAAACTCTCTGTATTATTAAAAAACTTTGCATATGATCATTTACTTTGACGATGGAATTAAATCGTATATAAAGTAATCCAAATTTCGTTAATTAAATGAATATTTATTTAGTTTGTTATTAACATCACTTAAGACATCTACAACTCTTTTCTGCTCAGTGGCTTTTTTCTTGCTTTTAATTCCACCATATTATTTATCAGTTGTGTAAAAGTTACGAAAATTTATTTTATCATAAACCAATTTATTCACCACAAATCCAACGCAGATATGACCACCGCAGTACAAAATCCTGACTAATTTTCCAATTATCCTAGTTACATATGAAAACAAAAAAGCAAAAAACCAAACAAATTCTAGATCCTCGAAGAGTATTAAAAAGCGACCAGGAAACTGTTCAAGTTGGCGAGAAAAGCAAACGACATAATACCTGCCATACGGGGTGGCCGTGGCCTGGTTGTCTCGTCGGTTGGCTCGCTGATCGATGGAGTTAAGTAACTTCAGGCGCGGCCAGCTGCTGGCTGGGTGACAACCAGTGGCTTAAGAACCACTGCTGGGTGGGATGGCTACTTGGGGTACAGCTGTTGCGGGACTTTAGTCTGACCCATTTTCTGAGTGATCAGTGCTAGAGCAGCTGGTGATAGCCACTGGTTTGTTCGTCCGCCAGCAGCTCTTCCATCATGAACGGAGGGCACGTTAAGCCGTCGGTCCCGGCTGCTACCGTCATCTCGTAGCAGTCGTTAGTTCCTGGGATGGCACAAAACTCCCTCGAAGGAGTAAGTGCCGCAGATTATCGTTCTGCGATAATCTACCCTCTGTACAAGATAAAATAATACCTGCCATCCCAGTGTGTGAGGAAAAAAAATGACCAATCAAGATTTTCAGATTAAATATAGACGAAAAAGGGAAGGAAAAATTCCGCGACCTGAATTCGAACCAGGGACCATGAGTGTCTAGCTCGTCGCCTCGGTACGGCGGAATTTTTCCTTTCCTTTTTCAATCTATATTTAATCTCATAATTTGAACCACAGCTTCAATATTTTCATCATCACTTTAAAAGATGTTCAGAGAACAGCAGTGCATCTACTGTGACGCAAGCGGACACACTGTTTAACACAGGGGTGGGCAAACTTTTTTATTAAAGATAATTTTAACCTTTTCTAAGATTTTTTAATATAATGTGCACTGTTTCCCTAAAAATAATTTCAAATTATCCTATTTCTGGCCTCTGTTGCGCATATTTCTACATAATCTCGCGTGCTGTATGTAATCTGGTAGCGAGCCGAAAAGAAACCGGAAGCGGACCGCAGTTTGCCCACCACTGGTTTAACAAGTAAAAAAAGCTCCTGCATGGGTTTTGATATGCTTCGCTTCGAATAGGCATTTGTGCGAAAGTTCCTCTGATAAACCCTGCCTTTTAGCTACTAATAGAAGCGATGAACCATGCAAAACTTGTGGTGTTTGTAACTCTGTCTATCTGTGGGGGTGTGGTAACAATGACTTGAATCAATAGTGTCTTGCTTGAAAAGTAATTCATTAATTATTTTTGTTCGGGAATATCTAAATATAAGATCATTTTCGTTCATGCTGTAATCTCCTACAACCTGCATTAGAAGTTTTCCTCTCTTCTTAGAAAATAACTCAGATATAGCTAAGATATCCGAATTCGATTTCTCTCTTACCAAATGGGCTTACCACCGATTCACTGGAAGGTGTCTTATTCGAAAAAAAACCTTGTCCCTTACTGCGAGCTTTGAAAAAATACTAATCCCCTAAAGAGAAACTTTCATTCTTTTATTGGCTGATGTTTTTTTCCCTCTTCTGTCTTTCACTGCAATCTCCTTTCTTATAGATAGCGTTCTTCGTTTCTTTAATTTTTTTGTCATGGTAAACATTTTAAGTCTGTACCTCTGAGTTTGAAATGCCTTTCTTAGTTTTATTTGAATCTTTTCTCTATCAAGAATTGCAATGTTTTATGTTATTGAATAAAATTCATAATGCTAATCTTGTTGGAATGGATTCACTTTAAATCACAAAAGAAAGGGATATACTGAAAATACCAGTATTCGTGAGAACAAAAGGGGAAGGGTTTATTTTGCATTGATCAAGTTTTTGTGGAACATGCATATTCTATCTTTTGCGTTCACCAAACCATATTGCACAGCCGGCAGATGTGGACTCAGCTGCAGGCTATTCAAGAAAAGTAGTGCAACACACCACATATGGCAATGATCCAGAGTTTCTTCGAGTGATTTCCAAGAATCTGTCGCCACCAGGATCGTTGGACTTAGCCCATCACGATTTTTTTTTTCTTTCTGAGATACGACTTTAAGGACGAATGTTTGTCCAATTTAAATATTAACTCACTTACATTTTTTAAATAGAACATTTCAAATTAAATCGCCTCACTTATATGAGGAGCTCAGAACTAGAGGGGCGTAAGTGACAAAAGGTACATTTTGAGAAAATAAAGGTTAATATTCATGATCATTTTGATTTATATAGAATTCTAATTTGATATAATAATATTGTAATCTAGTGATGCATTTAGGCAAATAAAAACAATAGCTACTTATATATATTTATTGTATTCTTTGCTGAATGATGACCTCGGTGTGGTTGAAATGTACGCACAAGTAATGTATCATTTCTCATGTGGACAAGAGGTTGTGTGTGTCTTCCTTCATTGTATTATATTGTGACCACCATGGGGGAGGAGTTTCTCATCTCATCCCCAATGAGGCGACCAGATAGATCTGGGCAAGCGCCAACTATACAAATAATTGACAAAGTTATGTTGAATTTCAAACAGTTTATTTCTGACAGTCCTCTGCATAGATATAAATTCTAAGGTTGTTAATTAAAAGGTTCGGGGAACGATACATTAATGTGTCCAAACACACTCGGTTCGACATTGATTAGGCGTATCTGCTTCTCAGTCCTCAGAATTAAGATTGACTTAAATGCTGAAGTTACCCCTTGTCACACACTGAGACTATTTTCCACAACGTGAGGCACTTGGGCGAAAATCAGTCGCTGAACGGTGGTTGTTATCTAGGGGCAAAACGTCTCCGAGGTGGCTTTACTGCATAACAAAAACATTAACCTCGGGTTTCAGCTGCTTCTTTCTACATAATGGGAGATCATCTAACTATTCCTCAGGACGGGAAGATTCCTGGAAAATAACTAATACCATATATAATATTCATTTATCTTACTTTCACAATACGCAATTAGAATTCAATATGCAATTCTCTATCTTAAACAAGAATTTGTAAGAATATGACTCCAAAGAAACATGTGGTTTAGTTCCAGTCATCAATGGCGTCCCAATGATCCTTTTCGTTCTCCGAAAATTCCTTGGCAGCAGGAGAGACTAAACTCCCTAGTTTTAAAAAATTATAATACACATATCAAATCTTTAGGCAGTTGCCGGTTCTCTTGTTCTAAAGTCCAAAACGATTGCCAGGATTTTTAAAATTGAAGTATTCCTTTCTTTAAACATCCTAGAGATCTCTTTCTTCCTTTCCCCTTCTCTTTCAGAAGCCAAGTCTGAATTTCTTCTTTTTTTCTTTTTCGTATTCTCCATCTCCCAGCAACTCAAAAATTCCCCTGGTGCCTTACGCCGATGACACATCGTTAGGAAGGAAGGAAAAGCGTCTTCCTTCTTATAACAAAGAACTGCTGTTTGGTTAAAAAAAGGAAAAAGAAAAAAAAAAGCATCACAACAGTTAAAAATTACAAGAAAGTGAATTCAAATCGTGGCAGCACAAAGAGTTTACTTCTTGTCATCAGTTCAGTATTATCAAATTTTGATTATTCGAATACAAGGGGCGGTCATAAAATCATTACAATCAACATGAAAGAGCGACTGCTGTTGAAAATATGTGGCGTCACAGGGCAGCGACATCCCTCGAGTGCTGGAGGCCAGCCATACAAAGCGGCGTTTGGTGCACGGAAAATGGAGGCGCGAGCCGTAATAAGGTTCCTGCATTTGAAGGGGAACAACGCATTCGTCCATAATGTCAACCGTTCGAAAACATCGTCCGGGTCAGCCTGATGCAGATTCAAAAGCTCGGAAGCTGCAAGAAACTTATCACGGCTCGCACCTCTAATTTTCCGACGGGATGCGCCATGTTGCTTTCGACGCTTTGACGTCGTTTAGCGGTACTGTAACAAACCCGGTTTGTATCCTGCAGCACTGGACGGATGTTGCTTCCCAGTAGCACCACACGATTTCAAAAACGATCGTTCTTTCATGTTGATTGTTATGACTTTATGACCGCCTCTCGATGTTGGACTTTATTCTGCATTGCGTGATTGTCCATTTTGTATATGTGATATTTCTCTTGTAGTACTTTGCTGTATTTTCATCCGGATACTTTATATAAAATTTGCTAGCATCTTCGTAGCTGAACAAGATTTAAAATTAGGTGGGCATAATATTAAAAACAATGGTCATATGGGTTCCCTCATAGAAGCTACTGTTTAATTGTGACTACGTCATTTAAATAAAGTAAATAATTAATACTTTTCACAGTTTATTTTACTTTTTCTTTAATTTAGGTGAACATTTCTTTTGATTTTTTCCGGAAATAGATTTTCTGTTATTAATATCGAAAAATAATGATTTTTAGTAGGCTCGGGGAAATGAATTTATTTTTTGAATTTTCTGGTAAAAAAATCTATTATTTAAATTTTGTTTCATTTTATTCCGTTTATTCGTTTAAATTCTGATTTACCATTTCGTTTACCATTATACAGTGGTCGCCGCTTAATATGGCCACCTCGGGACCATGCTTAAGCGGCCACATTAACCGGTGGCTGTTTTAACCGAGGTTACCGAAAGTACTTATTTTTTTATCCAACAAGTCGAGCATGTGTTTGCACTTACATATAGGCAAGTTTCTTTGCTTAAATAATCATTTATACACATACAATAAGTTTTCAAAATAGTTACTGTCTACTGTTTTTTTGACAACCTTGGCTGCATTAGTGAAATTGTGTTGGGTAGAAGCTGTATGATTTCTATGTGAAATATAAGAACATGATCATGGGCGCTGCAGTTGTCAATTAGAAGACCAATTTTTTGTCTTCGCTTCTAAGATGTTTGTTCCATTGAGCTAGCCAATTAATCCAGACCTCTGATGTCGTCCATGCATTGGTAAACGATTCTTAAAGATTTGCGAAAGTTTTTACATTGTTGAAGCAGCGTGAAGATTCGGACTATCCATTGACGAGTTTTTCTCTCTGTCCCTTCAAGTTGCAATAAACAAGGGCATCAGTAGTCTCTACATGAAGTTTCTTGAAGATTAGCCCATTGCGTTCTTTCCAGCGTTGAAGCCAGCCTTCAGTTGCCTTAAAGCCGGTGTGGCCTAATGTCTTTGCAATTTCATCAACCTATTGACATAAGAGAGGACTGTTCACTGTAGCTTTTCTGTTGCTAACATATTGAAACGAACTTAAAAGATCTTCAACTTGAGCAACTGTTTCATTTAGCTTACACTTCCTGCTTGTTACTTCACATGCAGCTTTCATGTAATTGACCAATCAGTACAATCTGTAATTTTTGGCCAGCAGTTCCCACTAACTTAGAGGGAAATGAAATGTGGATATTATAACCGGAGTAAGATGAGATGAAAAAGTTGATTTCCTGTACTACCTCTGAAAAAAGTGGCCATATTAAGCGGAGTGTGGCCACATAAAGCAAAAATTTGTTACATGGGAAACAGTTAGAAAATTCCGGACCGAGCTGGAGTGGCCATAAAAAGCGGGTGGCCATATTAAAGGTGGCTACATTAAGCGGCGACCAATGTAATCGCAACGTAAGAGATAATGGTAAGAATTTTCTGTATCTACTACAATTTTATTCAAATGATTTTCAATGAAGACAAGATGCCTTTTTTGTCTTATCTCAGGTTTTTCATTTTAATTATATTGCCTGTTTAATTTGAAGCAACACGTTGAAGTAAATGATTATATTAAAATGTTACACACTTCAACCATAAGATGTTAAAAATTGTGTGTGTTTTTTTTTGTTTCTCATTGGCTTTTTCATTTTTTAGGCCTTTAATTCAAAATTCTTAAATTCTTAAATATAAAAGAATGCGAAAAAAAATTAAGACTAAAAAAATTCAAAATTTATTTTTTATAAACAGTCCTTATTTGAACATTTAATTTTTAACATTTTGTGGTTGAAGTGTGTAATATTTTAATATAACAATTGTTTGCTTAAATTTCTTATCAGTTGCCTTCTTATTTCAATAATCATTAAACTATCGATGAAAGGTATAGGAGATGAACCATTTACTTCTGTGTTGAAGAAGAGAGACATGAAATTCGTACATAATATTTACTATTTTAACATAATATTACTTATGAACTTTGATATTTTACCGTATATGAATTCCCACTTTATAACCTTGTATCTGAAACTTCAGAATTTTTTTTCTCGTTTTATTCACTTTAAAAGATGAAAAGATTTGCCAATACCTTTTTAAAATTCTGTCGATTAGATTTAAGTAGAAAGTTTGACAATTTCAGGTGAAGCAGTGGATACATAAATTTCAAAAGATGCTCTTAATGTAGTCTAAATTTGATTTTTGAAATTACATTTTCGCTGAATACATAGGAACAGTTATTCATTAAATTACTGGCGAAGAGGGAAGACACGATGGAGAAACCCACAGGAATCGCCATTATAAATCATTGTAATCGAATTTGTCGTACATCGAATAATTTTCTAATTTCTTTTCCAATAAAACTTTGTTTCTTCCTTGAATTCATGCTTTCAAGATAATAATGATGAAAAGAGAAACTTTTTGTTTTGAATGAAAATGGATAAGAAAAAAATGGAATAGCAGCTTAGAAAAGTGCCACCATCATACGAATAAAGTTTAGATTTCATTATTACAGTGTATAAAAAGGAAGGAAAATTTCTGCGACCTGGACTTGAACCGAGGACTACGACTTCGCTATCGTTGATATAACCAATTTGAGCTATCGTCGAATATGCTAGAGCAGTAACAGCGAAAGGCGTGGTCTTTCCTTCTCTTTTCTACATTGTAATATGAAATGTTCGAAAAATGTTCTTCGATGTCTAAATCTCTCTTCGAGGTTTTCATTACTGAGATGGTGATACGATAATTAATTTTACTATGTCTTGTATTATTAAAGGGTAAGTCCAACCATAATGAAAGTACGATTGTTGCTAATTTACGATATAGCGAAATTTTCTTCCAATTATTCGATAGTAAATAACAAAAATACAAAACATCACGCACTCTATTGCTCGCGGAGGGAATTTGTGATATGGTTGATTGTGCTTCGTTCGGGGGCGGCGGCATACATAGGAGAGAAGCAGCACCATAGATTCAAATCGGAAATCATAGGAAATGCAAGCAGCGCATTAACACCATTACCGATCTTGCTACAAAAATACGATAAATTTCTTCTATATTTTCGTCGCTGCTGACGTTTTCTTAATCAGTGGAGGGGTCTCAGACATATATGTAGGGCTGTATCAATTTTTTTTTCATCATCGTTTAAATTTTTTACAGCTTTTCATCATCAGGGCTGCAATAGGGAAAGCATGTGTGCGTTGAACGCGTCATCAGATCGCATCATCGCGCTTACTTCTTTCCATGCGTGCATCAAAGAGTGCCTAATAATTTCCAATTTTTATTAAGTGTTATCTATCTGTTATCAAAACAAATTATACATTTCAGATATCCTTTAAGATTGGTAAATTTTAGGCAGTTCATATTTGGCTGGCTTCCTCTTTAAATTTTATAAATTCCATAAAAACACAGGCCAACAAAAAAAACTGGTCTCTTTAATCATTATATAGTAATTTTGCTTTTATAAATGAAATAAGCTAATAAATGATATGTCAAATTAAAGTTACAATAGTATATAACTAAATTTTAGCACGGTCTTTTAATCCCCTGGTCTGTGCACACGGGCAAATTCTGTTGTTGTAGTCAACAATTGGATTGCTGTAATTATGGAAGAAGCGATTTTAGTCCCCTCTATTGCTTGAATTTGGCTACTTCTCAAACTTAATGTAATTTAACGCTCGTACAACGTAACAAAACTGTCAGCTGATGTTAGTATTTGTTGCTGAACACGTAATAGTCGGCTGCGAGCTGACAGTTTTGTTATGTTGTATAATCGTTAAATTATATCAAGTTTGAGATGTAGGCAAATTCATGCAATAGAGGGGACTAAATCGCTTCTTCCATAAATACAGCAATCCAATTGTTGACTACAACAACAGAATTTGCGCGTCTGCACAGACTGGGGGATAAAAAGACTATGATTTTAGTGCGCTGTCTGGCCTCGCCATCTAGTGACATACAATAAAAACAAGTCTAGTCGACTTTTCGATAAGATAGTATTGCCATCTAGTGACATCCTTTGAAAACAATTCAACTTTTCGAAAAATAAGAATAACTTAAAATATCGACATAATCACGGTATAAAAAGTACCCTGTGTAAAGCAAGTTGACACTTACTACCTACATGGAAAATTTCGTGGAGATTCGTTGAGTATTTTCTGAGTTACAAAAGGACAAACGTTCCAACGGACTCTGATTTATAATATATATATATGTATGGATTATGCAGAATTTTATTACGGTATCTTCTGAAATAAAGACTGGTTACTAACGTTTTTTTTAGTGATAAAAAGAAATAAATCCCCCCTGAAGAGGATATAGAAAAATAGTGGAAGCCCTGAGTTCAACTATTTTACCCCTTTTATCCGCACCTTTAAACCCTATTTTTTCCAAAATTTGATTTTTTTCGAATGTAGTATTAGAAAATGAAAAAAAATTTACCTTCTTACGTTTCTCATTAATTCCAGTCGAATGACATATCACATACCGTATGTTGCCATTTGAAAATGTTAATAGCTCTAAAGACTACGTGGCTGCTACCCTGACAACTACGACCCCACTGGGACGATTGGGCCCAAACTTCATAGTAACTTGCCAAGAATCCGCGTATTAAATTTCACCCCTTTACATACTTATGTATCAAATAGACTGGAAGGGCCATTCAAAATCAAACTAAATAGTGAAGTAGGACATGCCCACGGTAATCCACATTCCGAATTTCAATCTTTTATGTCTACTACCTTTTCTCCCACCTCCAACTCCATCTTCGGGATGAAATTTTTAAAAGTGCAGAAGAGTGCAAAAAAGAGGTCGATTTGTTCCCAGGGTTCAAGGACCTAGGGTTCTTCGCGGAGGGAATCGAAAAGCTCCCAAAACGTTGGAAGAAGATCAACGAGTTGGATGGGGAGTACTATCTTCATTAATTCAATCATTTTGTACATATTTTTTGCTCTAGAAATAAAAATTCAAATCCGGAAGAAACTTTCCGGACAACCTGATAAGTACAGTCTTTATGTTGAATAAATAAAAAATATTTTGCTTACTCACATGTTGAATGAGTTGGTTCAGAGAGCACAAAAAAGACAAGCCAATTAAACTGCTATCTTCGGAATTATCTATTTCATATTTTTTTAATAACTTCATGATGTGTTATGCAAAATGATCAAATGATCATGAAGCTTCTCAATGAGATCGGTCGTAATTTTGGATGAAAAGTAGCGGAAGCCCTAATCAGACGGTTCCCTCCAACTACTCCAATAATTCCGACTCCAGTCGACCAATCAAAACCAACCAAAATAGTGAAGTAGGACATGCCCATGGTAAGCCACATTACGAATTTCAATCTTTTATGTCAAAAAATATAGAAAATATGAAGGGGGCGGACAGACAGACGTACAGATGGACATTGTAAAACCACTGAGTGCTACTTAATACGGTTAAGTAGCAAGGGATTTATTTGCTGTACAATATTTTATTGGAAGAGATGTTAAGCTAATACACATTTCAACAATAAGCCCAGTTTGTTTTTTTTTAATACATCGACATAACTTCAATCATAAATCATTACTTTAATTATGAATCTGCTCTGTCTTTTCGCATTTAATGTTTTTCTCTTTTAATTCATTTAAACATGTATTTGCTTCACTGTAATAAACTTTTTAATCCTTCAAATCATCATGAAAAGCTCATTTATTTAAATGCATGTAAGAAACAGGGGGTTGGCATTTAAAATTTCGGAGCAGTTTGTTCGACAATAAAAACGAATTAAACTGTAAAAAAAGTTTAATTAAAAGAATTTCCTGTTAGAAATATGGCCTTAAGCCTTTAAGTATCCCCCTTTTTATCGTTTGCTTTCAGTTTTCTCATTAAAGTATCGCCATTAAACAGATATTTATCAAAATGTAATTAAAATCAAAACACTTTAATTTTCTTTAAGACCCATGATTCTTTGTTCATTCGAGACATTGAAGACCTGAGAGGAGCAAAGGAACGAAAGTTAACGGATGAAAAGAGAGCGAGAGGAGACCAAAAGACATATATATACATATAAAAAAAACACGACGACTTCAATTGGCAAGAGGACTTAATTCATGGTCTCCTTTCTTTCTGCTCATTTTTCCAGCCTTAATAAGCGACTCGGTGGTGAAAACGCCTTAATTGTGCCACCTAAAGATGTAATTACGCTTTTGAATTTTCATTTGATTCACTTAACGCTGTTTAAATAAACAGTTTAACCCCCCCCCCCCGCCTTTTTTACGTCCAGTCTTGGTGTGGGAGGGTTGCACAAAATAGGAGAAGGGGAAGAAAACAATCAAACAAAATATAAATGAAACGTTAAGTTTTCTGCTAGATTTTAGAAATATAAATTTCTTTAATTTTTATGTTATTTATTTTAAAAAAGTTAATGTATTTTTGACTTTAATAGGCCGATTTATTTTTCATATATTATTAAAGCAGCATAATAAATCCTCACTTTACCATTTTGTCAACCAATCAGTAGATGACGATCAGGTCGAAAAGTGTCGCCTTATTTTCAACAGCGTGTAGTTTTAAACAGACTTTATTTATTTCTTCTTAATTATTAATTACACTGGCCAACAAAATTTAAGATATTTCTTGTTTACGGAATGAGAGTGAGTGATTTTGGTGTTTTTTTATTTTTTTTAATTTTTTTTTCTGATTATGAATATTGAAATTTTGAAATTTTTCTAGCATGCACAGTTTTTGAGATAAAGCGAATTGAAATTCGGTATTGGCCAATACAAACGGTATTTTGTGGAGATTTGAAGGTCATTGGAGTTCTTTTTTAAAGAGAGCGGGTACAACAAGTACTGCTGTTTCATTTGTGAATGGGATAGACGGACAAAAGAACTTCACTACAACACAAAGGACTGGATACATCGCCAAAATTTGACTCCTAGATAATGGATGTCGAAAATAAACAGCTAGTAAAAATTGAAAAAATCCTGCTGCCTCCACTTCATCTCAAATTAGGCTTAATGAAATATTTTGTAAAGTCAGGCAGAGCGATGGGATTTCAACATGTGAAACAGAAAATAAAGGAAGGTGTTTTGTCGGCCGTCAAATCAACGCCACCTAAAGAAAAATAACCTGCTGACTTAGCGTTATCAAACGTGAGCTGACAATCCATTGTAAACAATGAAGACTGGATTGTCGGCCTACGTTTGATGACGCCAGTCAGTAGGCTTTGTTTTTTTAGGTGGCGTTGGTGAAATCAGGGAGCTAATGGCTGAAAACTGGTTTGAAACTGCATTGAAACCAATGGAACTAACGGCATGGAAAGCTCTAAACGTTGTAGCGCACGGGTTCTGGGAGAGAATAAGGAACCCAACTATGCCGAACTTGTTGATGAGCTTCTGCGAGCATTTTATGAATTGGGATGCAATATATCACTAAAGATTCATTTCCTGCATTGCTACCTGGACTTTTTTTCCGCATACATTGGTGACGTTAGTGATGAACATGGAGAAAGGTTCTACCAGCATATACTATAGCCAGGCGGTACCAGAGAAAATGGACCCCTAACGGCTGTATCCTCCTTCGGGACCTTCCACAAGCCACATACAAAAGAAAGTGGTCGTCAAAACAGGTTTAACATGCTGAAAGCTGAATATTTAACTGTTTGCTGCATTTCAAAACATATTTGAAATTGCTTAACAGGGGATAGTGTTTTACGCAATATGCACATTTTCCGAAATAGGCGTAGAAATTGGAAAATATGTCGATTTCTAAAAGTTTGTCCATGATAGAAAATTTCCGTTTTCGTTTTTGGAATCAGCATTAAAAATGCTACAAGAAAGATCTAATTTAGTTCCGTGAGCATTTAGGTGTTAATGAGTGTTATCAGCAATACTAGAAGTAATATCATAAGAAATTCCGCGACTTGGACTCGAACCAGGGAGTACGTGTCTCGTAGTAAAAGAAAGTGTACACAAAAAATGAGAATAATAATACAATTTAATTATTTCAGTCAAATTAGAAATACAATACTGATCTTTTGTCAGCGATTCTTCAATAAGATTATTTGTTAATGATAAAATTGAATACAAAAATAAATTGAGTCTTGTAGAACTCCGATGATAATCTGGATAGTACGTTGCTGTAGCCTTGCCTTGTTAAGAAATTAGGTGTGATGCGCCGAATCGTAAAAACTAAAAGTGAAAGGCGAGGTGTACTTTGGTAGCTAGTGAAGTGGCATACCGTATTCGGAAGCTGACGAAAACATGTTGGTGGAGGAAACTGTAGGAATAATGAAATAATATAAGCAACACTTTTGTATAAGTCACACACTCCCACTTGAGCATATGAAACACAAGAAGTAAGATGAAATGATTGCATTCTTAACACACAAAACCGCCTAAGCTTTCATTGAAATACCCATTTAAGCCACAAGGGAATATGCACTGAATTGAAGTTGGTTCAGTTAAAGATAATTTTAATAAATATTGAAAAACCGAATTAAATCTCTGGCAAACAATGGTTGCCATTCATACTCAATAAAACCACTTCCATTCATAGTCAAAAATGAATTCCAATGAAATAAAAAAAAAATTAAAAAAAAGCAATCAGGCTACACGTGTAACAAGCGACAAACGATTACAAATTAAATGATGAGAAGGGTGTTCTTAGGTTGCATTCATAAACTTCAGAACTTTTTTTTTGTTTGAAAATCCGTGCAGGCTCTCGTGAACCGTCTCTCATAACTTTAAATTTAGCCATACAGTCATGAAATTCATGGGAACCCGCACCAACATGCGCTCAAGCAATCTGAGTGAGGCAACCTCCTTTGACCCCTGGAGTTTACGAGACAGTAGATAGTAGGTTAAATTGAAATTATGGTATCATCGGTAGCCTTTTCACACTCTCTAGTTAGAACAAATCCACGAACGTAACCTTAATGAACTCGTAATATTACGTGGGGCGTTCAATAAGTAATGCAACACATTTTTTTTCTCGGCCAATTTTGGTTGAAAAAACTGGACATTTCTTGTGGAACATTTTCAAACATTACCGCTTCGTTCGAGCAGATCGACGGATCACAATCAAACACATGAGTGTTCGCATGTTCTGACATTGCAGGAGTCAGAGCTGTGCACGGCCGGCCAGCTCGCGGGAGATCAGACAAGTTTTGCTTGACCTTGCGGCGATGATGACACACGCTTAGCCCAACGACTCACCGTGCTTTTGTCCACTGCCAGATCACCGTAGACATTCTGCAACCGCCTATGAATATCTGAGATGCCCTGGTTTTCCGCCAAAAGGAACTCAATCACTGCCTATTGTTTGGAACGCACCTCCATTGTAGACGCCACTTTAACAGCTCACTATAGCGCTGTCACATATCGGACGTCAATGAAACCTTACGAGACGAAGCGGAAATGTTTGAAAATGTTCCACAAGAAATGTCCAGTTTTTTCAACCAAAATTGGCCGAGAAAAAAAAAATGTGTTGCATTACTTATTGAACTCCCCTCGTATATTTCATTGCCGCTTTCAGTACGAACTGAAACAATCGATAGGCTCTCTAGTTCTTTACTGGGAGCAATTCCAAACGCTTCAGCATTCTTCCGTTAACGCGTAGAAATGATTAGTAAGAATTCCTTTTCACCGTTCTCGCGGAGAACCAATGGAATCACCTTCGAAGCTCCCTGTGCAAGTACCTTCAGAGATGTCATCGTGATTAGTGGAATGAAATAGAGCTTAGCATGAGCGAAAATTTATTGTTGTTAATGAAAGAAATAAGGGACTGTGGGGATGTTTTGTAAATTAATATTTTATTATTTACTTCGAAAGATGTTTTGGCTAAATTATTGCTAAACGTAACTTTTATACCCTTTTTAAGTATTTATTATTCTTTCAATCATTTATAACTAATTTAAACACTAGCTACTAATTATCTTGCAAGGAGGTTAGTTTACTTATTATTTATTTACTTTTTCAGTTTCCTTTTTTATTTTCTCCTCAGTACGACTGATTGAGATTTTAAAAAATTCTATTATCGTCATTTTATAAAACGACAACAAACGGTTCATTCCGAAATGAGTAATCATGAAGTGACCTAAAGATCCAAATTGTGATGCTATGATGATACTATTTGGATAATAAATGTTGATAATCATTTGAGAATTAAAGAGAAGATAATAATGAGACTGAAGATAATCAAACAAAGTCGGAAAGGGGAAAGAAAAATTCCGCCACCTGGCCTTGAACCAGGGACCATGCCTTTCACTGGCGCCGCTCTAACTAAATGAGCTATGGCGGACAATGAACCGCTAAGCTGTTACTATATGTTCACATATCTGCATAAATATTATTACGAAGTCTGTGATTCCACTTTTTTTGATGGATCCCCCTGCGTTTTTCTGGAATCCCCCTGATGGACCCATAATTGATCTGATTATGAGAAATCAGTGTAAATGTGTCGTATCTGGATATTTCATCACAAGCAAATGTGTCTGTATCAAGTAATTAATAGAAGAAACTCTTTGACGTTTTCCTGCCACAGTCCTAAACAGGAATTAGGATTTCTTGGTGTCACAATTTTCATACACGATTCCAGCCGTCACTGTATAATTTTCAGAGTTAAAATACTTGGCTGTGTGATAGAATTCCGTTTACATAATTTAAATAGGTTAAAGATGAAGTTATTAGAAGAAAATGTAAATTGCCCCAGTCTTCGTTAGTTGTCACTTGACATTGAAATACTGATTCACATTAATTTTCTGAAACGCGGTAATCAACGTTCATAATGAGCGTACGAAAACAGGAGGCTCTGATCCTGAGAAAATGCCATTAGAGCTAATGCTAATTTCGGTGAAACGGAATTTTTTTAAGAGAATCCGTCTAAATAGGTCAAACGAAGCAATATAGAAAAACCCGCTCGTATAGATGTCTTGTACTCATCACAATTCACATACCTTGGAAACAGTAATTCTTCTACATCTTGCAAAAGAATTTTACCAAAGGAAAGATAAAATTTAATAGATCAAGTAGGCGGTACTAACCAACTATCTATAAAAGTGTAAGAAAATGTTAATTTTTAAAAGCGTCTCTAAAAATTTAATCTGACAGTATCATTAAATGTTATATTCAGTTATTTCAAACATTAATAGAAATTTTAAAAAAGATAAAAAGGCGACATATGAAACAACTCGGAAGAAAAATATTTTCAAAATGATGAAGCATGTGACGCCATCTGTTATGGAAAATCATTAAGAACAAATTAAATATATCCGACTATGTGGCGATATAACTGAACACAGAGAATAAATAGACTTTCTATTCATAAATTTATGAAAGCCGGTTACAAAAATGAAAGAAGTCTGGAAAGAAGTTTATCTGAAACCTGTCTAGATAGATTAGCTATCTGATTTTAGACCAGGAGAATCGATGAAGATAAACCTTTTCTCCAATCCCTCCTGTTCCACAACAAATCTGGAAAACAGCTTACAAATGAATACTCAGTTTATTTCCGAGGGATATAGTGTATCTGTAAGTAAAATTAATATATCAGCGCTTCCTAGTGCTTATGTTCTGAAATATGGTGAATCATCTAATCTATTGCGATACATTTGCTTATTACTTATACAATGCAATAAGCATCTAGAATGTATATTTATACAGGGTGTTTGTAAAGGTAGTTAGCAAACGTTACACACAGTTAGGGGACACAAAAACAAACAGTTTTTACCATAGCATGAGGCGGGGGAAGGGGGGGGGGGTCGGAACCCTACCATTGTCCGGCTATGGGGGAGAGAAGCGATCATAGAGGATGCCTGACCATCGACCTCGACATCATCATTTGGACCGTTTGAAAGGGATCGAATAGTGGGCTAACACCTCTGTCATATGAATCATGTTTTGAGCACCGTGACATAGCAGCATGGACAGAGGAAGGCCGCACATCAAGGAGATAAAGTTCTAGCAGCCAGCGAGGCACCAAAAACCAACAGAACAGGCATATCAGATGTGCGACAGCTGATCCAACCTCAGTATCCCCACAGATCATGTAAGCAGCAAAAATAATGTCCCACAGTTCCATCCGGAGACGTCTGAATGAAATTAGATTACAGGCGTGACGTCATCTGCTCAGATTGCCCTTTGACGCGGATCCATCGTCAAACACGTCTTCTGTTGCGTTCGCGAATGAATCATAGTTCACTCTCCGTGGCATGATGTTGTGTGAATATCCCTTTTATCAGGAATTTTTAATGCATACACATCTTTTTGTCATGTGCATTCATTATCACAATTTACCAGTGTGATCACTTCTCTCCCCCCATGCTATGGTAAAAACTGTGTGTAACGTTTGGTAACTACCTTTAACAACACCTTGTATGCGGACATCAATTTGCATTACCATATTCCGTTGCCCTCCTTAAACTTTTTCTCAAAGTTATTTTTCTCCTCGCTATAACTAGTTATGGGCTGCTGTTAACATAAAATTAAATTATTCTAAAAGATCTTTATTCTATTGTCTTTGAAACGAACGAACAAAAGGAATAGATACGTTTACTAAACAGCAGAAGAACCGACAGAAAAAAGTGTATTCTTCAATATCAGATTCGAAACGCTCTTGGAGCACCATTGTTGAAGGTTACCGGCGTGAACTGCCCAATTGTTGATAAGCCCCGAGCGTTTGATAGTTTGCAATTCGATACTGCAGGAGACCTTCAAATCATTATGACTCTAGAAAAAAGCGTTTTCGACTCCATAATCATATGATATTTTCTGCTTGTTATGATCGCTGAAACTTATCCTGAAAATTTGTACAGATCATTCAGAAACACCCTGTAGAGTGAATGAAGTACAGGGTGATTCAGTCAATTTCTGACCATTTCAGTACTATGATTTATTAACCCATTAATGTTTACAAACTTAGCATTTCAGTATGATATTTTAGGCAGTTCGGAGTTTTTATTCATGTGGAAAAGTCTTGATGATATGCTCAATGTGGCCACCACGAACGTTTTGAACTGCTCGCAGCCGAATGGTGAAGTTGTTCATAACTCTATCCAGGATTTCTGCATCCACAAGGGTGCAGCAGTCGACGATGCTTTGTCGCAGCTGGTCTAGGGTTCTTGGTGCTGTAGTGAACAAACTGTCTTTAAGGAACCCTCAGAGATAAAAATCACATGGGTTTAAGTCAGGACTCGTAGGGGGCCAAAGAAAGCCACCCCCGAATCGTTCTGGAAGCCTTTTTGAAATTACACGATTTCCGAATTTCTGATTGAGAAAGTCTAGCACTTCATTAGTGGTGTGAGGCCTAGCCCCATCCTGTTGAAACCATTGATGTCGAAGCGGTATATGCCTCCTGGTGCGTCTCGACACTTATACTCCTTCCGGAACTTTTTTTGCACGGTTACAGGTGATTTTGTCTCGAAATACCATTCGACAACCTTACATTTCTGCTCTGTTGATAAAGCGGGCGCCATTTTTCAACAATACGATTTTCATGCAGCGCCGTTGTAACAATACAAACTCTAACTATTTAGAAATTCGATATGGCGCTCGTATTCTTTCAATTGTTTATCCCTAATGCACGTCATTCGAGTGAAATGGTCAGAAATTGACTGAATCACCCGGTATTTGACCGAAAAATGGTGGCTGTTGATGGAAGATATCTTTTAAGCATAAGATAAACCATTATATTTTTTTAACAGCAGCCTTGATTTCGTATTCCTCCATTCTATTACTATATTTTATCTATTTATCTATCTATCTGTCTATCTATCTATCTATCTATCTATCTATCTATCTATCGATCGAGCGATCTCTTTTTTAAAATTCAATTATTATAAACTTTCACAAAAAAGTGACTTAATTTCGAATCTGCAGTTCGAAGCATTGAATCATGATTACATTTTTAGGTGCAATAAATAAATAAATAAATATTTTATACAGTACATAAATCTTTATTTATTTATCAATGGACGAGTCTACAGACATTGAGTAATATTTATTTAAGTACATCGGTAATATTGAGTAATGGCATATGGTGACTGAAGTATAAGATATAAGCACAAGTCTCTCAATGTGTAAAGTAAACAGAGCGTCTATGCTTCAGGTGCGTCTCTTTACTCGCGTCTCTGCTCACAATCGAATGTAAGGCTACAAACAGGGCAAGTTTGTATGAAAGTTTGATTGTTGATCGGACTGCTACGGTCAGGTGACTTTACCGCGTCAGGGCCTTGTATTTCTCGTTGGCCTCGCATTTTTCAGAATGACCTCCAGCCTTAAAACATTATCATGTTAAAATCGATATAATGAGATCAGCTAATAGAGATTCCCTAGCCTCAAGAAAAAAAGTTGTTGGTGGTGCAGTAAGTCTAGATAAAGACGCAAGTTCAGAACATATTTGGTTTTGGTTGAATTCTTGTTTCTGTTTGATGTTTCTGCTTTTAAAACCTTGCATTGAGCGCAAATGACTACGCTGTTGACGCGCCCGTAAAACCTAATCCAACTTTGATCATTTATTTGTATTTGCACTTTAAAAATGTTTTCTTCTTGCAACTTTATATTATTTATTATAACAACAAACCATTTGTGCCTCTGATAATTCTTCTAATAATAATTCTTCGAAATCTTTTTTAGAAATCATGTTTTTTTTCACTTTAAAGGACAACTCTACGGTCATATACAACTTTATTTAAATTGAAAGCCTAACTTATTAATAACATCGTGGCATATTTAAAAAAATTTAATTCGAACTCTAAATTTGTGAAAAAAATGAAAATAATGAGCGGGATTTGAAATCGGGAGGCATCCATCTTGGATGAGGCCGTGACGTAGTTGGAATCATACGTAGAAAAACAATGTAATCCAAATAACAATGTAGACTGAAAAACAATGTAATTTTCATTGTTTCCATCGTGGATTTTAACAATCAGTATTTTTTCATTTGTTGAAAACAATGAAGGCTGGATTGCTGGCCAGGTGACTTTTTCACGTCAGGGCCTTTCTTACTACTGACAGGTGACTCAAACTACGTCACTTCCTGAAAAAAAAAATGGTCAGCGGAAGGGGAGTGCAAAAGCGCCGTTTTTCACTTTTCAAAGCAGTTTCTTATATTGAAATTATGGACCAAATTTTAAAATTTCAACGGGAAGGTGTTATATTTATATCAAAGAATGATATTCTGTAAAAAAAAATTAATCGATTTTTTGCGTAGAGTTGTCCTTTAAATTAACAATCACTAAATAATTAAAAAAAAAAAAAAAGAGAGAGAAATATTAAAAAAAAAAATACAAATGGAGATACCGGGGATCGAACCCGGGACTTCTCGCATGCGAAGCGAGCACTCTACCTCTGAGCTATATCCCCTCGATTATTATATTCAATCCTTGTTGGATTCGATGATTCAAAATATAACGGTTTAATTTACCACTTGAAAGATCATAGAAAATTTCTTATAGTTCTCGACTTGTTTGTCTGTTTCCTTAATTTTTGACGGTTACTAAGTTTATTCGAAAGTCTGTTCAATTTTTCAAGTTTCTTTGATGCAAATCTTTTTCTCCTCTAATTGTGTATATACCTTTGACATTCTGAAGTTTCCCCCCCTTTAACCTTTCACGTTTTTATTTTCGGAAAACAATTTTTGCACTTTTAAGCCGGCTTTTAGCTTAGTCGGCAAAAGAGCTAATCAAAAGTTGTGGGTTCGAATCCCTTGGATGTTTGTACTTGTCCTTTCATCAACACCGACTCATAAATCATCCTTTCATCGTCCTAATTCGCCTTCCTAACGCAAACGGTGCGTAAAGCAAATTCAAATCGATTCCCGTGAAAGTTTTCTTAGAAATTTTCTTTCATACTTTCACTGTTTTTATTAATCGATTAATTAAATAAATAATCAAGAAATAAGCAGATAATTTAACCCCTTTCTTTATGATTTTTCTTTACATCACAGATCATTTATTTAAAATCTCGTCATGCTCTGATAGGTTTTTATCTTAATTTTATTTTATGATGAAGTTGTTTTTTGATAATTAATTTTCATTAGATGAAAGTTTGCTCTTTTGGTTTGGAGAGAATGGATTAAGTTTTTCATGTGTGGTTCAATATTAATTTAAATAATTTTTATAAAAACTGCTTCGGCGATACGCATTTCAGTTAGCAAATGCATACATAGAAAACATTAATTTCGTTTTTTAATTTTTTTTTAACAAATCAACTACTCATGTATAAAGACAAAATAAATAACAACTCTTTAACCACAACAAAAATTAAGTAAAAAGAAAAATACAACCTATTTACAACCTATTAAGGTTGTATTTTTCTTTTTACTTAATTTTTGTTGTGGTTAAAGAGTTGTTATTTATTTTGTCTTTATTTATCATATCCACATTTTCTTCCCATTTATATATTTATTTCTGGTTTCCCCAGGAGTTTATACTTTTATCATACTCATGTATATGCAAATCTGATATACTATATACTAAAACTCCCTCGAAAATTATTTTATCATATTGTTTATATTATTTTATAGATTTTTTTTTATTTTTTATGGCTAAATAATGTTCTTGCATTTTTTTATTTTCTTAATAAATGTTTTTTATTCGCAGAAACTAATTATTATAAAAGGATCATGACGCGAACTGATTTTAAATTTATGAACAGCAAATCTTTTACAATCACTTAGAAAATTTCGTAATTAATTTCTGTTGAACACTTTCTTAGGATCTGGATGTAAAATATATTTTTGCATACATTCCCACTGATGTGTGTATAAGGTGGTAGGTGTCTCGCCGAGCGTAAATTTTCTTTCTGGTTCGTAACCTGCGAATCATCGAGGCATTTGGGCTTGACTTAGCGAGTGCATGTTGAGGTAAAAGGGGGAAATGGCGATCTCCCTCCCTCTCTAAAAAAAGACAAAAAAAAAAAAAAAAAGAAGGGGGGAAAAAAGGAAGCTCAAAGTTGTTATTGATCTGCCTGGGGGCTCTGTTGACACTCCCAAAGGTTGCCGTCAAACCATGGAAAAGAGAAATGCGCCCCACCAAACCATTGAATCATTCCTCGAATCCCCCCGCCCTTACCGGTCCCTCGTGGAACCAACATTTCCATTCATGTGATTGCTTGCGTCCCTCACTAACAGAAATTATTTCCATTACGAATTTTTAATTAAGTGAAGCTCTTGTGTTAGCTGAAATTGGCGTAGGTTGGTTAATCCAATAGTATCTTCTTTCGCGTTTCCCTCTTCTTATTATAATATATATATAAAAAAAAACAAACATGCTTACTTTAAGGACTCCCTTTATGTGTATTCTTTAATATTTTGGTGTTCTATGTGTAGTCTTTAATATCTTACCAATTATTGCTACTTAAAGACAAATATAAGGGTGATTCTGATGGCTGGAGCAATGGCTACAGGGTGATTCTGAAAAGTGTATATAACTGTAAGCACCACTATCGCTAAAAATAGCGCACTATTATTAACGTCGCTATCGCTATTCCAGCGATTTCATAGCGCGCATTTTTCCCAAACAGAGTCAGTGCATTTCTAGCGTCGCTGTTTTTTTTTTTCTTTTTAACCCAAGCGATATTTCGCTTGTATTTTGCTTTATTTCGCTAATATTTCGCTGAAAATTGGCTAAAATATTGGGGTTTGGAGCAGAGGGAGACGGTATAAGCCTTATACTATAAGGGGAACGGGGGAAGAGGGTGGGGCAATTGGTGGCCACATCCGAAGAGATCGTTTAGCCTTTTCCTCTGAATAAAGTTGTTTTACCCTTCTCTTTATTTCATCACACCACAAAGCGTAGCTATAGCTGGCTATTTTTTTTTTATCAATATAGCAATAGCATAGCGAAGATTAACTAGAATTTCGTCGACATAGCGGTAGCGATAATTAGCTAGATTTTCGTTAATATGGCGGTAGCTTAGCGAACTAGATTTATTCATTAGCGATGCCAACGCTGACTGTAAGCAATGACAGATATGACCAAAATGAACATTTTCTTTTAATACAATGTGGGTCCGAATTTGAACGCTGACTGAGATATGAAGAGAAATAAAAATGCCGCCACCAAGATCAACAAGTTAATAACTCAGGTTCTGCAACGCCTAGAATAATGAAGTTTGGAGGAACAATAGGGTACATAAAACTGTGTATACTGTTAAAATTTGATCTAATTCCAACGAGCAGTTTCCGAGTTACGCATTCAAAATCATAACAGTGCTCACATGCGATTACTAACCAGCAGGTGTTACGATGTTGAGTACGTAACTCGGAAACTATTCGTTGGAATTCGATCAAACTTTAACGGTATACAGAGTTTTATGTACCTTATTATTCCTCTAAAATTCATTATTCTAGCCGTTGCAGAACCTGAGTTGATCTTGGTGGCGGCATTTTTATTTCTATTCATATCTCAGTTAGCGTTCAAATTCTGAACCCACATTGTATTAAAAGAAAATGTTCATTCTGGTCACCTTTGTCATTGCTTATCGTTATCTTGCTCCTTCGAGGGAGTTTTGCGCCATCCCTATATCTTAACGACTGCTGTAAGATGGTCGCAGCAGCAGGGACCGACGGCTTTACGTGCCCTCCGAAGCACGAGGAGAGATGGAAATATCCAGGTGGTCACCCAACCTGTGATTAGCCGCGCCCAAGGTTGCTTAACTCCACCATTGTATTGAGCAAGGCGAGACAACTGGGCTACAGCTGCCCCTTCTGTCATTGCTTACAGTTAGTTATACACACTTTTTCAGAATCACCCTGTATATTAATGTATATTCATTGTAATAATGCTGCTATCCTTTCATAATTGTAAACAAAGTGAGCCGACTATGTGTTTTTATGTAAACATTAATACATGTATAGGGCTATTTAATGAAACATGTTACTACGGGATTATTTTAGTGAAAGCACGCTTTGCTGTTAGTAATAATTGACTATGTTTCTGACACTCAAGAATTATTTTATTTTTAAATCGCATATGCAGTATTTTTTAAATTCACCAATACAGGATGTCTTACCTAAAATGAACCAATACAAATCTGACAGAGTACTTTCAATGGAAGAATTATTGTACTTTTATGTGAGGGGTTTTATGTGTATTCCATTTTCGAATATGGAAGTCAACTTTGAAATGTGCAATGAAACTCCTATTTTCAATGGTATTTCCACTTTCATTAGAAAGTAATTTTCTTATTTAAAAAGTTTCCTTAAGGGGGGAGGTCGTTGCCTGGTGGGCTTTCACTGAACACAATTGTGAAGTTAAGCTGCATCAGGCACGGCTAGTCACTGGATGGGTGACCATCAGTGATAGACCATCTTCACCCCCACGGATGCTGCGACCATCATACAGCAGTCGTGAATCCAGGTCCATCCAGGGACCCAACTCGTCGGCCTCTGGCCATACAGCCCTGGATGATGGACGTATTGGATCCCGATTCATAAATTTAAAAAAAAAATTAATTAATTATTTAAAAAGTTTACACTAAAGTTGAGAAGCAAATGTATGTTTTAAATTTAGTTATCAGTCATATACCTCAATTGTATCCTATATTAACATTTGTGAAATGTTTTATTCTTGGTGTTTTTTCAATGATCCAACCATTTAGGAGATAGAGGCGCCGAATGTGTGGTGTGTTTGGATTTAAAGAAAAGGCAGAAAAGAGAAAGAGTTCATCAATTTAAACGAAAAAAAAAAAAGTTAATATTTATTATAACAACAATTATTGTATAACCACTGTTTTGCACTACTGTAAAAATGTTATGTTCAAATAAAAACATTGCTATCCATTTCATAATCCATTGTGTTTAGGAACAATTTCTGCTTTTTTGCCTTTTCTTTAAATAAACACACCATACGTTTACTGCCTCTATCTCCTAAACGATTGGATCAATTGAATAAACACCAAGACTAAAACATTTCTCAAATGTTGTGTATATTTTGAAAATACCATAAACATAGCGGTTTCCATTGCACATTTCAAAGTTGACTTCCATATTCGAAAATGGCATCGGTTTTGGTTTTTGGGAATACACATAAAAAACCCTCGCATAAAAGTATAATTATTTTTCCATTGAAAATAATCTGTCAGATTTATATTTTAGAAGTTGGCCATTGGTTCACTTTAGGTGGGACACCCTTATAATATAATAGGAAAAGCGCCCATTCTTTGATAAGAATAGAAAAATCTTCAACCCTGTCTCTGTTCAATATTTGAAGCACACAGTAATATGACATGACTGTCACCGTAGCAGAGGGCAGATATCAAATTTAAAATCGATTTAGAAATTTGAATCATGTATAAGGGATTTCAAATGAAGGTGAGGGTGTGATTGGCAAGAGATGAACACCCAGACTTTGTACCCCCAGTAGGCATTCTGCCAAAATATAGTCACACTGAAAAACGAATCCATATAAGGTTAGGCATATTTTATTGTATTAGTCATTTCTTTCGAAACACATCGCTTTGCATGTCATAGGAACAGTCATTATCGAACACGTTATTTCTAGTCATTCTGATATCTTTATGGACCATCAGATCAGTGGAATATAAACTTCGGAGCAATTAATCCCTCATTTATTAAGCAAGAATTAGGATGAGAGCACAATAACTAGTGAGTTCAGTTCTTAGGAAACTGAGCACACCAAAGATCCCTTTCACTGAAAAACCAACAAAATATTTCACCGTTTTGAGGACAGTTACAACCGTCAAATTGACAAAGGTCCTTTCCACAGTAACGTCTGTCCCTAAGAGCTAGAGAATAATTATTCCTCTTCAATGAAAGGCCAGATAGTATGACGATGCCACTTAAGTTTATTCTACTGTACCAACTCATTAGGCAAAAATCACAGAGATCTCGTTGTCGTTTGCTGCACTCGAATCCAGTACGATAGAATACATACTTCACACTTTAAAACCTAGACTAGAATATATTTTCTGGCTTAAAGAGGATGTGTCAATGTTCAATGTTATGTCATGAATACAAAATTCGTGCTTTGGAATTCGTCAACATACAAGTATCTATAGGCAGATACACAATATTAAGCTTATCAAATGGCCAATGTCTTTCTTCTATAATTCGACAGCAATTATAATTATGACAAAAGTAGAACAATTATTTAATGCTCCAACGTAAGGTAAAGAATTACATAAAAAATATTACGATTTTCATATACAATGAACATATACAGAGTGGTGCAAATAAAAGTAGCCTCGCATGCATTCTCTGCAATACATGCGAGGCTACTTTTATTTCCACCACCCTGTATAAGAAAACCAACAATCAGCGTTGAGAACTTATCGTTGAAGAATCCTCTCAACGTAAAGACTAATGGGAATGTGCTTGCCATTCCCACAATCCTTTGCGTTCCATTATATTCCATCGTTTTATATTATAAAAACAAACAAGATTTTTTTTAAAAAAAGTAAGATTTGTTTATAAAGTAAAAAAAAAATCCTCTTTTACTGTGTTTGCCCTGCTTAAAAAAAAGGCTAGTCAAACCCATATGGGTAATACATGGCACAATTATCTATCAACATCGAAGTTTTAAAAATGTACTGTGATGGAAACACCAAGACGTACGGTTTTATTTTTACCTGAATCCAACTGTAATAACAACTTCGGTGTTTCTTTATAAATTGAGGATGTTTAATCTGATCTGGATCTCTAAGAAAAGAATCTAAGATTCAAAGCAAGAATTAGTTAAGAAAACTTGGGTACTTATTATAATCTAGGATTCTCTTCATTGTCATTGACGGTATTAGCATTGTCACTGATGGTATTGCAGCACATTCATTTGTAGTTAGGCTTAGCCCCGCCGCTCGTTCCACAATGTTGCTATCGCCGTCAACAAACGAAAAACGGAGTCTGTGCGGCGAGGGGCGATTTCGGCAGAACTGCCGGCAGTTGCAGCGGAGAATGGGAAAAAAGAGATCCTTACCACGTGATTCTAGATTCTAGTCTTTTGTAATCTAACCTAACCTAACCTACCCTAACCTAACCTACCTTACCCTAACCTAACCTAACATAACCTAACCTCTTCTTGACTTCACTCTAGAAACCTAAATGATCCTCAGAGTTCGAGAATTAGAAGTATGCCAGGAAATAACTAAGGGCTACTGAAGAAGGGTTCAGAAAAAACGTAAAACGTAAATGAATTTACACGAACAACCGATAGTGAAACTTGTGGATAGCGAAACAAAGAATCAAGCAAGCGAAATGATCATTTAAAAGCTATGGAATGTTACTTCGTAATAATTAAAGCGAAGAAGTCAACACTCCACTTGTTGACAAGATAATTTTATTTTGCATATATTTCAGTAACTAAGTGACCTTCAACAATATAATATAATACAATATCCTACGTTTACAAGAGTCTATATATACAAAAAGGTGACCAGTCAGAGGGCGAGAGCTTTCTGTACGATTGGTGAAA
>JAHWFO010048912.1:1525726-1557504 GCA_023313115.1 Rhysida immarginata
GATTCCCAAAAATTTAGTCTTGTAGTCATCCGTCTTGTTATAACATTTAACAATTTTCTTTCTTGGCAGCATGGCTGCTTGCCAAAATATGGTTTGCAAATCCTGATTTCTCTGGCTTATAATTTTGACATAATTGAAATGTTCGTTTATTCTGGTTTCAAGTTTTCTTTTGTTGACGCTTATATTCAAGATCGCATGTTCTACATTTTATTTCATAAACTTCGGACTTCTGTGAGGATTAAATGTTGCCCTTGATGTTCTTTTCCCAGATTGAACGACCATCAAATACAAGAGTGGACACAGTATCAAAAAATCTTGGGAACAAAATGAAATAGACATTAGTAACTTTTCTGCTTTAAATATTGTTTAATTTGAAAATGTTTGGAAACTTTTTCTGGATTAAGTTTATTAAAATACTTTATCAGAATTGTAAAATAATCTGAAATTCAATTCATCTTTAAGCATATTTCTTCCTGTGCCTTCAAAGTGAAGAAATAAGTATAAGACAAAATTCTAATAATGCTTTTTGGAATTGAATACCTCCATAGCTATTGCTTTGGGTCCTATTTAATATTATGCTCTTATGATAAATAATATTTTTCCCGAATTTTTTTTATTTTTTTTATTGATTGTAATATAATACGCCCATCCAGGCGTTGCTGGATTAACGACTGCTGTAAGATGGTTGCAGCAGCCGGGGGGATCGTATCTCACTGATGGTCGCCCATTCAATGACTAGCCGTGCCTGATGTTGCTTAACTTCCTTGAAGTTGTGTGTTCAGTGGAAGGCCACGGCCTCCCCCAATATAAGGCTCATTAAGGTTGCCGAAAAGCCTACCTTCTACATAAAGTAATCAGGTCACTGATTACTATTATTAATCATAGGTGTGATCACTGACCATTACGTTAATAATGATATTAATATTTGAATATGGTTTTTATCTAACTGAACTGACCATTTCTTATTCAAACTCGTTATAAATTTTAAACTTTTACCAAATATTTTATGTACTGCATGTGAGAATAGATGCGATCGATCGGATCGAAGAATTACCCCTGTCCTTCGTACCCTGCTGTTCTTCTTGTTATCTTTGATCTTCCTACATGCTGTTATGTTATGGCTTTTTCATTTTTTACCTCATTGTTCAACAGTAATAGAATAACAATGATCAACCATACATTGAACAATAATTTTCCTAACCTTAAATTTGCCCTTGCCAGAAATAGAAGCTCACTTCGAAAAGTGCTTAGTTATTTGCATAGATAATGTTTTCTGTGCTTTCGATAAGCAATTCAGTTATTAAGAGCACCGTTGTGAATTTCAAAGGAGAATGCTTCCAAACCAAGATAATAAAAACGGAATATTAACTAGTAATAATTTCTTCTTCCATCTTGTATGAATTTAAAGCAATTAATATCTAAAATGATTTTCTAATAATTAAGGAAAAAATAAATTCAAAAAAAACTTGGATATTATTAAAAATGCACACCTTCCTTTAAAACAAAATTCAATTATTTTCGAAGTTTGTTTTGTGTAAATTACAATGTGCTCTTTTTCCAACTTTATATTTTTATGGATAATTTATATTCTATTTCTATATCGAAACTTAATTAACTTTCCACATTCTAAATTCGCTAAGCGATAGTGAATCTTCTTAACTTGTTGATATATCATGTGACCGTTAAAATATTTCAGATGAGAGAATGACATTTAATATATTATTCGATTAGAAATGACAAGAAACAAAAAAAATATAGCAGCAATCGTTTTGATTTTCTAAATATTGCTTTCATAAGAATCGACTTTTTCGACCTTTCTCTCAAAAAAAGCTTCAATTATTCGTAAGCAAATGCCGATATTTATGTAGTTTTTGGCATTCAGCATATTACTCGTACGTGATGCTCTCATAAATAAAACTAAAATTCATATATATTTCAGCATATTTGTACACAAACACACATACACACACGCACACACATACACACTCGCCTATAAATACAATATATGGATGCCATCCGTGGATTGTATGGAAATGATGAATTTTTCCAACAACGCGATGCACCATCATCCAGATGTGCTGGCTACCTTAATGAGAATTTTCCAGAAGATTGGATAGGACGAAGAGATGTAGTTGAGTTCCCCGCACATTTTCCTGATTTAACGTCTTTATCTAGGGGGGTCTGAAAGAATGTTGTTTATTGCAGAAAACTGGCTAGCCTAACGGCCCTTCGCAAAGAAATTGAACCATATATGCAGCAATACCACCGGACATTGCCAAAGTTCCCCAGGCAGCAGTTTGCCGTCTGGAAATAATGGCAATCACTTTGAATACTTGTAAGTGCAGAGGTCAAAGTTAACTTGGAGTCCTCTCATGATGTCTGAATAAGTTTAATGTTGAAATTTTATACACTTTTTTTTTTTTGCTAACAACACCGTCATTCAATAGAATCCATGTTTGAAAACCCATCTGATGTTTTTGCATTTACGGATTCAAAATATAGTATTGCTTCGCTAATCCAAATTACTTGGGATCCGAACTTTATTAAATTTTTGTTAAATTTTCACTGTTCTCAAATTTTTTTCATTTCTTTCCTGTATTTTTTTTTAGAATTTTCAATATGTGTTTATTATTTTCCACCATAAAATGTTTGTCGCACAAGACTCAGTCAAAACATAGTTTTCTTCATAAACTTGACGAGTTTAATCTCATTGGGCCGATCCAAACATAGATATTGGATGCTTCGGCATCTTATGCTTAAATCACCTTTTCCATTTTTTTAATGAAACTTTGCATCTCTAATATAGTTTTAATCCAGTGAACCATATGCAATCAAAATCTTCCGATTAGGTCTTTCCTCTGCGGCTTATCACGAGTCGTAGAGTGGTCTGACCTCCCGAATTGTGCAGAACGGTTCCGCATTTTGAAATAGTCCCGGATTTCTAAAAAAAAAAAAAAAAAAAAAAAAAAAAGAAGAGGAACAAAAAAAGAAAGTACTGTTTGTCTTACTACAAAGAATTTATTTCTATACTGGCCACATACACATTCGATGTTACACTGCTGTTTGCCCTTAAAAAGACCTGATTTTATGCATAGGAATACCATAGATTGATTAAATGTCACAGAAACCAATTTCTGGTCACATGACACTACATCTTAAGACTGTACTATTGTTCATTTCGGAAATCTGGTCATCTTATTTCTCATATTAATGAAAACAGTTTCCGGCCCTGTAGTGCAGGATGGCCATTTGAAACATAATGAAGTTTTATTTAAATGAAAAAGACTATTTATTACAGAGATTACTTTATAAATGAATAATTTCATAATGAGTTTTACGTATATTTTAAAGTATATTATGTATTTTATGCATTTTCTTGGAAGAGTTTGCATAATAAAATAATTCACTTATACGTCCATCCTATATAATTATGGTAAGGAATTATTTAAATACTTAGGAATAATATAGAAATATTTAATACTTAGGAATAACACGTCCATCCTTAGAACTATGTAAATTAGGAATAAGTGCTATAGAAAGGAATCTTAAGATGATAATAATACAAACCGATATATTAAAAGCCTTTGACACGGTATCGAGAGCTCAATTGATTGTAGACCTTCAATATATAGGTCTATCTGACCCGTATCTTGCTCTAATTAGAGATTACTTGACTGACAGAATAAATTCAATTACAGGCTCAGAAATTATTAACAATAAATCTAATAGAGGAGTACTACAGGGTTCTGGATTAGGACCGCTGTTATTTGCAACCATAGATATACAATCATAGATATAATCTCCAGGTAAAAAGCTATGTAGGTGATAATGTACTTTAAAAAAGTATTTGAGCCGAATAATTATGCAAGTATTCTGGAGGAGGCTGATAAGGATTTAGAAACCTTAGAAAATTGGTACACACAGAGAGGTATATCGTTGAATAAGATAAATTCAAAACCATTATAATATCAAAAAATAATAAGGAACAAAAAACAATGATAGGATAGATGAAATTATTAGGATACACGTTTGATTCAAGCTTAAAAATGAACTATCAAATTGATGAGATTATTGTTTTCTTACAACGAAAATATTACTTGATAAAACGATTGCGGACCTTTTTAAAAGACAGGGAATTAAGAATTGCTTCACTGTATTACAACGTTGTATTTTGGGGCAGTACTTTAACTACTCATCGTCATCGATTAAAGACAGCCTACAATAACATTATTAGATTAGCGTTTAGAGTCCCTAGAGAACGTCGATTACTCGAATATGTCAAAAAAATAATTTGCCAAATTTGGAATCGATCCGTAGGATTGAGTTGATTTGTGAAATTGCAAATGCACTACGAGCATCTAACCACCCTTTTTCATATATAGTACAGTAGTGTAATACATCTAATGAATATAGAATGACTAGACTATACAAACTTGAGGTTCCACATCAGACTTCGACTTATATGAGGAGATACTTTCCATATAACACTACTGTAAAAGTTATTGGAATCAAGTTCCGTTAGAGATCCGTCGATTAGTATTTAATTGTGCGTCAATCAAGTGTCCACAGACCTGTATTCATTTTAAAAGACAATTGACTAATTTGTATATAAATTCACCTGAAGACGAAACTTTCTAGCTAATTGGTTTTAAATTCTGAATAATTTTAATTGTTTTTTTGTTTATTCCTTTGGAATGATTATGGAGAGTAAATAAATAAATAAATAAATAAATACAGATTTTTTAAATGTGAGTTGTCGAAATCTTGTTAAAATTTGTGCTTCTTACAAATTGTAATAAAAATTTATTTCATTAATTTTATTTCATTATTATAGCTGAATTTCATAAAATAGTTCGTAATGTTTATGACAGTTTAATTATCTCATTTGAGTTAATTATAGTTAATTTTTTGAATCAATTTTTGAATCGCGTTGTACTTTTATTTTATAATTTTACACTGTATATTTTTTTTTAATTTTGAAACTGGAAGCTTAGACGTCGAGACTACGTCGGTGGACGGCGATTGATTTTTCGTTTGAACGTCAAAATCCTTTTAAAACGTGTCCGATTCGCTGGATTTATTTGTCTGATTCCGGCAGAGGGGGCAGGAACTGAAAGCTAAAGAGACACGGCTTTTGATTGGTTCAATGGGCACGTGTTCAATGGCTATTAAATGAAGTGGAGGCCTACCAACAATCACATTATATGGACCCCAAATTTCTCAAAAGCTGGTTAAGTGCACCTAATCAAGTGATCTTCACGGCGATCAATGCTTAAACAGATTATCCGCAAGATAAAAGCTTAGCAGTAAACCACCACAACCCCCCACGTCCACTGAATATTAAGTAGTAAATTCCCACAGGAAATTTGCAGGGCTTCATAGAAAACTTGAATGTTGTTTGATTTTAAATTTAACATTTGGCAACGTGTTGAAATCATTAATGATATGAATATTTTGTTTGGTTTTTTTTAGGATTTTATATTGTAGGTTTTTAATAATATGTGCTTTGATGGGCGTGACTTTTTTAATTCTCGAGTGTTATTTGTTAGGCTGTCTTCAGACTTGTCAAGAAGATGGTATCACAGGCATTTTATAGCCGTTTTCTGACGCTATTAAAGTATTGTCTAAGGAAACATTTGTTCTACAATAAGGAATTTTGTCGTTGATTATGATTCCTATGAATAGAATTAATTATAGATATCTGGATTTTACAAGGGTTGGATAAAAAGTAATAGCATTAGTGCCATATTTTAGAAAAGACTATTATTAGAGGAAACATCACTTATTTCTTTAATGTAATCGCCCCTCATGTTTACCATCTTCTGCCACATTTATGGCACACCATCATGCGCGATCATCTCCGTTGATGGCCCAAAAAGACGCCCTGTGGAATAGATAATGGCGGTTTTTGTATTGTAATGGTTCCCTCTAAAGTGGCTCTTTCATTTTACCAGCGAGATCATAATCGCACAGATTCAGTACTTCCCATTGCTAGCGGCGCAGAAGATCCGCTAGTAGGGTGACTTCTCGCATTGTCATGGAGGATGATAGGAATCGTTCCCAGAAAGTGCCGTCATTTTCTCCTTAAAGCTGGACGAAGTGGTGTTGCAAGAAACGACAGTAGTAGGCAGTATCTACCGTCTGCCTTGTGGAACAGCATGGTGCAGTATTATCCCATGATATCATTAGGTTGCTCGTACTAATTTCCGGTACTTTAAGACTGGCAGGATTTGACTGAATAACGTCAAGCGTTACCACTCACTGCACTAGCTCATCTGACCTTTCTTCTCAAATCCACAACAGCCCAAGGTCATGTGACTCAAATGATTGACGCAGCAACAGTTCTGCCATTTCTTTTTATCCAACCTTCTATTTAGCTATAAATTTTGGGTTTCCCGCCAGTTGGAAAGCTCATTGATCTGTCCCATTTTCAAATCTGGGGACCCATCTAATCTGTTCTAATTATAGACATGTGTCTTTATTAACTCAGTTCTCCAAGATTTTTGAATGTCTTGATTTTGACCATATTTTCAGTTTTACTTTCAACAAATGATTAATGTGGAGCAGCATGGGTTCGTATGAAGGCGATCTACCTTGGCTAACCTTATTCCATTTGTCACTAAAATTACAGAATGCTTCGATAGGCACGAGCAACTTGATGTCATTTATTTCGATTTATCAAAAGCTTTCGATATCCATATCAGATTAATCTCTAAGTTAAGATGGTTTGAGGTTGGGGGTTCCTTGCTTGCTTGGAATTTCTTCTTATCTGATCGCTAAGCATGTATTAAGATGGGAAATTTTATTTCTCGTTCTTCTCGTATTTTATGGAGGGTTCCTCAGCGTAGCTGCCTAGGCCCAGTATTGTTCGACATTTATGTTAATGATGTCTTGGGGATGGTGGGGCCAGGAGCCCCCATGTTTGCTGATCTAAAACTTTTCTAGCAGGTTATCACTTGGTTGGATTGTGATATTTTACAGGTCAAGGTGATACTTTTTCTAAGTGGTGTGTAGATAATGGGCTTGTTATTAACGGCAACAACTAAAAAAATTAGACCTCTTTTATTTTCTTATACTTTCAGCCTTTGATTGAGAGGGTTGAAAGTATTTGAAATTTGGGGGTTTTCCTTGACTGTAAGTTGATTTTTCGGCGATCATGCTGATAGATTGTGTATAAACTCATTCTTTAAATTAGGTGTGATTCGTAAACTGATCTCACAGTTTACGTATAGCAAGATTTTTGTTAAATTATCTATTACTGTAATTATGCCTGTCATTTGGTATGGGATAGTAATCTGGGGGTTGCATCAAATCATGTCAAGAATAGACTTCATAGAGTATATAGTCTATTCGCAAGACTTTATTTGTACCGCTATATTTGAATTGGTATTTATTTTATATGCAAGATTATGCAAGATTTTAATATTTGTGGGTGTGTTGACTTCTTTCATTGGTATTCAAAAACTTGTTACTAATATTATTAACGGAAAGATAGACAGTCCTTCTGTTTGAATTACTGATGAATTTGGCTTACTTAAGATTTAATTAAATAATAGATATTAAATAAATAAAAAATAAAAAGCTGATGTTTCGAATAGGGGCTATCCTTTGTCAAAGCAGGGATATTGGAGGACGATTCTCTAATATTCTCCTTGCTTTAGGGAATTATCCCCTCTGCTTTGACAAAGAATAGCCTCTATCCGAAACGTCAGCGTTTTTTTTTTTATTTGTTCTTCTTTCGATTTTGGCCATCTAGGGACCCCGTGAATTAACACTTCACGATTTCCTATCATGCTATTGTGCTAATTGAAAATTCGAAAGGTGGAATAGGTTTTCATGAATGAAAATGATGAAAGGATGATAATGAAAGGGGACAAATACAAACATCCATGCCCTCGGAGGAATTCGAACCCGTGACTCGCTGGTCTCGAAAGCGGAATGATCTGCGCCTTAACGGTCTCGGCCACCGAATCGGCTTATGTTTTTATTTATTTATTTATTTATTTATTTATTTATTTAATATCTATTTTGTATTGTATTCCAGGGTTCTTGTGTCTCGTCTTTCTGTCTTACATCCGTCAATTAAGATTTATATTCCTTGTTTTAATTTTAATTTATTATTTAAAATTTTATCTTGTTTTAATCAATTGCACAAGTTTGATTGTTTTTTATAATACAGGGTGATTATAAAGTCACTATACATTTTGGTGAAAACTCTGTTTTATTGCAGCAATTGCAGTATGCATCAACCAGATATCATACCAGGATACATTCTTAGTAAATTTCAATGTGTCCCCCTTGCACATCCCGGCACAGCTCCCAGCGTTCCACCGTGGCCCGGAAAACATGGCGCAACATTGCGGTGTAATGTCCTCCACCGCGGCCGTAATCCGTTGTTTCAGCTGTGCAAAGGTGCGTAATCCTGACCTGGTACACCTTGGACTTGATAAAACCTCACGCAAAGAAATCCATGGGGGTCAAATCTGAGGACTGGAGCCCACAGTTTTGGCGAGCCCTGACCAATCCATCTGCCTGGGAATGCGTGATTCAATAGTCCCGAACAATGTTGACCAAATGGGATAGTACCCCATCCTGTTGGAACACAACGGTATCCTAAATCCTTCATCTCGCAATTGTGGCTCCAGGAATTGCTCCAACAGTCGAGGTACACGGTACCATTGATAGTCCCCTCGGCAAACATGAAGGGCCCATAGACCTTTGACTGTGTAACTCCCATACACACATTCACTTTGGGTGTGTTTGGGTTTGCAAATAAATAAAATTCGTTAATGATTTCACCAAAATGTATAGTGACTTTATAATCACTCTGTATTATCCAATTTTGGCCTTTTTATAAGTATATCGTTCTCCGCTTTGGTGAGGATTTCCGTGTGTGCCACACGCGCTAGCTTTGTCCTTTTCTTTGGCAGAAATAAATCAAATCAATCAATCATTCAATCAATATATACAATGTATAGATAACATATATTAAATTTATTTACACGCACTTATTTGCAGCTATCTATTGGGAAATTTTGATTTATAACTCGTATGAAAGCAAATTATAAAAATGCAGTAAAAGTCATACATGAAAAACATTTCGAAGAATTTTAATTGCATGCGGGGGAAAAGGTCGCAAAGTGAAGTGGTTAATACTTCAAGGAGTCCTTTTTCAATTTTTATATGAAAAATTGATTTTCATCTTTAAAATCTGTTCTCGAATAAAATTTAAATTACCTATTCAAATTTTATAGTTAATAATCTTGTTGATCCTATTTCAGTGATGAAAATTTTACGATCAATCTAATTGCACAATAAACAAAATCGAAATATGAAAATTACTCTCTTCAAAATACAAGTATTATTAAAGTAATTGCCACTTGAATTTTTCGTCCGCATTTGTAATAGATGTTGTTAAGAATAAAAGAAAGCTTTTCAACATAAAGCCTTTTGAATAAACTTTTTTGTAAATACATTCAGAATAAATAAAAATTAGAATTAAAAAAAATAAATAGAATTAAACTTTGAAATTTCATTACTTTATGCGTGAAGCTTTTCCAAATTTTATAGCTGGAAAATTTTTTTTTACTGTTTTCTATACAGAGTCCGCCAAAAAAATGTATACACACATTTTTAGATGTCATCTATATTTTTTTCCGTAACAGCAAAATCGATAGCTTACATCCCATTATTATTATATGCATTGAATGAAGACGATCCCGAAAAAAGGCTATAATTGCCACCTAGACAAAGAAGATTACTTGTTAAGAGTTTGCTAAGAAAACTCATAAGAGCAACTGCTCGCCGTATTCAAAAGTATCTCAACGCTTATGATAATCACTTTGAACACCTATCGTAATTGTAGAAGTCAAAGAGAACTACATTCATCGCTTGATGCCTGTGTAAATTTAGTGTTACAACTTTTATAAAGTTTTTTCTTTTGATGAAGTGTGTATACATTTTTTGACGGACTCTGTATTTAATTGCAAAGACGAGTTTTTTTCTCACTCAGTACTTTTTTTTTTGCATCGAATGATCATTTCATAAGAACTCTAAAATGGATAACATAAAGCCGTCTTTCCGTACTTACATTTTCACGCTCTTTAGTTCAGAGATGATTACCCGACTACCCTCTAGTTGACCCACAAAAAGTGTTACTTCCACCATTGCATATAAAACTTGGGCTGATGAAGAATTTCGTAAAAGCAATGAACAAAAATGGAGCTGCTTTTCAATAATTTCGCCAGAAATTTTCAAGCTTAAGTGAAGCAAAGATTAAGGAAAGTATATTCGTCGGTGTATACTTTCCATGAACTAAAAAGCGTCTTGCCTTGAAGAAAACTATTATCTCAATTTAATTAAGACTGAAGAATGAAACAAATAGAGGAAAGAGTAAATACTTCTAAAAAGAATGAAATTATTCTCATCTCCACTCATTGTTGGTGCTCATTGAAGATGCCATTATTATGAGAAGAAATAACGTTAACGAATAAACTCTAACGGATACTTTCGTTATTATCTCAGGATACAGGAATTATCTATATGCAAGTTAGATAAATAAAAATAATAACTGTTAAAAGTTAATACGTGCGCGTCTTCAATTTATGCTATCATTTATATCATCGGTAAAAAGCTTGAGTCCAATAATTCTGCCTATTACTCATTATAAATTTGTGTTTACCATTCAGCAAGTTTCAACTTGGGCGTTTTAAAGATTGAAATTCGTTCAATTCCACATTATTACCGGAAAAAATGATGAAAGTTTATGAAGATGCCCGAGAAACATGCGATGTTGAAGGCGAAGAAATAATCTCCATTTTTTGTGCTGTTGAAGAAGTTCAAAGGTGACAGGAGCCTCATAAATAACCGGCGATCGGGACCTTCTAGATCGAACCCTCCGTGTAGCAGCACTATTAAAGGGAAAGCACAGGCGAGCTGCTGTTGCTCTCGACCAAGCTTGAATGCTTACCTCACCTAATAGTTAATCATCTGTAAAGCGTTGGCAAGATAACCTAGATTCGATAGCGTGCACCGAATCCTCTAAAATCAGTCGTTATATCGAGGGGAGGTGAAAATTATTCGCGGATACAAAACCAGCATTTCATCAATCGAATTAGTACGTGCGATGAAATATGGATCTGCCTCAACAAAAACATTGGCCCAATCTAGTTCGTTTCCAAAGAAACGAAGAGTGCATTCGACGATAGTGTTGTTTTTGGTAGAATTTTCAGAGTGTAACGCACTTTAGAACTGGTTCCCGATGGTCGTTCCATAAATACTGACTAGAACAACTAGATTACGTGCACTGTATGTTGATTCGACGCTTTGGTAAATAGACAGCAGACTGAGGTGATGCTTCACGCACTTCCTTTCGACTACCAATCTCTTTCCTTCTGTGGCTCAATTTCTTCAAGGTATGTGATTTAGAATTGAAACATATATGGGAGGAGTTTTGTTTAATATGAAAGAAAAATCGAGCAATTTCCTGACAGCTATAGCAATTTGTATTACTGTAAAATAGATCGCTGCTGATTTTTTTAATGATACTTTCTCACCTATCTGCATGGTGATAAAGAATCAAATTAATACCAATATCTATTCTTATTTTTTAGCTTGTTAATTTCGTTCTTGGTAGATCTTGTAATGACTTTTTTGCGAGAGACACGTTGTTTAATTTCTGCCAGGGTGGTTTCCCTGTTGGGCTTATCTATTGTCACAAGATAAAAAAAAATGTTCCTACAGCATTAAGCATAGGTAACTTAAAACTACCAATATTAAAAATAAAATAGCCTCTTGCTCATAAAATTTTCCTCAGTTCTTAAATCATGAAATTTTTAACTTTTGTCATACTCTAAAAATAAATTAACCGGCAGCACATCATAGTAATTTTTTTTCTAAAATATATTCACATTTTACCAAACATGCAATGATTTTTTATGAATACAAGTAAGGATCAAAACAAATTATTCTAAATTAAATAGTTAAATAGTTAGAGAGAAGCCCCCATCTTGTTTTTGACATGTACAGGTAAAACTACGAAATAAAAAAATTGAGGGGGAGGCCGTGGCCTGGTGGGCTTCCACTGAACACACCAACTCTGAAAGTTAAGCAACATCAGGCACGGCTAATCACTGGATGGGCGACCATCAGTGACACACGATCTTCACACCCCTCCCGGCAGCTGCGACCATCATATAGTAGTCGTTAATCCATTATTCATCCAGGGACCCAACTCGTCGGCCTCTGGCCTTATAGGCCCCAGATGGATGCATTGGATTTCATCAAATAAAAAAAAATACTGTAGCTTTATATACGAGCAGACCCGGCAATGCTTCGCTATTGTTATGTATGAGCGTCTTCTAAAAATCAATCTTTTGGCTCTTAAAAATGTTATTATTGTATTATGTTTTACTTCTCTATAATCACCGGCCCTTTAGCTGAGTAAATTTGACGCAGGGCCGGAAATGAAAGGTGAAGAATAATGTTCACTTTTTTTGTATATTCACATTCAGAAATTGCAAAATTTCATCAACAAAGAGTCCGAGCAACGCCGAGTATATCAGCTACTTCATAATAAATCGAAAAATAGTCATGGACACTTTAAATAAATTTTAAATCAAATAACAAAATCGATATTTTATGACCAACAACCAAGTGGCCAAAATCCGACCAATCACGATCCATGTGACGTCACGCGGGTCCTCCAAGATGCTTCAATACTTGGTCAACCGGATCAAACCGACCTAACATGTGGACTTTGATTCCGGCGCCTCGAAGACGTGCGCCCATCTGTTAGGAGCCTTTTGGGTATGTACAGTTTATAACCTAAACAAACAAATCATGCGAGTCAAAAAGAAAAAAAAGAAAAAAAAAGACCAACCACATGGCCAATTTTTTTTTAATTTATGGATTATATGACTACTTATGAAAACGGCAATCATTATACATTATTTTTACTTCAACCTCCCCCCTTCTCCACCTGACTTAAGAAAATCAGATAATCGAGACAAAGTATCGATATCGCAAATGCAGATTTTACGTTACGCTATTCATTACATGCCTTTATAACCAAAATACTGTAATTAACCCCCCCCCCCATCATCCGGAGATTGGTCGCCACGAAAAGCCCTATTAGAAAATAAGATACATTATATTTCTGCGCGAAATATAATCGCAATTCCTGTCTATTGCTGTTTCACACAGTCCATTATATTCCTGTTGATGCTGTTTCACGGAATAAGCGCAAAAGCAAACAACGACGTCACAATTTCTAAGCAAACGTCACAATTTTTTAAGGAATGCAAAAATCCTATTGAGCTCCAGGTAAATTGAGTTTTAAAAAAAATCTACAATGGAAAGGAAGAAAGAATAAATAAAATCCTTTCTTAGCGAGTACCTAGAAGCCAAGAGAAATATACTTGTCAAATTTCAAGTTTGAAGGCTTCATAGTTCTGGAGATTTCGTGATGAATGAGTGAGTGAGTGAGTCAGTGAGTGGTATTTGGATTTTATAGATATAGATTTATTTAAGCATATTATGGTAATTAAATTACTTTATAGGCCTCACTATTAAAAGCACCAGAAAATAAACCAACCCAACTCTTTTAATAGTGAGGCCGGAATAGGACCACTTCATGTATTTTTTGAATTAATATTTTCGATAACTATGCATGTCAATTACTTCAAACTTACAGTAATATATATGTAGCTGTTTTAATAAGGAGTAAGTAGGTATAACAATTAACTACTTACCTTCAAAACCCTAGCATGAAACACGTGAAACTGAGGAGCAAAAACATTTCCGACATTTACAAAAAATATCATGTCGCCAGTGAAATACAACGGATTGAATAAACAGCTTGAGAGCTGGGCCTCCGTAGGGACTTGCATAAACTGCTGCCTCAAGCTTTCATTGCTATACTGCAGCATTGTACAGAGCAGAATTCAGAGGACCTGCGTTTGGTCAGATTCCTCGATTATTTTGTCTTTTCATTATCAATCTAACCAAATATTTCCTCATACAAATAGTATTAATGCACTAGGCAGTGTTGTTTTCAAATGAAATTTATTAAAAGAATAATCAGTAAATTTCATTAGTAAAACTTATCCTGAGGACTTAAAGTAAATGCTCCCAGTCCATTATTCAAGTACATACACTTATTTAGCGATGATAGTGGAGCAGAGAAGTTGCACAAATTCCCCTGCAGACGGAAAGTGAGAGATAAAACGTGCAACGTTGTGACGGGAAACTTGGCTTACAGGTTTCAGAGTGTAGTGTCATTCTGTTCCATTTCCAATTAAAATAGAAGTGCTGGTCATTTGGCACAAGATCACAGTTCAAACAGCATGAGAGTTGTTTCATGTTTATGGTGATGAGAATACACTTAATGTAGGTCGACTGGAACCCATTTCTCCACCACCAATTGTGCTCAATGTGATAGATCTTTCTTCTAGCAATCGCTCGACATCTTAGTACTCAACAGTAAGAGGCGTCTACGGAGAACAACGAGGTCGATTTTGTTCCACAGGCTTTCTATAATCCAGCAAATGTTCTCGGAAGTCTTACATGAAGAGCTCATTTAAGGAGATCGAATCCACAAAATCTCATAGGAAAGCCTGTAAAGCCTTGTGGCTTTACAGGGATGACTAAGAATGGAATAATCTTAATCTCAGTTTCTTGTTCCATTCAAGCACAGCACAGTTAAGCAATGTGGGATGCTTTGTCCTGGTGGATGTACACATTTTTCGCCTTAGAGCCATATAACCGTAGGATATGTGTTCCAAGACATTTTCCTTATAATAGGCAGCATTTATCCTTGATTTCGATCCAACCTTTTTGATGGTCAGACGTATTCAACAACCACCATGAATCCTCGAGAAACTCTCCTTGTATTGACGCACCTAGTCAGATCGAGTCTTATCACCCTGTTCTCAATAAAAATTTGCCCCTGTCTTCCCATCTCTCGATAAATGAAGCCAAGCCTCATCCAAGGTTGCCTGGTCGTCTGCCATCCAAGCCTCATCCCACTGTATGGTCGCCTGCCAAATAGCGTCCATACAGTTTTCTGCTGTTGCTTCCCTCTTTGCAATGCGTCTTGGCAACAAAGCGTGAACTTGGGCCTTATAACGGCGTTCTAATTTCCAATCTTGACAAATAATTTCAACCGTGCTTGCAATGGCCCGCTGTATCGGTGGCTTTTTCTGTTAGAACTGCACTGAAGACCCAAAACATTATGACATCACCACATTGATAAATGAACTCGTCTGGATCTCGTGGAGGGCACGTAATTAAGTGAGAATGGTATTTAACTGCTGCTGGAGAAGGTAAGGAATCGGTCTTGCACTTAAGTTTGCGAGTGATGGGAAAGGCTGCTGATCTAAGCGAATTTGATAGAGGGCATACTTAAAACAAATTGGTAAAGTGCGCAAGCTTTAAAATGGGCACCCCATGAGTTGAGCGAGTGCAACAAGGTACAGCATTTGTCCATTTGTTCTTCACTCATAGTGGACCGAAGACTCGGGACGAGTATCTCCGAAACTGCACGACTGGTAGGTTGTTCACGATCTGCCGTTGTTAGTATTTATGCAAAGTGGATAAATGACGGTAAAACCAGCAGTCGACACCAAGGTATTCGACGCCCACGCGTCATCAAAGATAAAGGGCGTCAGAGACTGTCCCGCTTGGTAAAGCAAGATCGGCGCCCGACAGTGGCTCAGATGACAGCCCAATACAATGCAGGTCCAGGTGCAATTGTTTCGGAACGCAGAGTTCAGCGGACAATGTTGGATATGGAACTGCGCAGCAGACGTCCCACTCGTGTGCCTCTATTGACCAAGCGTCATTGTCAACTACGCCTACATGGGCCCAGGACATCGAGACTGGACCATGGATAAATGGAAGAGAGTTGCTTGATCGGATGAATCCGAGTTGCTCAATCGGATGAATCTTATTCGTCACGTCGATGGTCGTGTCAGGGTACGCCGACTTCCAGGCGAACAGTTATTCCCCCCACCTCCTGTACAGCAGGCCTTACACAGGCTGGTGGTGGCTGTATTATGCTTTGGGAGAGGTTCTCATGGGCGGCTCTGGGACCCGTAATTGTGGTAGAACGGACCATGAAAGCTGCGGTCTATCTGAATATCATTGCGGACCAGTTGCACCCTTACATGGCGTCTGTCTTCTCACCTGGAAATGGAATCTTCCAGCAGGACAACGCCCCATGTCACAAGGCTCGAATTGTGTTGGAGTGATTCGAGGAGCATAAGGATGAATTCCAATTAATGTCCTGGGCACCTAACTCGCCGGATAGAGCACATTTGGGATGTCATGGACCGCTGCTTAGACATTTGGTACAACTTGTCTCCAGTCATCTACCAAGAACTTGTGGCATCCATAACGATTCAACTTTTGAGGGCATTTTGGCATCAAACTTGAAATATGGAACGGAATGGTAAGCTCGATTGTTACCGAACGTAAGGTGTAAAATTTTACGAGCCTCGTACATTTCATACCTGTGCTAGGGCGTTTTGACAATCGTCACCATAAATATGAAAAATCATTAATTTTTTAACCTTGAAATTTAATAAAAATGTTAAATAAAAGTAATACAACTGATTGATTTGGGCTACATTAATTTATGAAATCATCTCATAATATGTCATATGCATTTTGTAAATTCTAAAAACTTTTTACAAAACTTTAAAAAAAAATCTAAAACTAAATGTAGCCTATATCAAATATAAATCTATACATAAATATATTTCTTAAAAACATATATATCAAAAATTTCTTAAAAATTTCTCTTTAAAAGACTATAAAAAGTCATTATAAAAACATTATATACTTAACTATATATACCATTGAAATTTGTAGCATAGATCATCTTCTATAGCATAGGATTTGAGAAATAATATTTCACAACGATGGAAAAAAAGATTTAATTTTCATCAATAGTCTTTAATTCAATTTAACCACGACAAAAATTGTTTCTGTCGTTTCAACATCCTGGAAGAAGTTAAAGTTTGAAGATTGAAAATTGGTAACTAATAAAAAATAACTTTATCTGCTGTGAAATGCTAAAAAAGAAATTTTTCAAATGTAAGAATCGCATTTTCAAAATCGCATCTTCAATCATAGAATTACATCGGTTGGAAAACGTTTTCCGGCCGTCTTCAGGCCATAAAATTTATATTTTCATAATTACTTTAGCTAAATCAACCAAAGATATTTCATTTTTATTGAATATTGGTATTTAATATTGAGTTTAAAAATTAATGATTTTTCATTTTAATTTATAGTCAATTTCATTGCTTCTTTTCGCCCATTAATTAATGGATAACAACTTAGAATTTTCCCATATCATTGCGCAGGAAACATTAGGAAAATTTCTAAAACAAATTCATTATTGAATCTTGATTAAAAACATATCACTTGCATTGCTGAGAATTGAGGAAATACTCATTCAGTTATCGTACACTCTTCTTTAATGTTAGTTCTTCTTCAAGGACTCTTTAAGGCAAATATTTAACGTTTTGGTAGCGGCAAACGACCTAATGGGGCTTATACGTTTTGTGGTTCCTAAAAATTTCTTTGCGATTTCATTCTCCTTCATTTTTAAGTTCAGTTCCAACGTATAATTAAAATTTTTGAAAACGAAGAAAAGTTTATAAATATTTGCTCTTCTTTCGCGAAATAAATAATGGTCGAAACAAACATTAGATATTTCTTGAAGAGGTAAACCGATTCCGCTTAAAAACACTTTGACAAGAAAAGGTCTGTCATTAGCTCCTTTTAATATACAGATATACATTTTGATGGTTTACTAATGACTCATATACTGCTGCTCAAAGCTATTTATACCCTAGCTAATTCCATCGTTTCACAAATAAATGAAAATGATTGTGAGCAAATCGTGTTAACCATATGAAAGAGCATCAAAAAGTATTAAGATTTCAATACATTTTATTAATATACATAATTTACAACATTAAGGAAAAAAGAAACAGACAAGTTGGGCTAAACAAAAGTATTCGTACCCCTTATTTAATAATCTATATGGCCACCTCTGGCTTTTATAACAGCCTTCATGTTATACACAAGCTTTCTACAGAATTCTGGACTAATCTTTTTCTATTCTTCTGCACAGATCTGCTTCAATTCAATCAAATTAGAAAGACAACGGTTCTTCGCCATATTTTTGAGTTCTAACCAGCATCTTTCAATGGGGTTCAAGTCCATTGATATGACCATGGCTCCAACAGATTGATCTTAGATGACTTGAAAAATGACTTTGTTGACCGTCATGTGTGTTTTGGATCATTATCCTGCTGGAGAAGATAAAGGCGACCCACAAGCTTGTGAGCAGATTGTAACAGATGATATTTCCTTAAAATGTTTTGGTACTTGTTGGAATCCATCACTACATCAATAACAACAAGCTCACCTGGTCCAGCTGAACTTTTACAATCCCACAACAAAATGCTTCCCCCATCATACTTGACACTAGCCTTTAACCATTCATCTATTAGTGCTTCTCCAGGAAAGCGCCACACAAGCTCTCGTCCATCACTGTTGAATAGCTTTATTTTCAGTTCATGTGACTAAATGATATTTTCGAAATATTTTCAGTTCATCTGTTAATATCTTAGCAAATGCCAATCGCTGTTTCTTGTAAATGGGATTCAATAGTGATTTCTTTCTAGCTACACATCCTCGGAGGCCTATGGAATTTACGTGGCGTCAAACAGAAGAGTAACAACTTGAGCAACACCTGTCACAGCTAGTTCTTTGGACAGTTTGATGACATCTTTGTGTTTTGAAGAACTGTGCGTTTAAAAATTACACTCACGTTCTGATATTGCACTCGGTCCCCCACATCGAGGAAGATTGATAGTGAGTTTTGTCTTGTATTTTTGAACAATACTAGGTTATGTATAGTAGAATCAGGAATATTCAGATATGAATCTTTTTGTATCCTGCGCTCTTTTCGTGAAACTTAATTAATTTTTTTCGCGGACTTCTTGAAAATGTTCTTTAGCTTTGCACGTCTTGCAGGACGCTTTAGAATTAGAACATTTCACAATAAAGACGATATTTTCACCTAAATAATATTGGCATATGATGTAAATTATTTTCCAACTTCATTTCGTGTTCAGCTTTTCTTTTACTAAGGACTACCTTATTTTTAAAGGGGGGTATGAATACTTTTGTTTTGCGCATTTCTGTTATTATTTTGTTCCTTTTTCTGTATATTATTTGTATTCATAAAATTTTTGAAAACTAATTATTTACCTTTTGTATATCAAGTAATAGTCCTATTACTTTCAGATTTACAATTTTCACTCGTACTTATCATAGCCTAAGTAATTAAGCAAAATTCACATAGTCCCGTAATTCTCCTTCTAGTGGACTGACAGAATTCTCCTATTGCAACTAAGGGATATCTATTATCTTTATTGCCATTATGAGCGACCGCTGCCTTTAAACTGAATTTGGAGGAACTCAGAGATGAGAAATGTTCATAGAGCATGAATTTTCAATGCCAGATGTTTTTATGCGGAGGGCAAAAACTGTTTTCCAGTGTTATTTATATGTGATAACTAATTTTGCGAATATTTTTATGTATGCAACATCAACAGAAAATAATATTTATGGAGGCAAAATTATTATCTGCCATCGAGATCTACATGAGGAGATATGTGGAGTTGTTTAAAAAAAACCGGCCTCATCTGACAACATGACAAAATTTCCCCTAGAACAATACATACGTTTATAAAAATTTACCTTAAGATTTAGTGCTAAAAATTCAGATAATGACTATCAATTTCACGTCATCCAAAACATATTTTGTGCAAATACTGTCCATTAATATGAGGCTATAAAGTTTTGCGAGAAATACAAAATTCCGTAGCAAAACTGAAAATTCTCTATTAAATCGAAATCACATTTAAAAACCGCAATGTTTCCAGCTACCATGTCCGTTAATTACGAGGATTATTCAATAGAAACGCGTTTGGACCTCGCAGCCGCAAAGGTATCGCCTAGACAAGGGAAAACAGTTGTTTATATGCATTGTTTATGTATTATTAGCTGTTTTCTTCTTTCTAAGAGTTGTGAATAAATTACAAAATGACAAAGACGAGAATGAAAGCTGCGTGATGTTATTTAATATTTGATCGCTGAAGGGCGTCAGCCAACCATAGTTAGCAACCGTAGTTATTCTCATACTGCAGTTTTTAAATGATGCAAGAAATTCGACAAAGAAGGGAATCAACGAAAGATTTGGCTCCTCCATGAACATCTACCTTATACTCACGAATTGTTCCCGTGAAATTTTCATGTATTTGACCCTCTATAACAATTACTAACAGGACGGCGGTTCAATTCGGAGGCTGGTTCAATTGTTTGCTATTAGGCAATGATCCCGCTAACAATTGCAGAAAATGTACCAGATAGGAATCTATAGATAGTGCACAAATGAAACTCATGCTTTAATGTTCATGGAAATTTCTTTTAAATTCTTTGAATAAAAATTGTTTTCCAGCTTCTAAACGTGTTTTATTGAACAATCCTCGTATCAAAATATCACAATTTTTTTTTTCAGTTATTCGCATTCGTAAAAAGATATAATTTCTTCTGGCTGATAATTTGCTTCCATTGACTTCTGTTTTAATGGTTTCGTCTTATGTTTAAATTTAAAGACGTTATTTGAAACATGAAAGTAATTTTCATACGCCATTTTTAAGTGCCCATGTTTCTTCATTTCAACTTCAATTTTCGGTTATGATTAAATGTGAAATAGAAAACCAGGACTGCATCATCTTTCGTATCACTGCACACGAAACGTCAGATGACCTTCTAAACAAAATTAATTCAAAGAAATTGAATATTCATTCAGCTATCGAACACCCTTCGTAATAACAGCTTTACTTTTGCGGCACTTTTTAAAATCTAATAACTTCTGGAACAGATCGACTTTTCATTAACACGGTGGTAATAAAAGTCTGTTTCAGGGGGAAAAAATTCGACAAACTCCATTTTCAGTAAGATTTTTAAACCTATTCCTTGAAATTTAGCTATCATGTCTCGCTGTGCGCTTTAAGTTTTTGTCCTTATTTGATTTTTATTTCTTTTTGGACACGATCTATACCACTCCCCAGACACAACTGTCGACCAAACAGCTTTGCTCGAAAATTCATCTGCATGAATCGAAAGTTGGAGAGAGATGGGTGTTGGCGTTAAGTGTCTGCGATAAAAACCAAAAGCTTGATATTCGGTATAAAAGCAGCTGTATTTCTTATAAAATATTTACGCGTTCGCAGCGATTGCTTACGTGTTGTCGACAGATCGTATGATGTTTAAATGAAGGGTTTCCATTTAACGAGAGAAAAGAGGAAGAGAGAGGAAAAAGAGAAAAGAAAGGAAGGAAGAAAGAAGAAGAAAACGAGGAAAAAATACTTTTCATCATTGGGTTGAAAGCGGCCGTTTTCACGAGCGTCTAAAATCGCAGTTCTTTTAATAATTCATTTTGTGTGTGAGGGGTGAAAAAGGGAAGGGACAGCGTCACGTGACTGAGGTCTGCACTTCCTCTTTAAGCAGCTGTCATCATTTGGGGGCGTTTATCGATCGTCGGTTGCCATCTCCCGAGCGCGTCGAGGGCTTTTAAGGTGATGATCGCGTTGAAACCTCTCCGTGCACACCTTTTTGGCTTTAACCCTACTGGGTAATCGAAATTCCTCTCTTATCACTTTTCCATCTGAAAATGCACCTGACTATTTTCCACATTGAAGGAGAAAAGAAGAAAAAATCGTACCCCGACCACCGTTTTTCCCCATCCTTCGCAATCATTTCTCTCAATGAGATTTGTATTGAAATAAATTTTAATATGTTTAATCTAACCAACATGGTTCCTCCTCTCGTCCGCCTTGTTCATTTTTATTTTTTTATATCTTCCTTGGAAAATCTATAAAACATTTTAAAAGCACTTGGCAATTTTAAAGCTAACACAACTAGCAAAAATAAAAAAAATAAAAAAATAAAGAAAAACACTTGATAAAAGTTTACACGCAATAGAATTGATTCAGCATACTAATTAAAAAATATAAGATTTTCTATTTGCTATAAATCACAAATTGCGTAGCGATGCATTTGTATTTTAAATTTTTGAGCTAATTTAATTTTATGCTAATTATTATCATCCTTAAAAATATAGTGATGCTCCTAATCGAAAAAAAAAAAAGACGAAGCCAAGGTAAAAGTTTTATTTTAACATCGAATGAGGTTGTATTTTTTTTTTGGCTTGGATGCAATAAATTCTTAATGAGCAATGAGGGCTTATCTCCTGAAAATGTAGTTTCACAGATCAATACATAATAACGTTGCGGTAACGAATATTGCAGCAAAAATGAACTTGTGCTATGCTTTTTCAGTCCTCCAGGTGAGTGTTATAAGCAGTTCTTGTTGAAGCCTCAATTTTTTTTTGTTTGATTTTATAGCTTTAATTTTTATGAAAATGAATTTATAATGTATTTTCTTACACGTGCACTAATGTAATTATTGATTAGAAAGCAATGATCAGGATAATTGAGCGCGGTAGTTCTTTCTTCTTTTCCCTTTTAATATATAACCCTCATTAGGCGTTGCACCACAGTCCTCGAGAGATTTACTTCACTGTCAGCATATCTAATCATTAAATAATTGCAGTTTAATTATTTACCGTGGTCAGAGAATAAAACTACCTATATACAGATATTATTTGCGACTTGGTTGTGATATTTCAATGACGATGAAAACCACTGACTACTTTTATTGTCAGCGGCCGCTATTATTACTAAGAATAAGAATTGATTAAGAAATGTAGAGAAATTTTAATGAAGTTATGTCGCTGACATAAAAAAAATTTTCTTTCTAATATAATATTCCACTCTTTTTTCAAACTAAGATAAGAAAATATCATTTTTCCCTTTCTTTAAACTCATTTTTTTTTTGCTGATAGAAAAATATTTCTTTTCCAGACTACACATTTCTCAGCCCTAAGAAAGTTGGAAATCGATATTCGATTTTGACACTTTTGACAGAAATTGAAGTTCAAATGCCTATTCATATTGAACACGAAATCGATTTACATCGTCCATCACTTGCATTCACAGATAAGATTTCGATTTAATCCCGATGAAGGTGGAGCTTTGTGTGCAAAATTTAGATTGCCATATATTTCCTGCTGAAAGCTTGCCGTTTGAATTGCGATCTCTTCAAGAAGATCAAAACAAGTTTTGCCTGTGAAAAATTAAATTGCACTGAGCCTCATTTCTTTAGAGTCATTCTATGCTTCACGTATGTTCATTGTTCATTTGAAGTTTAACATATGGAAATATAGCATGCAAAAGAAGAAGAAACAAAGAACGAGAGAAAACCTTGCAATTGTTATCACACGAACCTAACTGCTCTGAGTTAGTATGTTTCAAATTATTTGATGAGGGGTGAGCCATCATTCGAAGCAGACATTGGAGAAGCCCGAAAGTGAACATTGAAGAATATATATATTCTTCATTAATATATTTCATTTGATGCTGGAGATGTTGTGTTGCATCGAGATTTGCCACAGAGAGACGACTTGACTAAAACCTGCACTCTTTAACTTCTTTGACAAACAAGAACCCACAGAATGATAACCAACGAAATCGGAAAATATAGCGAAATTTTTTATCAATTAGAAGACTTGGAGTCGTAGGTAATGACATGTTACAGTATCTATTTTTCTAAATTTCACAAACTGTTTGCTTAATGCACAAATCACCATTCACATGGAATTTGAATAACACAGCGAGAAATGTATTAAGCTCGTGTTCATTGTAGATTGTACAATCTTATTTATTCTTTGCTCGTAAACCAGTTGGAACAAAATATAGGAAGGAAAAAAATAGGGAACACTAATTTGTTTAGTAGTTGCTGACTTAAAAACAAAAGCCATTGAAATAATAAAATAACAGTCGACGCTGTGATATGCATTATTCCCTTTGCACCATTTTAATATATTTTTTACGCTTACTCACTTATTCAACACCAGCGATTCTGCCTTTCTTCGCTGATTGATTACTAAAGCTTATTCTAAAAGTTCCGATATATAGCCATAATATATACACAGTGACCTTAATTAAGTGGAGCAAATAATCTAGAACATGATGGAAAATTTTTTTATCATTATAATTTGCTAACTGTTTATCACTTTGGGCCACATTGTATGTATAATGTTTTTTGTCTATAGTTTTTCTCGGCGATAATTAAACTATTATTTACCTAATATTTAAATCACTTAAATAATTCAGCCTTAATATTTGAAGTTTTTATAAAGTAATTTATTTTCATTTGCCACTTGCTATTTTAAGATGTGTATTCAAAAAAGCTTTGCATTAAAAGTTTATATTCAAACTTTTTATTGTGCATTGTTTATTTGCCGTTAATTTTAGAATAAGTCGCTAAATTAGCATAAGAATTTTAAATCTTTTTCTTCTTATTCATTAAAAACTCCCCAACGAGTTGAATTTAAATAATTACTTTTACCCCAAAATTTGAATCGTTCTTGTTTGTAAAAGGTGTTAAATTTCGTTTACCATCCAAAATTGACATAAAAAGAAACTTAAGATTAAAGACAACCCTAAGAAAACACTCCTACTAGAAGCCATAGATAATCTACAACAATCAACTCAGCACCCACAAAATTTATTGAATTATCAAGTAACTGTGATATAAATTCATTACTTAAAATTGTTAAAAGCTATACAGGATGATATATCAAAAATACCTTTGAGGGTGGATTCCTCAGACCAAAACGAAACACTTAGTCCATATAAACTTAAGCAAAAACTGTGGAATGGGACAACCAAAAAAAAGGGGGGCACCTCTAATCCACAAGGAGAAATGAAATACCGAATACCCATTTCGGCTACCAAGTAGCCATCTTCAGCGATGAGAGACAAAACTAAAAAGGATCCTCAACGCGGTTTGAGGTAGAATCCATCAACGGAAGTTTGTATCCAACCAAATGGCGCTGGCTGATATCTACCATGGCAGATGGATAGTAGGGAGGACCAGTTCCATGGCAGCACGTTCCCCCAACCTCAATCCTAAATTTTAGTGGGGCCACTTAAAACAATTGGTTTAATCAGCCGACATTCCTAATGCAGAGACGCTTCATCAACGTGTCATGGAAACCTGCGAAACCATTCGGCACTGTCTGGGAGAATTTGAACGGGTGCGACAGTCAATGATTTGAAAAGTGCGTGCGGAGGACATTTTGAATATTAGTTATATGTTTCTGAGGTAAGGTATAACGTAAACTTTCATTAATATCTGAAATCTAAGATTTTCCGACATATGTTTATATGGGCTATGTTTCTTGTTTTGGTATGAGAAAAAATCTAGTTTTGCCCTCAAAGTTAGTAAACGTATTTTTGATACACCTTCAATATAATATCGCTTCAATTGTTAAACTTTAATTATTGGCATCCTATTGTTGTAATAAAGTATCGGTCCGATTATAAGCCGCCCCCGAATATAAGCCATACCCCAATTTGAAATTTCCTTCATTTAGCTTGTGATGTAGCGTATTTCCAAAAGTATATTTCGAAGCGTGTCGGCAACTTTGTTTGAACAATTGAAGTTGGAAATTTAATTTGGATACGCCCAGTCAACTTTTGTTGAACACAGTATAATTTCGTATTGTTTTATCTAGAATACATCCTTTTCTTCATTAATTAGCAATATTTGATCAATATGGACATTTGGTTAAATATAAATTTTTAAATAAATCTTAGCACAAAAATAGATTTAACATTTAAAAAAAGATTTAACCTTTATTCCTACATCAAAAACACATTTATTATTATTATTATTATTATTATTATTATTATTATTTATTTATTTATTTATTTATTTAATTTTTACGTGACATATAACTTAGAAGCCAAATCTATGAGCACGCCTACATCAAAAGAAATCATACAAAACATTGCCAATCACATTTTTACGAGACTTTTACATTGAATTTAAGAATAATGACACACATCAAATTCTTTATTTAACTTAAGAAAAATATTAAAAAATCGATTCAAATGCTAAAACGAAGAATAATAATAAAATTCACAAATTAGAGAAAAATGTTATTACGAAGACGAAAGGAAGGCACCTTAAAATTTAGCAATGCTAATTATTTTCATTGTTTGCCTATGTTTGGAATTGTTGACCTGTGAGAAATCCAGCCAACCGAAGTAAAAATTTCCATTGCTGAAACTTCATCCGGCTTTGAGAGGTCAAGATTTTTAATATTGTCTCGAAATACGGATTTCTAAAACAATTCACACTTAATGGAAAATGTGAAAGCAAAAACTGGGAAGTGAATGTAATAAAGTACTAGAATGTGATAATGGTAAACCCAAATAAAAGGGAAATAAAATGGACAATAACATATAATTTTAAAATCCAAGAAAAATCTAATTTCTTTGTCCACATTCTAATCGTTGTGAGCAAATGGCTATCCATGTAAGTATCCACAATATATTAGGTTTCTTATTCTTATCTCCTACGTTTTATTTTAAATAGTTATGAATTATCTGTTGTAGAAAAAAAAGTAGGCCAAATGATTTTTAAGATTTCTCTTACTTTTTCTTTCTTAATTTCTACAACAAGTAAACACCCACAGTTTCTTAAGGTTTCACTTAAGTTTACATTTATTAATTATGATTTACTTCTGGCAATCTTGGAAATATAAGAAAGAGAGAATGCCTGCTATTTGAGTGAGAATTACATTGCTTTAGATTTTCTCGTGGCTTTGGTGGAAATTGGCTGCTATCGCATCAGGGATTCATTGGATGTTGTTTCAGTCTAACCTAATGCCCCCCTATTTGAATGCACTCGCTCTTCATCATCCGAAAGATTATTCAGCGCTAGGAAGAAGATTTGTCGACAATGAAAGAATCTGTCTTCGAGAATATTATTGAACGACAAAGACCTCTCGCCGAGCCTCGTCTTTGTCGACAGTTCGGGTTTTAAGAAATGTCAACATTTCGAACAGATTGGTTGTAATCGATCGGGATAGTGAAGGAAGTGGGAGGGGAGAAGGATGGGAAGCTAAGTAGCGTCACTTTCAAGGATCCCCGTTCGTCCCCCTCTTTAACCCCACCCCACTCCGCTCCACGCATACATACCCCTTGTTGCAAAGGACGTTTTACCCAAATTGAAAGGCGTTAGAATTCCTTCGCTCCAATGGCAGCAGGTGGCGCCATGTAAAGCAGGCAACCCATTCCATGGGATAAGGTCTGCGTGTCAATTGAGTTCAATCCCCAGCAATAACGGCCGCTAAGCCGAGGCTTTGAATTTGGAGGTTTCAAGTGAGGTTGAGTTTAGCTCGCCTCCTTGCAAATGCCAGTGAGTGAGTGTGTGAGAGAGAAAGCAAGAGAGAGCGAAAGAGAGAGGGAAAGAGAAAAGGAGAATCAATACTTGAATTGTATGAATTTAAGAAAAACTTGACAGATTTAAAGATAAACTCTACATGGATTCCACTGACACAATTGGTGGATGTAAAATTTAATATTTTAAAATGGAGTATAATTGATACATTAAAATAATACTGAAGGAAATGCTTTTGATAGAGTATTAAGGTAGCTGCAAGTTATTATCGAATCAATATGAAAAATGTAAATTATACGATTAAAAATATGACAAGTCCCTTTAATCTATAAACGAACCTTCTCCTTTAAACAGCTAACACTACTAAAAACGAATCTTTTCTGGGCCTATAGGACTTCGAACACCAAAATCTTTTCAAACTTTTATTTAAATTTTTCAACTTTTTAATAATTTCTCTAAATTCTTTTCAAGACGAAAAAAATCGAATTTAGTCTTCAGTACAAAAATTTTTAACTTCAGTCAAAAAAGAGAGCAAAGGTGTCTGTTTCAGCTTTTCCAGGAAGGGGCGGCAAATATTATAATGCAATTGAGGCTTGAACTGAGGGCAAAATGTTTGTTTGCCTTCCCCAGAAGATGCCCATATTTGAGAGATTATTTTTTTTTTAATTTATTGATTGTAATCCAATACGTCCATCTAGGGCCTATATGGCCAAAGGCCGACGAGTTGGGTCGCTGGATGGACCTGGATTAACGACTGCTGTAAGATGGTCGCAGCAGCCGGGGGGTGAAGATCGTAGCTCACTGATGGTCGCCCATCCAGTGACTAGCCGTGCCTGATGTTGCTTAACTTCCCTGAAGTTTTGTATTTAAGTGGAAGCCCACCAGGCCACGGCCTCCTCCTGGAGAAAAAAAACTTCAGATTTGTTCTGCATCTACACCGCGTGAAAGTATAGTTGTGCCATCATGAAGATTTTCCCTTGATTCTTATTTGTTCTTCTAGATTCAGACATGATCATGCTGAACAATTGATCTGAAGAATGATTGAAAAGAGAAAAAAGCAAAAAAAAAAAATTTTTTCAGAAAAAATATTCAGGAGTAACGAAGGTACTAGAAGCATTTAAAACGATAAAAAATATGAATTCAAGGCAGAGAGATTCAAGTTTTATAGCATGAAACTCCTGTCAATGCGACAAGCATGAGAAAAAAATACTCATCGATTGGATTTTAAAATGTCGTTTTCACGTTCCACTCATTTTCAAATTACCAATACGTAAGTTAATTCATGTTAGCTTATTGCATTAATCCAGATGAATTTCCAGTCAATGACGTCAAGGTCATGTCGATTAATGCAATCTTGTAAGGTTTCTGTTATTTTCAATTATTTTCTAATCCTGTTTGCATGAGAAAGAATTGATTCTTTTTCCTATCATTAATTTAAAGGCGGTTCCCAGTCAACTTAGCACATGATAACGTGACGCTGAAATCTCTTAATAAGAAATCAAAACTTTCATTCTCTGATTTAAAAAAACCCTGAAATTTCAATGTTATTATGTCAGTTTCTTAATAGTCGCTTATATTGCACTTTTATTAAACTTGTCTAGTGAGTATATTTCTTGTATCTAACAGAAATAACAGCTAAGACAGCGTACATAAAAACCCTCTGAAACTTATTTTTGGGATATTATTTTCTTCTCTTACTTTGGTAGAGCAATTGTGAGAATTTTCGGAAAGTAAAATTCTTTGTTGATGCCATCCTTCAACATGAGAATAAGTATGTGGGATACATGTAATATTTTGATGCGTATAAATACATTTCAAGGAGCAAATTTCTAGACTTAATTGGCTATCTTATGATTTATAGCTATTTTTTAAAGGTTCAGAAAAATGCCTTATATTAAAATGAAAGTTAAAGAAAATAACTAATCAAAACTTCCGCACAAAACACTCTTTGCTAAAAGACAGTTAAAATTAAGCGATTTTGACCTTCAGCTTCTCTTCGAGATATCGTTCTGTTGTGTTTATTGTGATGTCCCTTGATGTGACCAATGGTTTGACGTCGCAGTTTTCATTATAACAAACTTCTGCGAAGCACTGCAAGGAGAATGTTTTGCTCCACATCTCTTCAAGTAGTTTCCATAGACCTCTCAGTATTGTAAGGCGACGATTTCCAAGCTCTCTTTTATGGAGTCCAACCACAGAAGTCGAAATGTCAGGCATCTGGGGCTTAACCGGGATGGTTGAAAATAAGATCACCTTAATTCCGGCATGTACTCATGTAGATCGACGTCTTATTCATGAGGATGTGTGTACTCAATGAGCGTCTCTACCTTTTGAGACGGGAAATTTCTTGATGGTAAATTGGAAGTAGTCCGAACCCACTTTAACGTTAGTAGCCAACTTCTGCAACTGAGTTTACCACGAGCACAATATGCGGCCACAACCATAAACTCTTTAGAATACTTCTCCTTGCATTGGTTGATGAAAGTACCCCCCCCCCCACCCCCCCTTTGCCATCTTTGTAATGGTATTGGATAGTTCGCGGCTTATTAGTGTCATGGAGTTATGCCCATCCTTCTTCTACGGTGAACTACCCTTTGCTATCTGCCCTGCGCAAGGTACAGTTCGTAAAGTTTTCTGGCGTTGGTGAAGCGTTCGTGAATATGCCGTTCTGTTAGACATGCCGTTCAGGTTTTCTGGAATGATGCGTCCGTCACTTCTTTGAGACATTTTGAGCTTCTTGATCATATGCAGCCGTGATTCGGTTGTCTTTCTAAGGACGCCATAGCTCGAAATCTCTTCACGTTGGCTATGTTACGGGTATGCCGGGTTCTGTTTCTGGTTCGCTTTTTATTACTCTTAATTACGACGAGACGTTGCACTTTCCAATTATTAAGAATAATTAAAAATTGTATCAGTAAGGGCACAAACCGTGTGTCTCAAAAGTCGCGTACCATATGAACACGGTTTCGCAAGCTTATCGTTCATGTTCAAAATGTGCACCATGCACTCGAAGACACGATCCAAGTTTTCTTCTGTCACGCGTAAAAGTGTAGCTGGTGGGCTTGGGAATAGCAGGGTGCCGGCGATGAAATTCGTCTGCAGCTTCTCAAGATGTTCTGTGGTGATCTCCACAAAGAAGTATCAGCTCTATACGTAGTTCCGGTGTCAACGTTATTCCTCTGCTTCACTATTTCACCTACAAAATCAAAGCAACCAATTAATCCGGTTGGCATGCGATTTTTGAGACACACGGTATGTATATTTTCCAAAACGTATTCAATTTTGCCACCAATTTAGGCTTACCTTGTCAGATAAATGCGCAGATGTATTTTAGAGTGCATGTGCTTTAAAGCTCATGCAGTCGTCACACATGATGTAGTCACCAGGAATCGTTCATTTTATTTCCCTTGACTCTGTAATTAAAAATAAAATTGTCTTTCAATTAATATATTTTCATAGCTGTTTCATTTAATATATTTTCATGAGGAAGTTAAATCTATATAAACTTATTAATTAAAAACGTAAATATATTCTCAAAAAAATTAACCTCAAGAAAATATATCTTATGAGTAATAGCTAGGTATAAAAAGAAACCTAAAGGAGAATAAGATATTAACCGCCCTTGGTTATCTGATATTGGATCGATATAAGCCCAGCCTATGAAATGCAAAGCTTAAACGCTAGCTTGAGTCAATAACAAAATAAGTTAACTTAACAAAACCAAGAGGAAGAATAAACATGATAAATTTAAAGAGATTAAATAATGTTGTTTTTCAAGTCATACTCAAAATTATCTCGAATACCATATTTGCATTTTATTAAAAGAAATAAAGAACATATGGAGATTACCATATAAAGCTTTAAAATTCCCGAAACGAATAAAAAGGAATTTCAGCAGTCACTAAAGTAGAACGACTTAACCAAGCAGTAAAACGAGTGGAAGCATTCATAACTCAAGGCCTAGTTGGCAATTCTGTATGGCTTTCATTACTAGTATACTGATCCTGGCTATAAGACTGAATATCTGAATATATTTATAATGGTAAGCTTTATTGCTTCAAAGGCGAATCGGAGCAATGCTTCACCAAGATATTTTCAGGCATTTCAAATCTAATTTGCATTAAAATACATACATGTAATAAATTGAAAAGCAATGCTATTTTTCCATAAGAAACGATGAAAAATTGATGAGTCATTCATCATATATTTCCTAAATGCAATTTTATTTAAAGTACGAAAGTAGCATATCGAAAAATCTGTTAGGTTGAAAAAGTTGGTCTGTTTAGAAAGAAACAACTTTTATTGATGTTTGAATATTTATGAAATGCCATCCACGTCTCTCTCTCTCTCTCTCTCTCTCTCTCTCTCTCTCTCTC
>JAHWFO010048912.1:1557514-1572249 GCA_023313115.1 Rhysida immarginata
TTCGTTTCGGTTTCCTGTCGCGTCAGTTTCGTGCCTGCAAGCCAACTAGTTCCCATTAAAATACACACCAAATCACTTTAAAGTGGTCTTCGTCCTTGCGCCATTTGAAGCCTCCTGAGGTGCAAACACTTTTAAGTGCAGCACAATTGATTACGGTGACCCGAAAATTTTCACTTTCTATGGCTCTGACCATTACTCGCTTGAATCACTTGGTGTATACGGAACCAAATGAGATGAATGCACATAATCCGTTAACCAAAAGAGGAAATCATTACTAAATTGTTCAATAAATTTCAGAGTTTTTCATCATTTTTAAACTCTTTAAATCTGATTTGAATCTGAGACCAAACACCTTAAAATTATCATATCTGTGCAAGAAAAAATGATTTACTCTAGAGAAAATTACTGGGAAAAAATTACTTGGTTTGTCCACGTCCATTAGCATTCCTTACTTGTACTGGTAAAATTGACAATATTTGATGTCCGCAATTCGTAGATTCGGTATAAGTTCAGTGTAGACGGGGCTGCCCGAAATTTTCCATGATACTTAGGGGACGATACACTGAACTTTTACCGTAGATTCAGATCTTATCCACCTTTTTAATCCTTTATGCACAGATAAAGGTTAAATAATTTACACGAACCAACAAATAGGCCCGATTCACAAAAGTGTCGTTAGCAAGTTAAGGAGAGTGTTAGTTCATTCCGCCCAGAAGGCGACGACGTCATCTCTGAGTGGCAGCGCGCGTATGCGTCAAGTTGCTCGGTCCTCTCAGCCAAGGGCTTCTGACAGTGATAGAAGTGTGGAGCTCCGTTCAGAAATTTAGTATCTAAATACTAACCTTGAATAATTATATTTACCATAAACGTGGTTAATAAATTAACTTAATCCTATTGTGGGTAATTATGCAGATGACGGCCCCCAGCTCAATTTGCGTTTTTCGCTATCTTTTTTCTGAACGGAATGAATTAACACCATCTAACTAACACCATCTATTCTTCCATGAGGTACTCTTGGCAAACTTGTTCGATCGCTCCCCCTAAAGGTATTGATGTCCGAATAAATTTCTTCATATCATATGCTTCTTTATCAGCATTTGATATTTTCATAAAAAAAATTTCAATTTTTGAGCACTTGAAATTTTCTAGAAAGAGTTCTTTTATTGTTATTTTTTTTCGTAGTCATCAAGTGCAATTCCGAAGAAGTAAATTGTTGGTTTCGCTTTCGATCTTTCTTCATTTCCTTACTTCCGCTGTAGTCGAGATTCTGTTTTCAAGCAAACAAAGAAGTCATTTCCGTAGTCTCGAAATCAGACTATATGTACTATTTTCTCGTCGTTTACGTTAACACTCCAAAGATGGCGCGCGGTCTCAGGGACCACATCTCCGTGAATATCTTCTTAAGAATTTAAAAGAAACAAATGACCACTTCTGTATTCTTCCATTTTGGACCCTTCTAGAAGTCACAGTGTCTAAAGCCGTGATTGCGTGCATATTATTATTACATATAACGGGACATGCGGTCTCAGGGACCGCGCCATCAACTTCGTCACTAAAAAATAAAAGAGTTGCATTTTTTAGATGATATATAAAAATTTTTTGAGGTTTTCATTAACAATGAGGTAAATTAAGCGACAGATCTAAAAAATTCAATTATTTTATTTATGAATATTAAAGAAAAGTGATTTCAAAATGCGGTCTCAGAGACCGCGCGCAACCATCCGTGTTAGAAACACCCAGCCACCTCTGGAGAAGGCTAACGATGCATATTGTAGGACAAATCGTAAATGTGCTAAATTTACAGACGTCGTTAATAACAACATTTTTGTGAATCCGGGCCTAGATCGTAAATGTGCAAGGTATAAAAGTGAATATAAGAATGAAACTGAACAGTGCAAAATAATAGGACATGTTATAAAATACAAACTGGTGTCATACAGGAAGATAGGAAAGTCACGAACATAAAACTCAAAATTGTTATACGCTGTGTCATAATTGCAGGGCCGCCGCAGGTTGTGCCCCGCACAAATGCGCCTCAACAAGGGGCGCCTGTTATATCGCCACGATAATAAATTGAAATTTTTTTTATCACTATAACCTAAAATAAATAAAATGGGATATAAATTTAAATATAAAATTTAAAATAACCCAAAGAAGTTATGTGGAGCCAACCGAGAGGAGAACAAAAAATCCGCTGCTACAGAAAAAAAATTACTACTTATTGTATATTTTAATGGAGGAGTCAAAATAAAATTGTACTTCCAACAAATATCCATAATTTATTAAATTTGTTCCTAGAAAATTTTATTCTTTTTTACATACTTATTTGAAAATAGATGTTCCTTAAGTCACAAATATTCATCGGCATAAATAAACGCACATCGTTTCATAAATGTGTGTAACTTTATTATCTTAAATCCTGTTAAGTTTTTTGACTACGAACACCAGGAGATTTTATAATGCAGCTTTCATATCGAATTAAGCTTTTAACTTAAAAAATTGGGAGTTATCTTATTTCCTCTCCTTCGAAGTTCATGTCATTATCTCGGATAATAACAGTTTGAGATAATATTGTTTTGTAATATTTAATCTTGCCTGTCAGAACCACTTTTGTGTTTCATTTCTATCTAAGATATAAAGGAGACTTGTCAGATTCTTCTTTCACCTTATTAATATTCAACAACCGTTCTCCAACTCAATTAATTCTTTACAGGAACTCGGTTAATAAATCAATAGCAAAATTTAATAAACGTGAAAGTCATTTTTCCCCTTTCTTTCTATTGTTAATTTATAAAACTGCTATGATTTGTTTATAATAGAAGTAAACTATCAATTACAGTGTTCCTCGTTTATGATGACCGTAACACCTAACCTAACTTTTAGAATGTTCCTCATTGTCATGCAACTGATACCTTCCCTCAATACAATTTTTCTTGTACGTGCTGCAGAGCGGTTTCTTACAATGTAGTTGCTCGTAGTGATGGTGACCTATCGCGAGCTCCTTTTATCTTGTAAGTCCTGTCTCTTTCAGACATTGATCCAAACGAAAACATGGTTTTTCACTACACCTCTTTACCGTCCTCACGCTTCAGCATGATTACCCCTCCCCCCAGCGAGCCCATGCATCAGATGCATGTCTGTCATTTCGTTGTTCGAGTAACAATCCATCGAATATGTTGGCTCAGTACCTTCTTCTGCTAACAACAAGATACCTCGGACGCACGATCGTTCTGCGAGAAACGTTGTGACGCAATAATCCCAACATTTCAAAGTCGTTTTTCTCGAAACGTATGCTGCCTTTTAAAAAAAATTTCAAAGAACGATCCTCCAAGTACTCCCCAACATTTAATTTACACCCTTTGTAGTCCCGCGTGTGATATAACGGCAAATGAAATAAAGAGTAATTATATAGCAAGAAAAAGAAACTATCTCAAAGACTGAAGTTGCTTATATGTGTGATCTTTACATTATTAAATAGAAGGAAGGCTCAAAAAATTCCCGAACTTTGCTTCGGAAAAAAGAAGTGTGGGACAAAGTATATTTTAAGCACTCTGGCCTTCGAAGTAATGCCCTTTGGCAACTATACGCTTTTGCCAACGTTCATATATTTTGTCGAAGGCGGCCTGGAGACTTTTGTTTGCCACTTTCTTCAGAGCTTCCGTCGCAGATCCAAAGATGTGGACGTTTGCGGCGAATGGCGTTACTCAGCTTCGCAGAATGTCCACGTACATTTCTTTGTAATTGTACGATCTTCCGGTATGAATTCATAGTGGACTATTCTTTTACAATAAAAAAACACAAGCATGCATGACCTTTCCTTTGGAGTGGTCAGCACGGAATTTCTGCGGTCGGAACTTAACAGAAAGCTTGAGTCAGCTCTTCAGAAAGGTTACATACTTGTGGTCCTTGAGTTTCCATGCTGTTCACAAAAAACGGAATCTTCACTAAAAGGCACACGTTTCCAGTCATCAGCATCCCACATCAGACGTTCCTTACACCACTTCATTCGAACTCGACGTGGCTTATGCGTCAGTAGTGGTTTAGGTTCGGTGCTCGTGATCATGTGATGCAGACGTCTCCAAAGTGTTGAGCGTGATGCATGCACTCAAGGTCGTGTCCACATTGTATTTCAGACACTTATAAAACGGTATCGTCTCACAATCTTCATAAGCTGCCGGTAATCTCGAAGGCTTACGTCTGCATTTCCTTTGGCATATTTCCTCTGGTTATTTGCAAATTTCCGTCGTCACGGTGCTGTTTCAGTACCGTTGAAACAGTTGATTGGGAGTTCTGGCTTGTTCAGCAATTTTCTTCTGGCTTTGTCCTGTTTTTGACAGGCCAATGCTTACTTCTTTAATAGTGACCATGGTCTGTAGAAGTTACTGGTCATTGAGCTTCCACCATTTTCCATTGTTTTGAGAAGCTAGGAAATTAAGATCACGAAAGGTGCGACGTAGGTCGCAATGCCCCGAATGCGATTTCTGTAGCACCTAGCGTGATTGGAATTCCCACACATGTACAGTCACTTTATTTATATAGTTGATGACCAATGTTAAGAGTGAGCTATGTAATGATTCACGTTGGTTTATCAATTATTTATTTAAAAATTTTGACGGAAGAAAATACACTGATTCGGAAATTCGGGGTGAGTTTAATAGTTTCCATAGCTCTATTTATTTATTTATTTACGGATTACACCATTTTTACATAAAAGAAGAGTGTCAGACATTCATAGTGAAAAGAAAGGTAAAATTATTGAAAATATAGTAAAAATCTCTTCAGATGTTGTATGGAATCGAAAAAGAAATCGTGGTGAGGGGAAACAATATTTCCCACCCTATGAAGACGAGGAAGAGGGCCATTCATTTCGTAGTTAGTAGTGAGCATATGCCGACATAACAGTTCAAGGGAGCGTGTACGTGAAGGTACTCTAAGCTGGATGCAACTCAAAAGGTCAGAACAGTCGATGTTGACATTAAGAATCTTTTTAAAAAGATCGCGTCGTGGAGTTGTCTTCTTTTGATCAGGGGAATAAGTCCCAGAAAATCCACAACGGAGTCGATGGGCATCGAAGCATATTCGAACCCAATATTAATTCCTGCAATGCGTATAAATCGATCCTGAATTTTCTGGAGTCGTCGAGTATGTTCAATCTGATGGGGAATCCAGGCTACACTGCAGTATTCAAGAACAATATTCTTAGTGCGCCCACACTGAGTCCATGACTGGAAGTTCTAATAATAAAACCGAGTGTTCTGGAGGCTTTGCGGCAAATGTCTTAGATGTGAGAATCGGGACGTAGGTTAGAAGATAAGGTTACTCCAAGATCGCGTATGACGGTCTTTCGTGGCAGCAAAGTATTTCCTATGTAGTAATCCGCAGTTATGGGACTAGCAGAGCGGAAGAAAGTTACAACTGCACATTTCCCGACGTTTAGCTTCATTGAATTCTTAGAACACCATTCTACAGCCTGTTTCACAATTACTGTTTGCGGGCGAAAAACAGGCGAATGCGGAAACCGCAACCGAGGCGAAGATTTTCCGCACATACTACCGTTTCACAATTAGCGGAAATCGCCGCACTGCTCTTCGCAACTGCTTTGCGGGCGAAATTTTCAATTCAGACAGGTTCTGAAATTTAGCGAATACGCGACAGCTTAAACCAATTAGGAATCTTCAGGTTCGCACAGAACTATAGGGGGAAAAGTTGGAGAGAAGTAATGAACGGATATTTATAAGAGAAAAGGACGAGACACAAAAACCCTGGAATACAATAACCTACAATAAATAATAGTTATTAAGTAAAAATGAAAAATAAATAATAATAATAATAATTAACAAAATAATTAATAAATAATAAATAAAATATTCTAATTGCCTTTAGAGAATTATCCTTTTTGCTTTGACGTCTCTATCCGAAACGTCAGCTTTTTTTTTTATTTTATATTTCTAGTTTCATTTTGATTTTATTTATTATTTATTAATTATTTTGGAGAGAAGTAACAAAAACGGAAGAAATATACAAATCCACTTGGGCGTATTCCTTCGGGTAGGGTCTTTTAATCTACCCTGCTTAAAAGATTAAAAGACCCTGCTTCGGGCATAGCCTACATGATAAGCCTATTCTCTTATCATGTAGGCTATGGTTCGGGATACAGTTTCCAACCGCACGTAGAATGAATCAATCAGCAGATTTAATTGTGAAATGGAAACGGAAAATTGTTAAATCGGCCGCTTTGCTAGCGGAAGCGCTAGTATTCGCATCCTGTGCGGATTCGCTGGGGCAAATGCGGGCGATTTAATTGTGAAACAGGCTTTAGACCTTTACTAGACACTTTTGAATCGTGGTACAATTCTGAGATTTTGGATACCGTGCTAAAAAGTTTTATGTCATCAGCAAACAACAGGCAGCGAAGAACGAGTCTACTTACAATATCATTAATAAACACATTGAACAGAAAGGGACCAAGATAGGAACCTTGAGGAACGCCTGAATGCATTAAAAACGGGTTAGAAGTAGCTCCTATTAAACTTGACAATGAGACTGCGATTTGCTTAAATATGATCGGAACCACTTAAGGAGACTACCACCAACTATTCACTAAGAGGCTTTCCATATGCTTTTAACTTGGCTAAGAGGCGTTCATGACTGATCTATTAAATACACCTTAGAAGAAGAAGATAACAACACCTTAAACTTCCTTGATATCCGCATTATAAGAAATAAGGAGACGCGGAGGTTCGAGTATTCACTACTTCTCTAACTTCGGCAGTACTGTCTCGTCAAATTCCGGCCCAATTCAACTCCGGCTTCATGGGCATGCGTTGTTGAGCCAATTATACATTAAGCGCCTATCGGGAGCTAGAAATTTTTAGCTTTAATTTTCAATGAAGCTCAATGTCTGCTTTTCGTCCCATAGTGTTAGCCTATTAACACACACGTATTCTGTCCGGTGTATATTTATGCCATTATCGAATAATTCATTCGTGTGTTCATTTCCATTTTCTAACATGTTAACCAGTGAAAATTCGTATTCTAATTATATGATTTCGGAATTTCTTTTCTCCAGCCATAAAAATTGTAATAAATTTAAATGTATAGCTTTTGCTTTGAAGCTCATATGCCGAAAATTAACATTATTAAATCAAAGTTCACTCCATTCCCTTTTTTAGTGTGGAACGGGACTTACACCCTTTAATATACTTTCATATATGGCATTTTCTAATATTCTGAGTAAAAATTATATGAAGGTTATTTTGATATCGTTTATTAGAGTTTTGGATGCATATAGACTTTAACTTTTATTATTAATTATATGCATGTTTTTTAGAAAGAATGATATCACACTATTAAAACGTTATGGAAATGAAAATTCATAATGAGTAAGGTGAAAATTATTTGCTTTGTTAATGACGTCAGGTTAATAGATTTCACGTCGTCGTGCTCTGCGATGACGTTGGCATCGGTGTGAGTCAGTGTTTAACCAACGGTTGCCTCGCTCATCAATCAAGCGGCAGCGATGACAGGCTGAGACCGAACCATCAACGGCGGCTAGGATTTCATTTGATATTACACTAGAAAAGAAAAATCCCATGGCTAATGATTTTAATGCAACTAGCAAGAAAATGGCCTATAGAAAAATAATAAATTTAAACATAAACAGTTAGTTTGATGTTCGCAGATCTTGGTTGAAAATTAAGGTTTAAAATCAAGTTGTTGATTGAAGATAGTTAAGAAAGCTTCAAGTCTTCTATTGTCTGGAGGCGCAATTCATAAGCTAAGTTCTCATCATCGGCAAGATGAAATTGGGAAATTACTTGCAAGAGTATTTACTATGCAAATATTTATTTTGCAGATCTTATGTGAAGGAAAATAATTTCCTTTTTTAAAAGACGCTATTTCATTACTTAGTCTACGTCTTTTAATCAGTTGACTTGCATAATTTAACGTCATAATAACTCGAATAGATAATGCATGCCATTTAATTATAGAGTCTCCTTATTTCTTTCCATCGTCTATCCATCTTTTCAAGGGGGACGCTTGAATTTATTAGCTTTAACTTTTCATCTTTAACAATTTAAGAAGCATAATGGCTTCTTCTTCGCATGGAACCCTTATGAAAATCGGTTTTCTCTTCATTCCACAACGGTTGATAAGGTTAAAGCTTTTGAAAGCGACGCATTTAATTCTACACATCGATCATCGTTTGCCGTAGTTTAGTTAAAGTAGAGAAAATTGAGAACTGAAAGATCCCTAGGATTCTCTCCATTTACTTCAAATAAATTAGGATGTTGAATATTTGTATAAGAAGTCAGAATTTTAAAGTAATCTGGATTTATCTCTATGATTAAGGTTTGTTAAATACGTGCATAATACACTGTTCCAAAAAGAAAATGCAGCATCATGAAAACTTTTTGGCAGATTTCATGGCATGTTTAGAGAAGCAATCTCTGCAGTTTTTTCCACTTTCTGAACAACGACGTCATTAGAAAATGCGATAAAAGGGGTACAGGTAGTTTATTAAGCTAACTTTTGAGAGATTTTCAACGGAAGCTTTAAGACTTTACTCGAGCTTTAATTATAAACAATCGTGTGGTCTTTTCGTATATAATGATAGAAACTGGAGAAGATATAATAACCATTAATCGAATTTGGAGATGGTACCTGAAGAACCATATATGAATCGTTGTAGAGGGACTGAAGCTCGTAGAATATCCTTATAACGGCAGATCTTTATGTGCGACATAAAGCCGTAGCGGTCCCACATTCCACAGCGGGGGAGATTTTGAGGGATGCTTCAGTTGAAAGCTACGAGGAGCGTTCAAATTAGACCTGGGATTTCAAATTTCATTGTTGTAAAAATCTAAACACTCATTATTGGGATGGCAACTACCGCTTGTCATGCAAATGCAACGTCGCTCATCCGGTTGCCATGACAACCGATTGTTTGTTTAAACAAAATGTCGGACAGCGATATGTCGACCAAAGTGGAACAACGAATAATCATAAAGTTTCCCCACAATGAAGGTGTGAAAGCATCGGAAATTCATCAGAGACTTCAAAACAGTTCACCAAGTCATGATTGTCTCGATTATACAGGTATTGGACATTGAAACTGAAACACCTTCGCAAATAGCACTGGAATACCCCCAGGGCTGAATAGAACCTTCTGCTAGGTAATTAATCGTATGCATATCAATGAATCACGTGTCAGAGGTCTTGGTAGTCACTCCAGTAGAAAAGTTCGATAGTAAGCTTCAAATTGTCTGTGCAGAGCGCTATAATGGGAGACATATCCGACTTCAAAAGAGGGCAAATTGTTGGGGCGCATCTAGCAGGTGCATCTGTGTCCAAAACTGCCACACTTTGTGATGTCTCACGTGCTACAGTATCCAGGGTGATGTGTGCATATGAACAGGAAGGACGAACCACGTCCAGGAGGAGCAACTGCAGGGGAAAACGGAAGTTGTCGGAAAGAGACGTCAGGACATTGACCAGGATTGTTGCACGAAAGCGGAAAACCACCGCAGCAGAAATCACCGCAGAAATGAATACACACCTCCAGGAAGCTGTGTGCACGAAGACAATCCGTCGTTACCTGCATAAATCCAACATCCATGGCAGGGTTGCTATACCGAAGCCTTTCATCAGTAGTACAAATGCCTCCAAGCGGGTTCAGTGGTGCCGGACGCATAAAACCTGGACGTTGGATGACCTCAAACGCGTCATATTCTCGGACGAGTCCAGCTACACTGTCTTCCAAACAACAGGGAGGGTATTCGTCTGGAGGAGCCCCTCTGATGCCTACAACCCAGACTGCTTGGCACCCACAGTCAAACACGGAGGTGGATCAGTAATGGGTGGATCAGTAATGGTTTGGGGTGCAAACTGTGCAGGACCTCTACCGATCCTTCCCAAGACGTGTTACTGCTGTGCTGGCTGCCCACGGTGCCCCAACACCTTATTAAATAAAGATTTTGGATTTCTACCACGTGTTTCAGTTTCAATGTCCAATACCTGTATGTCTTTGCTTAGTGCCAAAAGTTTGAAGGAGGGCGAGAATTCACCGGCAATGAATCTCATAGGGTAAGGCCAGCTACTGGTGTCAACTGGTATCAACTGGTGGCATCATCGCACGACAAATGAGCCGATAAGGCACAACAGGCGGATTCATGTCCGAGAATTGGCTTCAATACTGAACATCAGCACTGGCAGTGTGGAGACCATCATCCACGATAAGCTGAAATTCAACAAGATCTGTGCCAGATAGGTCCCTAAGCAATTCTCCGAGGATCACAAAACCACCCGGGTGGAAATCTGTTCCATGCTACTGCAGCGATATGACAGGGAAGTTAATAGCTTCCTAAGGCGTGTTGTGAGCACCGACGAGACATGGATTCATCACCGTACTCCTGAAAGCAAGCGTGCAGCATGGAATGGCGACACACTGATTTACCACGACGCAAGAAATTCAAGATGACACCGTCGGCAGCGAAAGTGATAGCGACTGCATTCTGGGACATTACGGGTATTCATGTCGATTTATTGAAAGAACGTGGAACCATAAATGCGCCCTGCTTCTATGAAATTTGAGGAAGTCCCTGAAGCCAGCACTATGTAAAAAGCGACCAGGACTCCTTACTAATGCTGTTTGTTTCCTGCAAGACAATGCCAAACCACACACAGCCAAACTGACTATGCACACAAGGACGGAATTCAAATGGGACATCTTACCACATCCTCCATACAGCCCTGATCTCTCCCCTTGCGACTATCACCTTTTTGGATCTTTGGAAGAGTTTTTGGGAGGGCAGAGGTTCGGCTCCAACGAGGAAGTGAAAAAGGCTGTCCTGACGTGGTTTTGACATCAGCCTGAAGATTTCTACAGAACCGGTATACAGACGCTCCCAGAACACTGGAGAAAATGTGTAGAGAAGCAAGGAGAGTTGTTTGAGAAGTAACTGATGTGCATATGTATGTGCGTGTGTGTGTTTTGTATGTTCCTGATTTTATAAAAATTAAAGTGCAGGTTAAATTTGAACGCCCCTCGTAGTTTGCTCAGGCAGGCTTGCAGACTAAGCGATCTTATCGAATATTGTGCACGCTCGCATTAAAAATACCTGGCGTGACGAATGGCAGTCTGTGATGTTCAATGATGAATCTTGCTTCTGTCTCTGCAACTATAATAAATGAATATGTATTGATATATAAACACATGGAATGGAATGTGTTGAACACAATTTTGAGAGAAATGTTGAACACAATTGAGAACACAATTTTGAGAGCACAGTGATATGTGGATAAAGTTATACAAGCCGTTGCATTACCCTACGTCCCGTGATTCTTTGGTCGGAACCATCTCTAGACCTCTCTCTCTAATTGAGAAGTTGTGGGACATGAATCGACGTCGAGTTTAATCTGTCCAGGAACCATGAAATGAATGTGAACTCTGGACTGTGGTGAATACCACGTGCAAGTATAATATCCCAGGACAATATTGAAAACTCGTTTATTCAATACCAGACCGCGTCAACTACTTAAGATACCCCTTGCACATTCGGCCAGTAAGCATTTGTAATTATTGAAACTAGATTTTTTTTTCACAATGCGCTTTTTTATCTGTGTCATATTTGTCTCATTTGGAGTAATTTCCATGGTGTTGCTTTTTCTCTTTGATATTGTGTATCTATCTATGTATATAAAGAAGGATGTTTGTTTGTGGGTGGGTTTGTTTGTTTTTTAACCAAATCTACAGTTTTATTCCGGTCTTGATGAAATTTTGCATACTTGACCTTCAAAGCAAGAGGAAGGTCACTGTCTACCTCAGATTTCGGAAAAATGATATATATCGATAAAAATCAATATTCATGGTTATGGCAAGGCATATTAATGAGAAATATCTCATGACCAACAATGCAAGGCAAAGTTTGTACAACAATAGGTATCAACAATGGTATTGAACGCAATCCACAAACATTCTGCATGGACCAACAATATATATCTCGTGACCAACAATGCAAGCAAACTTTGTGCAACCATAGGTACCAACAATGGTGTCAACACGCAATTCGCTAATAACAATGAGCAGAAAATGATGATGCAATATAGTTAGAACTTTACATATAAGTTTCAATTATTAACAATGCATAGAATTCCTGTTATTCAGGTTTTTCTTAGAAAAGAGAATTCTTAGTTCTTAACAATTTCTTGAAAATCTTTAAAAATGATCGGTAACTGGAGATAATGAGTTAGCAGACTATTGAGAAAGAATGTAAGACGATAGAGGAAGCTCTCCTTTAGCTCCGTGATGTATTGAGCAAATGATAAGCAAGTAAATTGAAGAATCGGCGACCGCTAGACTACACAAAGTGATGAATGGCCAATTTTTGTTTCAAGACATCGAAAGAAGAAAGGAAATTGCAACAACATCAAGTGTACATCTAAAGTAAGATTACGTGAGTAAAAAATTATTTAGACTAGAAGGCATCCTTGGAGAGGTCCATCCATTCTGAGCCTTTAAAAAATTTTTTTTTGGTAAATCAAGTCCCGGTATATTACCTAGAATGGATTTTTTCATTGAAGAGGTTAATTCCTGTCTTTCGGATTTTTCTTAGAATGGATAGTCCCTTCGCTCTATATTGTAGTGATTGAGTTATTATTTAACCAATTTGGAGGTTAATTTAGCTTTTTGAGGTTGTTCTGTTTATCTACAAGCGTAATTATCCCGGGCAACGCCGGGTCCTCTGCTAGTCTTCTATATATATAAAGAAGAATGTTTGTTTGTGGGTTTGTTTGTGGGTTTATTTTTTATACGAATCTACAGTTTTATTCCGATCTTGATGAAATTTTTGCATACTTGATCTTCAAAGCATGGGGAAGGTCACTGTCTACCTCAGATTTCGGAAAAATAATAATTATCGATAAAAAATCGATATTCATGGTTATGGCAGGGCATTTTAATGAGAAACATCTCATGACCAACAATGCAAAGCAAAATTTGTGCAACAATAGGTATCAACAATGGTATCAACACGCAATTCACAAACACTCTGCACGGACCAACAATATATCTCATGACCAACAGTGCAAGAAAAAGTTTGTGCAACAATAGGTATCAACAATGGTGTCAACACGCAATGCACCAACACTAGGCAGGGATCAACAATATACATCTCATGACCAATTTGTAACAGTGCATAGAATTCCTGTTATTCAGACTTTTCTTAGAAAAGAGAGTTCTTAGTACTTAATTTTTTGAAAATCTTTAAAAATGATTAGTAACTGGAGATAATGGAAAGTTATCAGACTATTGAGAAAGAGTGCAAAGACGACAGAAGAAGCACTCCTTTAGCTCCGTACTGTATTGAACAAATCGTAAGCAGGTCAATAGAAGAATCGGCGATCGCTAGACTACAAAAAGAGATGAATGGCCAAGTTTTGATTCAAGACATCGAGAAAAGAAAGGGAATTGCAAAAACATCAAGTGTACATCTAAAGTAAGATTACGTGAGTAAGAAATTATTTAGACTAGCAGTGGCATCCTTGGAGAGTTCCATCCATTGTGAGCTTTTCAAAAAAAAATTTTTAAATTTTCATTAAGAATTTTTACTGTATTAATTCTAAGCGTTTTCATGTGTTTATTTTTAAGATTTTTCAAAATTTATTCCAAAAAAAGTCCGAGCCACGCCGGGGTTATCACCTAGCTTAGTTGGTTGCACAGCAGATCCAAACATTTCCTAAAAATATATTTTGACTATATTCTGTGGGAAAGTGTATATTTTGGAAACTGAAATGCTGATGATGCGATGACTGAACGTTCGTTTCCAAGAATTTTTGATAATGAGCATAAAGTGAAGATGAAGTGACAGAAGATTTTATTAATTGATTAGGCATAGGAGTCACGCGTGCCTCTCTTGAGCTCCCTCTCAATCGTCCAGACAACTGGCAAAAATTTATGTGTCTGGAAAGGAAAGTGAATGAACGAGTATTGGTCAGAGAAACTCTGCAACTAAAACAGAAAAAGCTATAAGGGCGTTTGAAACATCTGAACAACGGCAGTTTCGAATAGAGCAACAGGGTATAAGAGCTTCCACGTCAAGGGCAAGAAAAACTTGAGTCTAAAGTATCTGGTGATGCTTGGCAGTGGTGAGGCAAGTCAAGAAGAGTTTCGATGCTCCGGTATATCACCTGGACTTCCTGTTTTTCGTATTTTTCGTAGAATGGATAGTCCCTTTGCTCTGTGTTGTATTGATTGAGTTATTATTTAACCAATTGGGAGTTATAATTTAATTTTTTGAGATCTATCTCTTTACCTACAAGTGTATTTAACCCGGGCAACGCCGGATACCTCTGCTAGTATGAGATAAAATACGATTTACTTAAGTTGCATCATACGTTTGCTTTTTGTCTGTTTAGAAAGTTTGTCTAAATAGCGTTGTTTTGTTTTCAATATATTAATTTTTTACACATTTCTTAATTTCTGAAAAGAGAGGTAGAAAAACAGATACCTGTGCATATTTTACTGAATATGCAATCCCGATTTTTATCACTCGATTTTTTTTTTGTTTTTCTTAATTTCTAATTATCTGGGAAAAGATATGAAATTGCAGACATATTAGTATTTTGGAAAATGAAATTATTGATTCGAAAATCCTCAATCTTTTGATATGTGGCAGAATGTATTACCTTAATCCCTACGAAACGGTAAATCCCAATAAGGGAATAACATTTAAGCT
>JAHWFO010048912.1:1572649-1630712 GCA_023313115.1 Rhysida immarginata
AATCCCTACGAAACGGTAAATCCCAATAAGGGAATAACATTTAAGCTTTTAATGTAATGATTTTTCATTTAATGGATTAGATATATATACAGGCTTAATCTGAGTGGCGCTTACTAAAAATTTTTATTTTTTCGGATTAGCCTTCTAAGCTCCTTGTATTAATTTCTTACGCAACTGAATACATTGCTTACTCTTTGTAGAGGATTAAGACGTTATCTTCTTGCATAAATGACTAATTTTAATATCTAAATCTGTTTTTTTTAAGATAGCTTTCTTAGAATACAGGTTGTAAATTAAATGTTGGGCGCCACTTGGAGGATCGTTTCCTAAGGACAAAATGAGACAGTAATGTTCTAGAAGTTTTTTAATAGACCGCATACATTTCGAGAAAAATGTCTTTGAAATGAGATCGTGTCAAATTTTGTTCGCAATATGTGGGCTAATTACTCGACTTCTGTGCTATCTATCTCAACGAAAATTGGAGGAATATAGAACCTGTTAGCCCGTTCAATTTACGCGCTAGTAGATCCATTAGTTTCGGATATAGGAGCTCGATTAGTTCATATCTGTGCAGTCACTATTCCTTACGGTTCCATATGCCGCAACTACATTCTTGATCTGCCTATTTTGGTCATGTGACTTTTCAGCTACGATTTCAAAGTCAGTTTTCTCGAAACGTATGCCGTCAATTAAAAAACCACCAAGAATATTTTCATCTTATTTTCAAGTAGCGCCCAACATGTAATTTATTTTGTATTTTTTTTTATCTTATTTATTTTTTTATCTTTAAATGGAAGTTAAGAGTTGAGCCCTATGGGAACCCGTATGGTCAAAAATGACCGACATTTAGGCTCCCGAGAGCTCCAAAAAATACAAAACCATTAAATAAATTCAGTTACATAAACTAAAGGCTACAAAATAAAACAAAAATATAAGCAAGAAATATAAAACAAAAACATGAAAACAAAAGATATGAATAATAAGAGGAAAAGGGTTTTTTCAAACCGAACTTAATTTTGCAACAATAAACAATAGATACATTTATTAAACAGGTGGTGGCCTTACAGTATAACAGAGGGACATCAGGAGTTCCAACTAGTTTCGCCATTTATTCCCGGCTTTGTCAAGGATATACAAACCTGATGGAACTCCTGATGTCCCTCTGTTATACTGTAAGGCCACCACCTGTTTAATCAATAGGAACAGTATTATGATCCAACCTTCTACCGATCTCGCCATAACGAATTGTTCAATTGTCACAACAAACAATTCGTAGTACTGAATTAGTGCCATTAGAACACGAACCAATGAACCGATTTGAAATTTTTTTTCTTTAACATAAATTGTCATCGATCCTGTGTATGTGTGTCAAGTTTCAGCTCCCTAGCTTGTCGGGAAGTTGGTTTAATATTGATTACAAGATTTGACCTAAACAAACTAACATTGCAAGTTTAATAAAAGCTTTTAAAAAATATACAGGGTGTTTCATAATTGGTGTCCCGTCTTTAGGTCCAAATAACGACTCAAGGGGAACAGACTGGGAGAAAATGAATATTCATTATTTGGTTTTAATGTCCCCTAATTCAGAATAAAAACATTTCGCGTCACTGGGGGTGAAGGGGTAAATTTTGAAAATTTTAATTTTTTAGGAGTAGGGGTTAGACCCCATGTGTTATTTAGAAAGTTGTAGAGCATCGTGTAAAATGTGGGTTTAGCAAAAAACCCGGTGAAAAAAATCTCATCCCCTGCTCTTTATCGAGTGGGTAAAGTGAAAAGTATGGCTAGCTAATGTTTACAGAAAACTCATTTCTCATTTCCCATGTACAGTTTTCAAATTTCATAATGTTTTTCCTGGGGGGAAAAGCCCGGTTGAGTTTATTAGCTTTTCAGGGTAACGACTCATTCATTCTCATTAATTTTCCAAATGTAGGCCCTACTGTTTTCTAATAAGTATGGTTTTTTGTCCACATCGGCTAGCCATACCTTTCACTTTACCCACTCGATAAAGGGGGCAGGGCATGAGATTTTTCATCGGGTTTTTTGCTAAACCCACATTTTACACGATGCTCTACAACTTTCTAAATAACACAAGAGGTCTAACTCCTACCCCTACAAAATTAAAATTTTCAAAATTTACCCCTTAACATCCAGGGAGGCGAAATGTTCTTATTCGGAATTAGTGGACATCAAAACCAAATAATCAATATTCATTTTCCCCCCACCTGTTCCCCTTGAGCCGTTATTTGGACCTAAAGACGGGACACTAATTATGAAACATCCTGTATAGGCTAATATACACTATCTACCCAAAAGTAATCGGACACTTTCGATATTAGACGTTTTGTTGAATATCTAGAAAAACAATTGATGAATTATCTTGAAACTTCAGGGGTGTAAAGAGCATGTTATACTTCATATATTTCAGTGAAGATTTTGTCCCGAACTCAAATAAGGGACCAGCAACAAAGTAAACCCACAAAAATAATGTTTGGAATCATCCTGTAAAAAATAATGTTTGAAATGCCTTGTAGCTGTAGTATATGATTATGAGACTTCTTTTCCTTATCTGTGTTCACTTGTATGAGAATATGTATATTCATGGAGATATAAAGGTTTCTTTAAAAAAAGTCGAAAATTTTTCGTAAGTTTATTGTTTATAATATGCAGGGTTTTCAACCCAATGCAACGCCATCAGAAAACTTGACAATTATTGTAGAGACAAGACCCTGCAATCAGAATATAAAAATATTAAATATTTGATGAAATATAAGCATGTTTACTAAATAATGTTTAACTGCGCATGTAACACTTGGAGAATAGCTATTAAACCTGTTCAGATAAAATATGACACTATAAAAATGGTATACATGTTTTTTAAATAAATATTATTTTTTCCTAATTTTTAACGTAATGGTCATATTTTTTTAAAGAATTTTAGTATTTAATTTCCAATTATTCTCAGGATTTGAATATACAAGTTTCCAATTTCTTGTACAAATTTATTAGAGTCATAGTTTCTTAGCAGATGGATGGGGGAAAGTCAAATAAAAAAAAGTAATTTATTGTTTAAATGGGAATGAACTATAATTAAAAATAGCTTAAAACTCATCACATGTGTAATAAATTAGAGAAGTCTTTTAATTTGGTAAAAATGGAATAACACGACGGCAGAGTACGTCTGGCTTGGCAGGTTCGCTATTTCCTTAATTTTGCTAATAACTTAGCAGATTGCGTTGGGTTTCATTCCGGATGCCAAGGGCTAAACACTTCCGCCACTTCTTCCCTGTGACCGTTCCGCCTGACCACAGAGAAAGATAATTTCCTTTTGCTCCACCAATGCTAAGTATTGATTTGAAGAAAAGAAATGGTAATTATTCCAGTGGTTCCAGATATACTGACACTCTTTATGTTAACCGCGCTTATATAAAAGTATTATGAAACGAGATTGATGCTAATAAGAATAATTTGTATAGCTGTTGCGTTGCGTTCACTTATTTCGGATTTCGAAAAAATGAATTGCATTTGCTTTCATATTTTTGGGACAGTTAGTGTTTCATTATTGTCATATGGTTTTGCCCGCCATTTTTACTCCTCCTCATCACGCGCAGAATAGGCAAAATTAAACAAAATCTAAAATATTTTCAATAATAAATACAAATATCGTCAAACCTAATGGCATTACAAAAGCTATAATTATTATTAAAAAATATATTCTAGAAATGAATTTGAGATTTGTGATTCTAGCACTGTGTAGTTATAAGTTCAATTATTGTTCTGGTTTTCAAATGTTTTTAAGGTTTTATTCTTAATTGTGTGTTTTAAAAAACATGTTTTCACATAAATATTGGGAATTTGTAAATTTCAGGCCTGTTGAATAGTTTTTGATTACATTTTGTAGATAAGTTACCTTTGATGTTTTCTTAGTCATATTTTTATTGAGAAATATTTTTGGTTGGTTGGTTGGAGTTTTAGAGTGCGTCAAATACAGGTCATTTGCACCTTGTACGCATGAATTGTACTTAAAAATAGAAAATCGCAAGATCAAAAATATAAATAGAGATTTTTGAAAATCTCTATTCGTCATTTGGTCAATGTCAGTTTTCGTCACATACAAATGTCCTTAATTCTGTGTAGAAAGCTTAATGGGTGTCGAGTTGACCGAGTCACGAAATGATTCTAACGAAATGATTTTAATGATTCTATTGGTTAAGTATTGAATAATTTAACTGTGCCGCTCCATCTTCACTTCATTATTCATCGTAATGAATAATGATTTGTGTAAATGTAAAAGGTTCCTTAAACTCAGTTTGTCATCTGTACTGCTGTTTTTGACAAATTTGAAAAATGCATCGATGATGCCTTCAGGCGCATCTGCTGTGGATCAAATAAGAGAAACTTGAAGATGTTTTCAGACGCCAACTCGCCCCGTTTTCACAAGAATTGAAAAATGTATCGAACTACGTGGCGGAATATTCGAAAATTTATTATGATAAAGTTATTAGAATATTAATGCAGTAAAATAAAAAACATATTAGAAGCTTCATAATTTTAATTTCAAATAGCTGTATTTTAGAAACTATTCCCGGCTTTATCAATGGCGAAACTCTGTTCTCCCTTTATTGTATTGCAAAGTTTCTACCAATTTCATTGCTAGAAGCAATACTAAGGACTCACAATTTAGTGATCCCATTAATAAAAGATTACATGTTTATATAAACATTTTAGCTTATATAAACTCATTCTATGCCAAAACGAAATATTGACCTTTCCTCTCAGGACATCCTGTGTATGCCTTTACTTATTGTTATCTTTGATATCTAAACTTATTTCTAAAGACTTTTCTTGTACTATATTATACAGGGTGGATACAAAAAAGAGCCCCCCTTTTATTTTCGTAACCAAAACAGACATGTTACTTTTGATGAATCCATTGAAGAGGATCACAATCCAAAGCAAAAGATCATGTTGACCATTTCAGGAACAGTGTAGCTTCCTATCCTGCAATTGTTCCGTCTTCTGTATGCTGACACTTGCCTTCTATTTGCCTTTCCTCATGAAAGTGAATGTTATTATGGTAATTTCTTGATTTGCATGTTGAACATTCGAATGTTTTCGTGCATAGGAAGGTACACTACCCTATCAAAAGTCATGGGACAACCCTGATTTGAATGAAAATGAGACATTCTTTGCAATTTCACTGTTGGCATTCTTCCCACCACTACATAACAGAGAGTATGATATTATGAGATGATGCTTGAGTGAATTCTGTAAGAATGTCTCAAAGAAAAGAGCTTTCAGACTTTCAAAGAGGTACAATTGTTGGGTGCCATCTCGCAGGCAAAACTGTTAGAGAGACGTCAACCCTCCTAAACATCCCGAAATCGACCGTTCACAACGTCATCCGGGAATGGAAAGAGAAAAGCACCAAAAGTGTTCCGCCTAGGACTGGAAGACTCAAGATCATGTCGGCCAGAGACCAAAGGGCTCTTCGTTTGGTTTGGTTTGTTTGGTATTAACGTCCTTTTCAACTGCTATGGTCATTTCAGGACGGCTTTATAGGGGCCGCAAATTTTGCCTCGCAAGGGTTCTTTAACCTGCAGCCGGCAAACGATTACACGGTCCCCAACGGCTTTACTTCCCTTCCGAAGGAAGTGCGTGATCTCAGGATTTCCCCCTGAAAAATCCTCGTCGTCCTCGGCCAGGGTCGAACCCGCGTACTCGAGCATCAGAGGCGATCAGGAAACCACTGAGGCTGATAAGGGCTCTTCGTAAAGTGGTCACTGCAAACCGTCACACTTCGCTGGATGAATTGACAAGATTGTTCATAAAGTCGACGGGAACAACTGTGAGCACCCTGACTGTTCGCAGGGAACTGCATGCAATGGGTTTTTATCAACCTCACATCAGCACCAGCAACGCAGCGAGGAGATTGCAATAGTGCAAAGAGGGACGACATTGGACTCTGGGTCAATGGCAAATGGTTGAATGGAGTGATGATTCCCGCTACACCATCTGGCAATCGTATGTACGGGTTTGGTTATGGCGAACGTTATCTGCCAAGCTGTGTTGTGTCCACGGCGAAGTTCGGCGGAGGGTCGGTGATGGTGTGGGATGCTTTTCATTGTATGGGTGCAATCGTTTCTGTGGACGGATATCTAAACGCAGAGCGTTACCAAGACATTCTGGACAACGCAGCACTCCCATCTCTCTGGCAGCACTTTGGCAATGACCCTTTTCTGTTTCAGCACGATAACGCACCTTGCCATAAAGCAAAGGCTGTGGGCACATGTTTGATGAAAAGGGGGTTCGAAAACTTGACTGGCTTGTCCAGAGCCCCGATTTGAACCCCATCGAATATCTGTGGGACGTGTTGGAACGTCGATTGCGCGCTTGCGCGGAACGCTCGAAATCCGTGACCGAACTGTCCAAAACCTCAGAGTAAGGAAGGTAAGTAAGGCTAGAGCGCTCATGGCCATAGGAAAACGCCACTTACTGAGCAGAAACCGGAAGTTACAAAGCAGCCATACTACCACTGGCAAAAAAAAGCATTGGACTCATTGGAGCCACACAGAAAAGTAAAATAAGCCTCTTAAGCATATGCTACAGCTACAATGCATTTCAAGCATTATTTTTTACAGGATGATTCCAAACATTATTTTTGGTCCATTTCTTTGCTGGTCCCCTATTTGCCTTCGGGAGAAATCCTTCCCTGAAATATATGAGGTGTAACATCCTTTTTACGCCCCTGAAATTTCAGGATAATTCGTCAAGTATTTTTCTAGATATTCGACAAAACGTCTAAAATCAAAAGTGTCCAATTACTTTCTTCCAATCAGTGTATAATATTTATATACAGCATTAACGAAATTAAAACTTCCCCAATGCAAATGACTGTGAAAGGCATTCTATTGGCGCATATGATACGAAGCTCGAAGAACAGAAAATGCAGATGATGCGTTTAATTCAAAAGGGAAAAATTCCGGCGTTGCTTGAATTTTCACAAGTTATGCAAATAATCGCCAGAGTCCTCTTTTGCAGTTTTAACTTATACCATTTAGCGATTACTAAGTGGACATTTCTCAAATTCCATTAAAGACTAAACTGAAATTTAAGAACTTTTTTTTTTTAAATAATCCAATACGTCCATCCAGGGCCTGTATTGCCAGAGGCCGACGAGTTGGGTCCCTGGATAGACCTGGATTAACGACTGCTGTGAGATGGTCGCAGCAGCCGGGGGGAGGAGGGTGAACATCGTATCTCACTGATGGTCGCCCATCCAGTGACTAGCCGTGCCTGATGTTGCTTAACTTACCTGAAGTTGTGTGTTCAGTGGAAGACCACCAGGCCACGGCCTCCCCCATTATACTCTAAATTAATAGTTCCCCACGCTCCTCAAAATCAGATTTACGTAAATACATCAATCTTGACTACGTGAATAAAGAGCACTAATATGTTTATTTAATAATGGGAGCACTGACCGTTAGCGATAATTCTATTGAAACTTTAGTATAAATCGATTTTGAACATGTCAAATGTTGATGTTTGCTACACCAACCAATTTTTTTCACGTTTTGAGAGCGAATCTTTGGCCTCGCTTATAGTCATTTTTAAGTTGATGATGGCTTCATTTTCCGCCAATAGAAACTCGATTACAGCTCTTTTGTTGTGAGGCATATCACCGAGTAGTTTGGAATTAGTTTTTCCAGTCTCCCTGTGCACCAGATCACGGGTTCAAAGCCGACAATTTTAAAGCCGTATTTTTGTCTCTGGAATCTCTGACAGGTCTTGAACCTTTCACAAGAAAGATTTCTATTAAGGAAAAAATTGAAAAAACATCACTCGCAGACTCATATTGAAAGTCAACTTTACACACACTTATACGTAGTAGTAAACGATAAACCTACAAGAGTTAGCCCGGGAAGATTAAAAGATAATACGCATAACATATTTTGTTTTTACATTTTAAAATGAGTTTCGGTATCGTGGATTCTTTATAAGCGTAATAAAGAGATCGAAGCTAATTCTTTGGCGACTGTGTTCACAAATGATATTCTAATTGTTTCCTTTTTATCTTTATTTCAAAATTAAAGCTGAAAAATTTTCTTGAAATTTTCTGGAGGTACCCAGATGCAAACACACCCCTTAACTTAAAAAAGTGGAAATACAACTCTGGGGCTGTGGTTATTTACTACGTGAAGAAACAGGAGACACAAAATCCACTTACCATAAAAGTTGACATTTATTGGCACCTGTCAACATTTCTAACCTGTTTCCTACTCCTTCACTCTTTTTCTTTTTCAGGCATTTATTATTTTTATTCATGAATAGCATTTCCTTTTATAGCATTTGTTATACGAGGAGTGTTCAAATTTGACCTGGACTTTATTTTTTATAAAATCAGAAAAATACAAAAACACACACACACACGTTATTTCTCAAAGAACTCTCCTTGCCATATTTTTTCCAGCGTTCTGGGAGCATCTAGATACCGGTTCTGTAGAAATCTTCAGGCTGATGTCGAAATCACGTCAGGACAGCCTTTTTCACTTTCTCATTGGAGCCGAACCTCTGCCCACCCAAGAACTCGTTCAATGGTCCAAAAAGGTGATAGTCGCAAGGGGAGAGATCCAGGCTCTACGGAGGATGTGGCACGATATCCTATTTGAGTTCCGTCAATGTGTCCATAGTTAGTTTGGCTGTGTGTAATCTGGCATTGACTTGCAGTAAAACAAACACCACTAGTAAGGAGTCCTGGTCGCTTTTTCTTTAGTGCCGGCTTCAGTGACTTCCTCAAAAGGCGCATTTATGGTTCGACGTTCTTCTAGAACATCGACATGAATAATACCCTTAATGTCCCAGAATACAGTCGCCATCACTTTCGTTGTCGATGGTGTCATCTTGAATTTCTTGGGTCGTGGTGAGTCGGTGTGTCGCCACCCCATGCTCGCACGCTTGCTTTCAGGAGTATGGTGATGAATTCACGTCTCGTCGGTGGTCACAACACGCCATAGGAAGCTGTCACCTTCCCTGTCATATCGCTGCAGCAGCATGAAAAGATTTCCGCCCAAGTAGTTTTGTGATCCTCGGAGAGTTGCTTAGGGACTCATCTGGTACAGATCTTGTTGAATTTCAGCTTATACTGAATGATGGTCTCCACACTACCAGTATTGACGCCGATTCTCGGACATGAATCCCCCTGTCGTCCCTTATCAGCTCATTTGTTCGTGCGACGATGCCATCATTGACAGCAGTTGCTGGCCTTGCCTTATGATGTTCATTGCCGGTGGATTCTCGCCCTCCTTCAAACTTTTGCCACCAAGCAAAGACGGATGTTCGAGACAAACATGACTCTGTGAACTGTCTGTGAAGTCTCTGGTGAATTTCAGATGCTTTCACACTTTCGTCGTGGAGAAACTTGAACATTATTCGTTGTTCCACTTTGGTCGACAGATCGCTGTCCGCCATTTTGCGTAGAAACCTCGTGAGACAATCGGTTGTCATGACAGCCTTCGACAAACAATCGGTTGTCTTGGCAACCAGATGAGTGGTGCTGCATTTGCATGACAGGCGGTAGTTGCCATCCCAACAATGAAAGTTTAGATTTTTACAACAATGAAATTTACAAAAAAATAATGTCCACGTCAAATTTGAACGACCCTCGTATCTTAGAAATGATACACAAACGCATATTCAAAGTAGATATTCAGTTAAAGTAGATAAAATAATGCGAAAGAAAGAAACGGCATCGCCAGATTTGCAGTATACACCATTGAGCCATTACATTATGACCATTTCCAACTTAGAGCAATGAGCTAAACCCGAGACGTATATTCGGCGCAAGCGCGTTCATATCGCCATACATGATCTCCAATGAACTGAGTTTCCGAATGTATAGTGTTCAGTTGCAGCATGGGAAAAACAGCAGATTTATGAGATTTCGACAAAGGACAAATCGTGATGGCCCAGCGCCTCGGAACGTTGGCTGTTCACGCGAGTATTTATTGAAAGTCGTGTACGGATGAAGAAACGACGAGTCGCCGTCCTGTTGTTTGCATTGATTCCAGAGAGGAGTGAACGTAGGGCTACAGTGGCTCAAATCACCAGCAACTACAACAGTGGTGACCCAGACAATGTGTCTCAGCATACAGTTCAGCGTTGCCTTCTGCCTTTATGGCACACTATCGCCAACTGCGCCTGCATTGGGTCAGGGAGCACAGCAATTGGACAATAGTGCAGTGGAAGAAAGTTGCCTGGTCCGAAGAGTCACGGTTTCCGGTCCATCACGTGGGCGGTCGGGTGCAGATACGCCGATTACCAATAGAAACTATGGCACCGAATGCACATTTGGACGAATACAAGCCGGTGGCGGCGGAATTATTGTGAGCAAAGTTCTCTTGAGCCACGTTAGGAGCTATCATCCGTATGCAATAATCTGCAGATCGTACGGTATGTTAACATTATTACAGACCAAGTTCATCCCTTCATGACCACAGTTCCCGGATGGTACCAACAGGGTAATGTATTATGCCAAAAGGCCCGAATCATTTTGGGCTGGTTCGAGGTAAACTCTACTGACTTTGAAGTCATGTGTTAGCCTCCTAATTTCCCCGACATCAACGCAAAAGAGCATTTGTTGCTCGATCTGGAAAAACGGATTCCTGCTGCCGCACGACCATCTCGCAATGTACGGTAACTGGAAAACCAGCTGGTGAGCGCCTGGTACCGGATACCTCAGACTACCTACCAGCACTTGTAGAATCAATGTCTCATCGGCGATGAGTCATTGCGTATCCGCGGTTTTGCGAAAGCTGGTTCTACGGCGTATTAAAAATGTGGTCATAATGTAATTCATCGGTGTATGAATTTGGCTAATACGTTTTTTGTTTTTCTTTCTTGTCTTAAATATTGATGAGATAAGCTTTTAATGGACCAATTCCTAAAAGAGGATTAACTAAATTATTCAGCTATTTACCAAATTCTATAAAAAAATAGCCTGCGGGAAAATAATTAAATTTAAATGTCGGTTATATTGACTAGAAATTTATAATTCTAAGCTATATTATTATCTATATTATTAAAAGTCAATGTGTGTATGTGTGTGTGTGTGTGTGTGTGTGTGTGTGTGTGTGTGTGGTTGTGTGTGTGTGTGTCTGTCTGTCTATCTGTGTGTCGTATTCCCGATAATCTCTACAAAACACGAAAGTTTGAAGCACCGTTACGGGCGTCAAACTTTGCGTGATGCTTTAACACAGTCTTTTTTACACAACTTTACCATGGATTTCTGCGGGTTGCACGGGCTTTATGAGTAAAAAACCAACCAATTTTTATATATGCAAAAACATCTTTAAATGTCTAAATTCAACAATAATACTACCTACAACAAAATAACAAGTCAACAATAACAACCAACAATCTACTCTTAAACTGAAAATTATTAAAATAAAAAAGCACCGTTTTCCTCCTAAGACGGAAACGAGACTACCTTCCTCACTGGCTATGCAATAAAATACTATGAGGTGCTTTCAAATTATAACACCTCCGATTTTTTTTTCTCACAAACTAATCGCACGAAAACTGTGAAACTTGTATCACTTCTCGACGTAATCTCCCTGCAGCTGTATACATTTTTCACACAGGCGACGCCATGACTCTATGACCGCTGCGAACGCTTCTTTAGGAGTCTGCTTTGATCACTGGAAAATCGCTGATGCAATAGCGGCGCGGCTAGTGAATGTGCGACCACCGAGAGTGTCTTTCATCGGTAGGAAAAGCCAAAAGTCGCTAGGAGCCAGGTCAGGTGAGTAGGGAGCATGAGAAATCACTTCAAAGTTGTTGTCACGAAGAAACTGAAGCGTCGCATTTTCAGATCTTTATGCAGGATTGTGTGCACAGATCCCACGAGAATGCCAACTTTAGAGGCGATGTGTTCCACACTCATTCGGCGATCCTCCAAAACAACTTTCACCACTCGCTCGATCAGCACACTAATTGTTAACATTCAAGATGGAGACAATGAAAGTTGGATTGTAGCTAGCACCCAGTTGGTCAGGTCACTTTTTCGCTTCCAGGCTTTGTTATCTCGTTGGCCTCGAGCCAAACCGTAGCCAACGAGAAGGACAGGCCCCGGCCAACGCCTCCTATAAAGAAAGCCTCCGCACTGTAACGTCATGCACTGTTACATCATCATGCTTCGTCCTTTGTTAATCGTATTTGTAAACGCCCTAAATTTGTTCGACTTATGATGACGTAACAATGTATGACGTTTCATTGCCGAGGCTTTCTTTATAGGAGGCGTTGCCCCGGCGCGGAAAAGTTATCTGATCATAGTAGTCCGGCTAACAATCCAACCTTCATTGTTTCCAACAAACGAAAAAATATTGATTGTTAAAATCCAAGATGGAAACAATGAAGATTACTTTGTTATTCAGACTAGTATGGCCAGGTGACTTTTCCGCGCCGGGGCAACGCTTCCTAAAGATAAGGCCTGAGCGCGAAAATGTCATACATTGTTACATCATCATCCGAAGACATGTTTAATCGCATTTCTACCAATAATAAGCCCTAAATTATGTCTTCGCATGATGATGTAACAATATATGACGTTTTCGTGCTCAGGCCTTATCTTTAGGAGGTGTTGGCCCGGGCCTCTTTCTCGTTGGCTAATAGAAAGACAAGCCGGGGCACTTAAAAGTCACATGACCAAGATAGATCGAGCAACAATCCAATCTTCATTGTTTCCAACAAGCGAAAAAACACTGATTGTTGAAATACAAGATCAAACCGAGGCCTATAGATCTCCAAACCGAGGCCGACGAGATCTATAGGCCCTGTGTAAATCTCGTTGGTCTCGGCTAAGCAGATGTCATAAGGGAGTTTTTGACAAAATTCCAAATGAATATATATTACCGGTAGTGGCCTTTAAATTATGATTTCTTTATTAAAAATGAAAGTAAAATAAGAATAAAATTGATATTTAGTATATATACGAGAGTTGGGGCATAAGTCATGGCAACTATTTTTTTTCTTGTAGATATGTGAACGGATCACAAACGTATTTGTGTCGTGTGGAAGTTCTGCAGGCATAGTGTGTATGCAGAACAACAGATGGCTCTGTGATAGCTGGTAGTAGCTCCCTCGCTGCGAAATCAGTCAATTGGTGAGTGTCGTGCGAGATGGAAGTAACCCGTGTTGAGCAGCGCGCTTACATCAAAATAGCCGTTCTACGAGGGAGAAATGCGATGGAATGTCACAGTGAATTAGTGGAAGCCCTTGGGAATAATGCCCTACCATACCGTACAGTAGCACGGTGGGTAGGAAAGTTTCAGCAAGGACGTGTGTCAACCAGTGATGAGCAACCGTGAAGGCCATATTGCCCTGTATACTACCGTAATAAATTAGCGTGTTACGATATTTCAGTGCTATTCATTGTCCACACATGTAGTTAACACCTTGTCCTTTCGTCTGTATATGTCACATTTTCCAACCGGACTGGTATCTTCAAGAAAAAAAATAGTTGCCCTAACCCTCGTACTATATGAAATCAACTTCCGATTTGATGTCATTTTCCCTTTAAGTCAGTGCAAAAAAGTCTTAATTTAGTTATTCAGAAATTTACCATAAATATATTTATCCCGTATTCAACCAACCCGAGCTATGTAAATTAAATTACCTTTTAATGGGTGATTAGGGTTTTTAGCGGGTTTTAATGACTTGCAGCGGGTTGCGTGAATCTTTTGAATGAAAAACCACACATTTTTCATGCGACGGTTTTTACTGGAAATAAACATAGAGAAGTCATGGGCGATCTGTGGAGAATTAAATTCTGTACAGTTAATCAAATTTGGCAAAAAAAGGTTAAATTTAGTGTTTGTAAAATTTACCCTAAACAAAGTGTATACAGGGTGTCTCACCTTAAATGAATCAATAGCTAACTTCTAAAATACAAATCTGATAGAGTACTTTCAATGGAAGAATTGTGAAAGTTTTTATGTGTTTTATTCTTTGTGTTTTTTCAATTGATACAACCGTTTAGGAGTTAGAGGCATTGAACCTGTGGAACTTTTAAAGTTTTAAACCCAATTTTATCGATGAAGACAAAAAGATAGACAGTGGTCTTATAGACATTCCTATTTTACTTTTTGATGGTCTTTAAGAATCCGAAGTCAGATTTCCCAAAATCCAACAATTTTTAGCACATATGCACAGACAATCTGGTAAAATATCATTAAAAATAGGGGTTTTCATTGCACATTTCAAAGTTGACTTCCATGTTCAAAAATGGCATCGGATTTTTTTTTTGGAAATGGAATATATGTAAGGATTGAAAGTACTCTGTCAGACTTGTATTTTAGAAGTTAGCTATTGGTTCACTTTAGGTGAGACACCCTGTACATTCAACCAACCCGAGTGAAGCCTGGTACTTAGTCTAGTATTCAATAAAACATGGTAATTCTCGTTTCAACATAAGAGTTTTAAGAGACAGAACTTAATAAAAATTATCATAAAGCTGTCTATTTTTTATATGTGTGTGTACGTCTTTCTCTGCATCATTGCAAAAGTCTCGCTGTTTGCAAAAGATCACTCGGCGATGGATTCTAAACGTTAATCAGGGTTCGCCGAGAGAAAATCGATCTTAAGATTTCGAAACAATTGAAAAGGGAAGATTCCATTTTTGAAAGACTTCCTAATTATCATTATGTTTAATTAAAAGACTTCAAACCCCAATCGGAATACTGAATCGCTTAAGATATTGGAAATAAAAGCAAGCAAAATCCCTAAAGGTAAAAATAAATCTTCATTATTTACACGAATTTGTTTATAGGTTTTAACGTCTCTTCTAATTAAAATTTAGTTATCAAGATAATATTAACGCGAATTTAATGACAGAAATCTATAATGGTTAATTGTCTTCAATCAGTTATTATGAACATGCTAATGAAAGCAATAAGGAATGAAAGATCTTTCACATGTATGGGTAGAATAATTTCCATTTTTCTTACGCTGTGATAAGTGAAGGTTTCACATACGTAGAACGGTTTCAAGATTCTTCATTTTAATTATCAAAATCGTTCAGTTATTAGGAAAAAAAATTCAATAATCTTTTTGGGTCATTTCTAATCATAACCTGCGATTGCATTGATAGTTAGCATTTTGGTCCTTTGCTCCGGATCACGGTACCAAAATGTTTAATTTTAACCATCATTTTAGCCATGTTCCAGATGTGTGTCTATTATAACTTTAACTTACTTTTTGATGCTCTATCTGAATCTGAAGTCAAAAATCAAAAAAATTTAAAAAAATGGCAACAGAACGACCATTTCGCGAATATAGTAACGATGTTTTTAGCATCGTTATGATAATGCAGCACCACGCATTCTCAACTGGCTTATGAGGGGTGTGTGCAATAATTTAAATTCTTTTCCATTGGCAGAAATATACACGACGTCCTCAACCTAAGAACGATATGAAAAAGGGTTCCAATATAAAGTACAAGACATACAAGACATAATCTACAACGCCCTTGAACGCCTTGTATTTCTTAATTTGCTTCACAACATAACTTTGAAATTTGAAGTCGAACATTTGTTTGCTTAATTTGTAATCTTGTTGCTGCAGCTGAAATCAAGTGTATAATTCAGGTACGAAACTGCCTTTTATATTTCTGCTGTGCTTTGACGATTTATGTGGAGCTGATGTTACTTCAATACACTCCCACGTTAACTTCACTTTAGCCTAGCAATCGAACACAAACGCTCTCTTACGATTTTCAGGTATTAATATGGCAGGCAACACTGCTCTATCGATTGCCCTATATCTCGTTCGGCTACCCATTTCATACCAGGAAAGGTTTACTTGTTAGATCACAGTATCCCAACTTCATTGTCAACCTTTCCTGCTTAGCACCCATTGAACTGTCGCGTGCAATAATAACTGTAATCGTTGAAAAAGTGAGACTATAATTGGAGTGCATACGATGGTTATCATTGACATTCATCAAACAAGCGTATCACACAATCGTTAACGCGACCAACAGAAATCAGTTTCAAATAATATTTGAGGTAATTGATCTCAAAGAAGGGGAGACTCTGTTATTTGAAACCTCATTGGCAATATGAGATTCACCCTCGACTTTAGATAAGATTGTTGTGGGAACCAGATAAGATTGATATGGCTGTCTATCATTGTCCCCCTCCGGACTCTATAAACAGCGCGATATAACTCTGTCCTAAGGGGGAGGGGGTATGCTAAAGAAACCGTGTTCAGGCCATTATTGCTGGAAAACTTGAAAGAGTTAAAAACTGGAATCACAGCAGCAATGGGAACTGTAATGATGACATGCTGGAGAGAGTTTGAATATGATATAGAAGTTATTCGAGTGATTGGCGGACGAAGGAAAAATTGTTTACTTTCATTACTGTTCATAATAAATGACGGATGCAGAAGAAAAGAAGGGAATATACCAAAATTGGACACAGAATGGCAAGACCCTGAAAACAGCTGAAATTTCCAATAGAGGCTATCTTTTGTCAAAGCAAAAAGATATAATGTGGCATAGGATAGTGTCTATCCGAAACGACAGCTGTTTTCAGGGCTTTACTATTCTGTGTCCAATTTTCATAATAAGAAATATAGCAAACTAAAGTAGTTATATTCTTTTATGGACACCCTGTAATCTAGCTATACAGAGTTTGCTTTTATCTTTTATGTAATCTAGCTTAAGATGAATAACAAAGAAAAAGATCATACATGTATATGCATTCATTAGCACTTTCTGTATTTTTATTTTTGGCCTTATGAATTACGAAAGCGTTCTTATGTCTGATTGACCAGTCAACTGCCAATTCTATTCTTCATATTTTAAAAACTCAAGTTGATGCTTAATTGCAGCAATCAAATACGCTAGTTAACTCTACAGATATAGTTATGGGTTTTTTATTTTTTTACGTCTTCCGGCAAAACATAAAAAAATTAATCATTCACGTGTGGAAAATTTTCGTTTGTTTAAAAATTTCCGTTTTGATATGCTCTCTTCTTTTCCCCCCCTTGCCCTTTAAAGCCTCAAACGCGTTTGATGTTTTTTTTTCTTTTTTTCCCCCCTTTTTGTCAACTTCAGCCGTTTGAGTCGAAAAGTTTCCAAAGTTTGTTTGTATTTAGGTGATTGACGGTTTTATGCTTTTGTCAGAGAAACAGATGAATTTTAAGGGAACGCAACCCGTTCCTGAAATCTTAAAATTGCCATCTTTTGGTGAGGTCCCACGGGCGCACCCTCGCCACCGGAAATACATTACTAGCTGTCGTGACTTGTTTGCCAACACCTTATGTTACCATGGCAATCGTCTAAAAAATGTCTTCTACGTCTCAAGACGAGAACCTATGTTTGCTGTGTCGTCTCTTCGTTAGGCAATGAATATGCGCGATTTTCAATGAACTTTTCTTAGAAAAACAAACATGGAGAGTCTTAGCTCTTAAAATCTATTTACCATTAGAGCTTGTCTAACTTCTCTAATCCTACTTGAGTGTTCGAAGAAAAAAAAAATATTGCATCCTAATTCTCTTTCTGAAAAGAGAATGCTTTAAAAATTAATATCTTCAGACTCCCCCCCTCCCCCTTGCTCATCGGATAAAGAAGATATTCTGTTACTTAGAATACCAAATCGAATTTTGTGTCTATGATACAAATAAAATTTTTTACTGTCATAAGCAATCTAGTCAAAATTTCAATGATGGGATTACTATTTTACTATACAGGGTGGCCCAAAAATAACTTACTCACTTTGAGAGCTGATAACGGTTTTATTAATGAACAGATTATAATGATATTTTAACATGTTCATATTGGTATAATGGGGAAATGTTTCTAATAATAAAATATTTTCGTTTTCAGCTCTCCATGTGAGTAAGTTATTTTTGGGCTACCCTGTACTGTATATTAAAAAAAAAAATTAAAAAAAATATTGTCATAGGATTTTCCATAGAACAGTATAACTTTTCAGTTATTATCCAAATACTAAATTTTCATTCCCCTTTTTACCATAGAAAGAAGCCAAGGTTGAATTTTAAAGGTACAGTAGATTTAAAAACAGAGCCGCCGTACCGTTTCTTGAATGGTTATAAAATTAAATCCTACCATACTCTTTCTCTAACAGCGGAAAAAAGATCACGTGAAAATACCAATTCTTGCATCATACGATGTTAGATCAAATACTGCCTTAAAATGGCACTGAACTTATTAAATTTAAATCCAATTTTCTACAAAGTAGTTTTTTTACATAACAATTGTAAATGAGAAAATTATCTAACTTTAAATTCTCTAAGCTTTGCGTGTAACGATTTCCATTATGATTATTATTTTTTTTTTGTTAATATGGGTAGTCTAATGTTTATCCTGAAATGATATGAGTTCTCATTCGTTTCCATTAATCTATTTAAAATTTGGAAGTCATTGGAAGTGTTGATCTATTTAAAATTGCGGAACAGACACACGACAATGATGACAATTTCATTTGATAAAACCGAAATTTATAAAATAACAAATATTTAATAATACAAAGAACAACCTGAGAGCTTAAAAGTACGAGAGGGAACAATAAGCGAAGAAAGTGTAACGCCTACATCATCATGAAACGTCATCAAAACGGTGGCGTCCTCGCTTAGCGTCTAGAGCCCAGCGTTACCAATTCATCGGGAATCTTTACGTTTTGAACATATTTTCATAGAGATTATTTACACTGGAAATTAAAACAAACTTTTTTTGAATATGAAAATGAAATAAACTTGGGATTTCAAAAACACTTAAATCAAGCAATAGATATTTCCAAGAAAAAATATTTTCTGAAGCTTTGTTTCTTCCTCAATTCCAATAAAACATTTGCTAAAAATACTAAAATTATTAAAAAAAAAAAAAAAGAAAGAAAAAAACAATGAGAGAAATTTAATTTTAAAAAATCTTCACTGTAATTAAATAATGTTGATAAAATTTCCGCATAATAAAAGAAAAGGGGAAAAAAAGTCCTTGCAAATTAATTCACTTGTATCCACGCTTGATGCAAATAAAAAACTCAATGATTGGAATTTTAATTTAAGCTGTTTTAATAATAATAATAATAATGCTGTGCTTAAAGTGTAATGTTTCAAATGTTTATTTCTAATGGTTATAAAACTTGTACAGAAAAATTTTCAGAAATGTGTATAATTTAATATTTTTAAAAACTTTTTTCTAATGTAAATTTATGAGACATGTAATTCAGAAAAGGGTTTCTCGTGTTCCTTTTCACAAACTTGGACTCTTCAAGAGCAGAGAATTATTCTTGAAGAGGATTTTTTTTAATTTATTAATCGTCTGGCTAAAAATTTGTTTTATACAGGGTGTCCGAAAAGTCTAGCACTATGATGTATATCACAGTCCAGAGGCGATGCATTAGATCGAACAAAAGTCTTATAGCAAGAGGATCGTGGGCTTTCCATTTCCGACCTCAAAAGTGACCTTCAAGGTCATTTTCAAGGTCATTCAAACCGTAACTTTTTCCATATCAGAGATAGAAGAAAATTTCCAATTACGAACTTGTAGAGCACACCAAAATTAGTCTAAATCCATGTTTACTTTAACTGATTCATAGGAAAATGGTATCAGATAAATAAGGATGAAGATTGGTATGCTACTCATCGTCCCCTCCCCCCTCACACAAGAGTGGCATCGTTTCTAATGCGGAACTGTAAGTTATTCTCCATAAATTGTGCCGTCAGACCTTCATCGTTGCTCTTCATACGACCTGAGTGTTGCTGCCACTTACTATTCTGTATTAGTTTCATCACAGTTTCGTCAAAGTTGTTGAACCCCAATTCCAGTGTTTATTTGTTTTACGTACCTGCGTCGCATCGATGTCCCGACCCGTGTACCTGTAAGAGAACAGATTTATTAAGTTTTAATTTATTGTTTTTATCGAAGTCCGACTAAGAACGTTACATATCTTTTGTTTGTTTCTGTTTGATTTGTGCTTCAGCATTCGCCAACGAGGGTGGCAATATTTGTTGCGTGTTTCTGATTATATCACCATTTTATTTTACGTAAGAACTGACGCACAGTTACCTGTAACACGATGATGCAATATCCACTGCATGAGATGATCGACATGGTCTTCTGCTATGGTACAAGTAATGAGAGTATTGCTGATGCAAAAAGACTGTATGCAGAGCGATTTCCGACTCGACGCCATCCTCACTACTGAGCACGTCATCAACAGATTCCAAACCACAGGATCTGTTCAGCAGCTACCTCGAGAAGGTCGTCTGAGGACTGCAACAAATGATGATGCCAGGCTTATGGTCCTGGCAGCAGTCGCAGCTAATCCTCATACAAGCGTCCGAGCAATTGCACATGGTCTGGGTTATAGCAAATCTTCTGTGTGGGGCATTTTCTCGACACAAAATTTCCACCCATACCATATTCATTGCGCCCAAGCTCTGGAATTACGAGAGTATGGTTCCCGTGCAGAGTTTAGCGACTGTCTGCTCTGTCAAATTGATGACGACCCACAGTTCGTAGGCAAGATTCTGTGGTGTGATGAGACCCAGTTTTCACGAAACGGAAATGTCAATAAGCATAATCTGCACTACTGAGCAGTGGAAAATCCTAAATGGCTGAGATCAACATCACACCAAGTGAACTGAAAATGTTTGGTGTGGTATTTATGGGACACAAGTCGTAGGTCCTGTTTTTTATGAAGGTATCCTAACTGGTCAGCGTTACGGGATGAAATACTGACCTGTGTGGTAGAAGAGTTTCTAGATAATTTGCCATTGGCAGAACGTCCAGGACTATGGTACCAGCAAGACGGTGCATGCCACACTTTGCAAGAGCAGCAAGGAATGTTTGGATGGAATGTTTCCGAAAAGATGGATTGGCAGAAACGGACCAGTTTCGTGACCACCTAGGTCACCGGATCTTACACCCTTAGATTTTTTCCTTTGGGGGTATTTAAAGGAAAAGGTTTATGCCACGGAATCCAGGACACAGCGTGAACTTCAAGAACGAATTGAAGTGGCCATTAGGCAAATTCCTGCTATGACAATGACAGCTGTCCAGAAGGCAATCACCTATCGTGCACAGTTATGCCTTGCAGCCGAAGGCCAACACTTTGAACATACTTTAAAATAGCCTATGTTCGTTTTTGGAACTCAGAACTTAAATTGCATGTAGTATTCAATCCTTTTGAGTTTAGAAATAAAAAGCTCACTAATTGATTTGTCTGTGACTTCTCAACACGATGATGGGAGGGTAGCATACCAATCTTCATCCTCATTTATCTCACACAATTTTCCTATGAATCAGTTAAAGTAAACATGGATTTAGATTCTACAAGTTCGTAATTGGAAATTTTACTCTATCTTTAATAGTTTGCGAGTTAGCAAATGGATGACCTTAAATTTGAGGATCAAAGTCAAATTTGAGTGTGGCAATAAATTTCCCACCCCCCTATTACCTATAATTGAGTGTGGCCACCTTATCTGGCAGCTTTGAGATATCTGCTGTGGTGTGAATAGAAAGGTGTGCTCTTAATATTTGCTTGATTTATTCGTTCTGCGCATGACGTCAGCTGGGGAGCACATGCAACACTTCCTAAAAAGAAAGTCTGTGCACTGAAAATTCATACATTGTTGCATCATCGTAAAAAGGCATTGTTAATCATATTTCTATCAATAATAAGCCCTAAATTATGACTTCTTATGAACATGTAACAATGTAAGAATTTTCAGTGCACAGGCTTTCTTTCTAGGAGGTGTTGGCACATGACAGATATCATAGACCTTTTGGTCCCCTCTAATTTCCGTCCCCGAAACTCCGACCCCAGTGGGCCAATCAAAACCAAACTAAATAGTTTAGGTGCACATGCCCATGGTAAGCTACATTCCGAATTTTAACCTTCTACCTCAAAAAATACGGAAATTATGAAGTGGACGGACGGACGGACAGACACACGGACACTGTGAAAACAATAACTAGCTCCATTCTTCCGCTACTTAATAATAATGATCTTGATCGTTTATATAATTCGCAGCAACACTTTTATTTTTTTCTCAATAATTATAAAAGAAAAATATTCATGTATCAGAATATGTAAAGACCGATTTAAAAATCTTATTGAAAACCTTTTTTACTATCTGTTAAAAACGTCTGAACTATAAAATTTAAGAAAACAATAAAAGAATTAAATTTCGTAAAGTATTAGAGTAAAAATGCATTATTTTCAAACTTTATTATTAAGCATTATTAAGTAGCGGAAGGATGGAGCTACTTATTGTTTTCACAATGTCCGTCTGTCTGTCCGTCCGTCCCCTTCATAATTTCCGCATTTTTTGAGGTAGAAGGTTAAAATTCGGAATGTAGCTTACCATGGGAATGTGCACCTTCACTATTTAGTTTGGTTTGATTGGCCCACTGGAGTCGGAGTTTCGGGGGCGGAAATTAGAGGGGACCAAAAGGCCTACGCGTATTTATGCATATAAAGAAGTGAAATTCGGTAAGCAGATACCTCTAAGCAAGCTCAACATTACTGTAAAGTTTGGGCCAAATTGTCCCAATAGGGTTGAAGTTGTGGAAGTGGCAATCACTTGATCTTTAGAACTTTATGGCAACATATAGGGATATGTGATATATCATTCGATCGAAAATGATGAGAAAGGAAAGATAGGATTCTTTTACATTTTCTAAATACAAGGTTCGAGAAAATCAACTTTTGATTTTAAAAAATGGGGGGTTAAAAAGTGCAGATGAAGGAATAAAAAAAATAGATGAACTCAGGGCTTCCGCTACTTTCCTATACCTTCCTCGGGAGGCTTAATTTCTTGTTTATGATAACGATAGTAATTTGATGTTTACTTAATTTTTGCAAAGTTGAACCCTTTTAGAATTCAGCCATGTCCCATATAATTATTTCAAATTTGCTCCCTAGATGGCGTCATTCAACGTCATTGCTAAAGTGCGCTTGACCTTGGCCTGCGCAAGAGCACACCTTTCTATTCACACCACGATATCTGTCATGTTACCAGACTTTTTGGATACCCTATATATAGAGATGGATGAGCACTTGAGCAATCGCGCGTCGACAAAACGATCGCCGCGTGCGCGAGCTCACGTCAACAATACTTAAAAGATAAACAGAAAGTAACAGTCCATTCATTCTTGACGATTCGATTGTTATATGACGTGCCATTATGTTGGTATTCCTTTCGGTCATTGTTTTAGCACGTGAATTAGACTTAAAGGGGTCCACGAAAAATCCTGTAAACTTGATACAGCCGAGCCTAAGACCTTGATTTCTGAAAACAGAATTTGAAAAAAGTTAATCCGTTTTCAAGTTATCGTGCAAACGGCGGACGACCGGGCGGACGACGGACGGATAAACGTACAGACCAAGCGTGCATTCTTATAAGTAGCTTTTTGATAAAGATCCTAATAAGGCAGGACATTCATAATGTACTTACTAATGTCATCTCAATTTATTCTAAAAGCAGGACATTTTAGAATTCCTTTTTTTTTTTTTTTTTTTTTTTTAGGAAAAATGGAGACTGGAAAGATTTTCGAGATAACGGACTCTTAAACTTCCAAACAGAGGAAGTAAACCAAAAACAAAATCTCTATTTTTAGATATTGACACATGGGATTTGATTCCTGAAAACAGTATATTAATTTTCAGAAGATTATATTCCTATTTGGGGAGGCCGTGGCCTGGTGGGCTTTCAATGAACACAACTTCTGTGAAGTTAAGCTACATCAGGCACGGCTCATCACTGGATGGGTGACCATCCGTGATAGCAGATCTTTACCCCCCGGCTGCTGTGACCATCATACAGCAGGCGTGAATCCAGGTCCATCCAGGGACCCAACTCGTCGGCCTCTGGCCATACAGGCCCTGGATGGACGTATTGGATCCAATTAATTAATAAATAAATACAATCTGAACAACATGAATAGCTCTTTTGAACATAGGGGAACACGACTAATTTTATTGCTGTGTAAAATTTTGATTAATTCTGAAATTCGTAAATATTGAAAATCCCCTTTCATCATACATGTGTTGAAATTTTAATATTTGTTGAGATAGATCCATTCGGGTTTGTATTGCTGTTAATTTCATCCAGTTTGATTTCATAAAAGATATGCACTCAATTTAAGTAACAAAATTGGGAGCTGCATAAATTGTATGACAGTGCCATTCAGAATAGGAAATTGTCTCTGAGATCTTTAACGTACAGTAGGTTACAGCATGGAAGTTTTGATGTAGGGCCAATGGTTTTATTGACTGGTTTTGTTGTTCTTTCTAGAGATGGAATAATTCTCAGAATTATTTCCTATAAAGTCTCAGAATTATTTTCATTCTCATCCTTCATAATTCTAGTCATTCATTAAATATGCCCGAAATTTTTGAAGTATAGTTATAAGTATAATTTGATATGAGATTTGAATCAGAATATTGAAATTTAATTACCATTCATGAGGTAAATATTAAAATTTGATTACTATCTTCTATAGTCCAGTTTTGTCAAAAGGTTCGGTAGAATCTAATTTGCTTTCAAGCCCTTTGGTATTAATGCATAGTTAATATTAATATAACTAGTCACTATTGCATATATTTGGATTTAACTTAATCATCAAGGACTTGTAACAAAGTTCAATACAAAGTTCCTAATTAAGTGTTAGAAAAATTATTAATTTTTCGCCCGCTTTGTTTTCTATGGGACGATGCATGAATTTTCCCCCCCCAACGATTTGGACGCATATCGATCCCGATTTTAAAATGGCCGCTACTTCCTGATGCTAACAGCGAATTAATGATGATGGATTCAGGTTTGAATTCTATCTGATGATCAGGAGCGAGAAGTGAACATCAAACAAAAGAAGGAAGTTTTGATGAATCAAGTAAACATTGATTTTAAATCACTGTTGCAGTCACATGCGATTAAATGAGTGCACAACCCATTACCGCGCTCACTAATCTGCCTCCTAAAAACGTTATTCTCCTTTGAATAACTTGCCGCAAAGGAAATGCATTAAATCTGAACTTCGGTATTCAATATAAAAAAGCGAAATTGAATTATTCTAAAGTTAATGACAGGTTTGAGAAACACTTCTGGAAAAAAATTCAAATGGCTCTAACTTGTAATTTTTTTTCCGGAGAAAACACAATTCTAGTTATTTCCGAGCTAAAAAATTCAAGTTTTTATCTCCTGGATTTTAAAATATATGCATCGTATTTTTTCGTATTTTATGTAAAGGCAGGGGGATCTACAAATCTGACTTCCATAAATTGTATATTTCAGCGCGTTAAATCATTTCTCAGCAAAATTGTAGCGAACAGGAATTCAATTCCACTTCTGCCAATAAATAAGGAAAGGGGCAAAATCGATCTTCACTAAATCCCATCCATTACCATGGATAAAATGAAAAATGCAGAAAAAGTTGTTAAATAAATAAAAGTTTTAAGCATTAAGGATAATGAAGAATGGGCGATATTAAACGGCTTACAGCCGGTTGCACCAACGTCAGTTAAAAATAACTATTCGTTAAATTCGCGGTTAAAATTGTTTCCATTGGATCAAACGTAGTTAGGACTTAACCACACTTTAAAGGGAAAGTACTGCAACCTGCCAAAAAACCCCCCCAAAATAGACCTTTTTTATGACAACTTGATGGCGCAGAAGGTAAACAGCCGTGTATTATTTAACATGTACTGAAACGATTTAGAACGCTTAACTCGGAAACTACTCGTTCAAATTCGATAAAATTTTAACGGAATATACAGGTTTATCCTATTAGTTCGACAGATTTCAGCTTTCTAGCTGTTAGAGAACCTGAATTATTAATTTATACAGTAAAATCCCATTACAACGTACCTCATTTTAACGTACAGGGTGTTGCAGATAACTACAGGGCAGTATAACGGGAATCCTACCCGCTCGATTGCAGGGCCGGCTCGGTCGATTGGCAGAATGGAGGGAGATGAATGTGGGCTGCAGCAGTTTCCACAGTCGGGGAGGGTGGAGGGGGTGGGGGGGGGGATGAACGTCAAAATTGTCAAGTTTTTGATAAAATTACCCAATTATCATTTGATGTCGAGCCGGCCTCTGCAATCGAGCGGGTAGGCTTCCCGTTATACTGCCCTGTAGTTATCTGCAACATCCTGTACATTTCAAAAAGCGTTCCATGGCAGATTCCTATTCTTTTCATATTTTAAAGTTTCAGTTTAACGTAACTCAGATTAACGTAATTTCAGATTGACATTCTAATTTGATGTTTCCTTTATAGGTTAGCTTTCCCCCTCATTACAACGATCATGTGTCGAAAGCCTTGCACTGATTGGTCAAAAACTATTTTGCATGGCTTGTTCATGTTCTGGACGCATTTACTTTATTCTCTCAGGGAAGTAGGAATTTTTGAGAAAGCAAGCTTTGCAAAGAAAGCAAATTGTAATTAGAGTTCTCTCACTGTAAGATGAAATGGAAGAGTTCACTTTATCGCGCTCAATGGGTAGGGACGTCTGTAAGAGATAGTAAACTTTATACCCTCATGAGCTGGATTAACGACTCTGTATGATGGTCACAACAGCCGGGAGGTTTTCGAGTTATTATTATTCATTTGACTCATTGTATCCCAGATGGCGTTGTGTTGAAAAGGAGACTTGTTTACATTCGTCTTTCTTCAACGCGTCCATTGTGTACATGTACTACAGGAAGTGAGTTAACTGAAAGTGCTCCGATCAAACAGGGCAGGATATTCATTTCGTGAGCAGGCAGACATGATTTTTATGTACGGCTGCGCGAATGGTTAGGTTAGGTTAACACTGACTGGTATCTACCAAGACAGATGGATAGGTAGAGAAGGACCAGTTCCATGGCCTGCACGTTCCCCCGACCTCAGTCCTTTGGATTTTTATAATTAAGGGGACACCTTAAACAATTGGTCTATGCAGCGAAACCATTCGAAACCGTCAGAAAGTATTTGAAAGGTTGCGACAGTCCATGAAGCAAGAGGAGAACATTTCGAGCATTTATTATGAGTTTATGTGGATGAGCTCCAATCACCTGCGTTCTAAACTTTCATTAATAATTCGAAAACGAAGCATTTTTGGACATATGTTTATATGAAGTTTTTTCTTGTTTTCCTATAAGAAACCTGTCCCCAAAGTTTGTAAAAGTGTTTTTCAAACACCCTGTATAAAATAACTGAAATATAGATTAAATATGACTAACTGTAAGATTAGAGCATAGATTTAACCAAATTTTACTCCAATTTAGAAGGTAACAATGTAGATACTCTAAAAATTTCTACACTAAAGCTTACCCTCAAAGCCGATAAAGCATACTACAAAATATTACATAACCGAATGATTTTTTATTTACAAACAAGATCTGGCTTTATACATTGGTTCTATATTAATGTCCTTGTTTGTTTTTTTTAAAGAGATAACGTTCTCGAACCTTCGTGAAGCTTGTACAGCGAGCAACGGCGTTCGCTTGTTCGATCACTTACATGAATAGATTATTGATTCAGAAGTTTATTTAATTGCGAATCCTTCGTGTGGTTAACATCTAAACTCATACGTATGCGGAATCAAATTTATTCAACCATGCATGATTGAGAGTTAGTCAGTAATCATCGTTTAATAATAAAGTAATATTGCCTAAATAAGAATTTCTGCATCAATTCACATTCGACAGATAAATCCGAATTCAAAATTGATAGCTGCCGTAGATTGGATGGATGAAGCCTGAAAGGCTTACCAATTTCGTCCCAAATAAAATTTGGGATTTGAATATAACCATGCTGCAATACTAATGCGTAAGAATCTCCCGGACTAATTTCGACGTATTTCATCAGGGTTTGTGTGAACACCTAGGAGTAACATTGATAAAATTATCTTTCGTTGTGAATCTGCATAATTTAAAAATATGATTCGAGAATATTGGAGATGTGATGCAAAACGGCAGGGTGACATGATGTTGATTTGAGCGTGCGATGTCACCTTATATAAATTGAAGTGAATTGACTGCTTGCAAATTTGAAACTTTTCAAATGCATGTTTTCCTCAGGGAAAATGCATACGAAAAGATTCCAACCGCTGACTGATAAAATATTTATTCGAGGTACATATGTTTGATTCTTCTTTTTCAAGAACATATTTTTGCTTACGATGTTGCTTTTAAATTTACATGACTCCCTTGAAAGACGCCAGTTTGAATTATCAACTTTTTCTGATATGACTGAAGGCTAGAAATGTATTTAGGAAATTTTGGAATTTATATACAAGTTGGTCGACTTAAGTGAAGAGATTGAAATTGTCAGAAACTGCTGATGTTATTTAATATATCATACGACGCCCTTTCCATTTAAAAAAATTGACTTAGATTCAAGATGGCTGATTTCAAGATGGCGGCCATGTTCGGTACATACCGTAAAGATGGACCACCTCATCCATACCTTACTGGAATATTCAGATTTCCCAATTCCTGCAAGATTTTCGAAAAAACAGGGTGTACTGCGACTTTTGACTCACCCTGTAGAACATCGATTATTCGAACTAATTGGGACCAGAGGTGGTTCGGATAATCGAGGTTGAAAAAATAGGAATCAAGTCAATTAAGTATATAATGTTATTTTAAAGGTACAGTAGCGTGGAGTATATTTTTACAATGAAAATTATATATAACACATTTTGCTTAGGTAGGATTGAAAAATTCATCAGTCTTCATCTGCTTTACCATCTTGGTTTGTTTTTTTTTTGACAAAGCCAAATCATTGACTTTTTGAGTTGAATTAGAGTTCGGATAATAGAGAATTCGTATGATAGAGGCTCGGATAATGGAGGTTTTACTGTATGCCAAATAACGTATATTACTCATACAAAATTAGGTACACAGATGTTGGAAGGATTGGAGAAGAGGTTTATTCGATTTACCGCCGTTAGCCGCAATGACGTCTTCCATGCGAGACCAGAAGCGTCGACCTGCCCGAATTAAATGTTTCTTTTGGTTGTCGGCCATTATCTGGCCAATGGTGGCCTTGACGGAACCAATGATAATGTCGGAATGTCGATTAGCTTCCCGTTCAACAAAGCCCCACATGTAATAGTCCAGGAGATAGAGATCGGGCGAGTTAGGTGGCCACAAATTCGGTGTGATGTGATCATGCAGATGGATTCCATCCATTCTTGTGTTGTCACAAGCATTTGTGCAGGTGGAGAGTCCTGTTGAAAGACATACCGCCTGCCATTGCGAACGATGTCTATCCAGGGCTTCACAACTGTATGCAGCACCGCAATATAGCCAGCAGAATTCACTCGAAGACCCTATGGAAAGAGGTGGGGTGGCATGACGTGTCCGTCGCTACTCACCACCCCCCAAAACCCTCACAGTTGCGGGAAACTTGATGTTCGTAACACGCGAGATATCCGAGGGAACCGTACTTAACTATCTGTCATTTCGCCGGTTTACCTTTTGGTTCTGGTCGAAATTTTTTTCATCGCAAAAAAACAGAGCATGCCAGATTCCTCCGATGCCAGGTTCAAGGATGTTTGACCTTCTTTAATAACCGCTATGCTCGAAGTTTGTACTCACTTGTACTCACTGAATTAAATGGAGTAATAAATTTTGCAAATTATTTGAATTTTATTTCTAATAAACCTTTTATTTCATTATGTTAAATGGTGTGGAACCATACTCTAAGCATTGTGTAATCCCTGCCCCGGTTACGGGGCAAGTTTACACAGGTGAGATTACCTCAGAAAATTATTTTTAATTTGAAAATAATATAAATTTAAGGTAAATTAAAGGCACCATACTGTACCTTAAAGTTCAACTAATGAATGGATATGAAAATTGAGTGAAATAGATTTTTTACTAAAAATAGAAAAAATGATAATAAGAAAGTGTGTAAACCTGGCCCCGTCTCCCCTACGAATGCAAATCTAACCAGGAATTGCAGTTGAATTGAAAGGGCATATCGCTCAATATTATAGGAATGCGTAGAACAAAAACATTTTCCCCAATATCATTTCTTTTGAAATTCATCATTTCGGTGACATTCGAAATAAGTTTTTCACAGTTAAGTGATGGAAAATAGATTAAGTCTAAGTGTTCATTATTTAATAAAGTTTCCATTTGGAAATATTGCAATTAATAAAATAAATGAAATAATTAAATAAAGAAGATTCAGTTCCTAATGTCACTGTATATGGAAAGTTATACATAACATTATTGAATCATCTAATTTAATGATAGCATTTATTTTATTAATTCCAGTATTTACAAATGGAAACTTAATTAAATAATGAACATTTAAAATTAGTAATAGTATTGCAATTAAATAATTAAATTAGATGATTCAATTTCTAAAGTCACTGGTTATGGGATGTTATACCCAACGTTTTGATGGAATAGTTCAACGTTGTTCCTTGATGAATTTGGTCGTGGGTTACCGTTGTCATTCGTTATGTTGAACTGGGATAACATCATTCACCATTTAAGCATCATCTTTTAAACTTCAACATACAGCGTCAAAATAATGTCGTCGAAGGAATTATCGTCAATAGAATCAGCCAATCAAAAACACTCACCTAGAATCAACAATAACACCAGATTTTAGTGCTTCAACATCAGATTCCAGTTCAGCAAACCGAGTGGCAACGATATCGTATGACCAAAATCATCACGGGACAACGTTGAACTATTCCATCAAAACGTTGGGTATAACATCTCATAACCAGTGACATTAGAAATTGAATCATCTAATTTAATTATTTAATTGCAATACTATTACTAATTTTAAATATTCATTATTTAATTAAGTTTCCATTTGTAAATACTGGAATAAATAAAATAAATGCCATCATTAAATTAGATGATTCAATTTCTGATGTCAACATTGATTGACAATCCAAAGGCTGTGTTATAAGAAACTGACCCTGCTGAAGAATTAATTGCAGTGCTCAACCAATTAGAACGACGGATAGTCGCTGTCTTGTTATAGAAACATTTATAAAGAACCTAGCAGAGGCACCCTGCTTTGTCCGGGATAATTACAGTTGTAAGTAAACAGAACAACCTCAAGACGTTAACTACTAACTCAAATTGGACTTTAGTAATTCTACAATTCCCTGCTGTAGACAAAGCTCCCGTTGTTCAGATGTTTCCGACGCCCGGATAACTTTTTGTCTTCTATGAATTTTTTAACGGATTTTTGCATAATTTTTATTTAAAATCCACTATGTTGACAACACCAGTTCATAAAGATTAGAACTACTAGTGGTGGAACTCTATACTGAGATGGGATCAGCCCTTCATCTGAAATGCAAAAAATTAATATAAATAATTAAATTACTACGTCTTCTATACAATTGTAATATGAGGCGTTGAGCGCAATAGTGGCCCAACCAACAATAATGTTGAAAAAGAGTAACATGTGGAAATAACTTGCTGATAGATTGCTGATAGATTGCTTTTTACAGTGCCATTGTGGCCCATCCATAGTTTGGTGTGCGTACCAACAGAAGTCGCTAAATTCCATTTTGCATACATAATAGGGAAGAATTCTGTGGATTTTCTCAGAACATATTTTTTCGGCTTGGGCCACTTTTGCGCTCAACGCCTCATATATTCTCCATGAAGTAAATACCGGGTGGCGCAAAAAAGATGTTAGAAAGTTTTTGTCTACTACGACATAATAAGAGGTTATAGAGTCTTGTTATCATATTTATGCTATAACAGACATGCTGAAATTTAATGCACAAGGTTTTCAAAGTGATTTCCATCTTCTGCATTCAGTGTGTAGAGCCTTGAACTGAATTCCCTGGTGGCTCTCTGTAGAACATTATTTTTGACTGACGTATCTCTCTGGAAATTGCAGTGCGAAGATCCTGGAGTGTTGCAGGTGCATCTTTGAATAAAGTAAAGCGTCTCACTACAGTATTACTTCCAACATTTTCGTAAATTTTCTTTACGATAAACACACGCTGTTCCAACGTTAGTGCTTCCATTTTGGAATGTATCTTAATGAGATATATCTGTGAGTGAGCTATAGAATATTCAGAACTACAATAGAATAGTATCACGAGGAAAATCATTTACGGCGTACGATTAAACCACAGTAGGCAAAATCTTTCTAACACCTTTTTTGCGCTACCCGGTAAATAAAATAAATTGTAATTTACTTGATAAAGTGATTTGAAATAATTATATAAAATTTGTTTCCAGTCTGTTTTCCAAATTCTTACGGAAATGTGGCGAAAATTTGAAACATTGGCGATGCAGTTAGTAAATCGACCAAGGCCTATAGAAGATCTTTTATAGACCTTGAGTCGACTTCATGCTTTGAGCTTAACGTAGTTTTTTATGTTTATGCAAGGCAGGAAATTCATTTTTCTAAATGTACAGTGTGCTCAAAATTGTAAGATAAATAATACACACAAAAAAAATACACGAAAATTCATATCAAAGCCAATTTTATTATTAAAAAAATAATAAATTAATTTAAAATAATTATCTAAAATTTCAGAGGATGTTTTGTGACAGGATGCATATTTGGCTATGCATAAAATATCATTGGATCTTTTAAAGGGCGCATTTTGGCCTATTGTATTGGAAATAAGTTTTTTCTCTACCGGAACAATAGAGAGATTCATTTTACTTACTGTGTAGAACTGTCCATTTTACAGTTTTGTTTTATTAAGTTTGATGTTTATTATTTTGTTACTCGAAGGGATGGGGCGTAGTAATATAAAATAACATTAGTTTAAAATTCTGTTAAGAAAACATACAAAGAAATAATAATATCCGAATGAAATGATGCAACCACGCTGTGAACCGTGCTGTTCTCTTTAATATGACAACAAATGAAGCTCAACTAAACGGAGTTGACGCCCTCGTGCGGAAAAACTAAGAAACTACAGTGTTCCACCACTGTCTACTATATAGGGTGTCCAAAAGTCTGATAACATGGCAGATATCTCAAAACTTCCAGGTAGGCGAGATCTGATGAGTCTGGTTTATAGATAATAGGGGGGCGGTTTCATTGCCGCGCTCAAATTTGACCTTGACCCCCAAATTTAAGGTCATCCATTTGCTAACTTGGAAACTATTAAAGATAGAGAAAAATTTCCAATTGCTACCCTGTAGAGCAACACCACGTTAGTCTAAAAGCAATTTTTAATCACAGCCTCCCCCCTTGAAAGATTTTGAGAAAATGGGCGAGAAAGAGTCACTCAAGAGTGTGCTTCCTCTTCCCCTTTCCAACAGTTTGCTTCACTGCAATTCAAATGTGTTAGAAACCTCAGCCGACCTGGCCAGCTCAACCTTACCCGCCATTATGCCCTATATTGAAAAAACGTTGGAACTCCCTCTGTACAACTTCCAAACTATCATAGTATTTTGTAAAACACTCTTATGGCGAAAGCACGCTGTTGACCGTTCCGCTGAGACATGATTATTAATTGCCGAGGTTGTCAGTATTAATTGTTCTGCAGTGTTGTCATCTGTTCAGGGTTGCCGCTATACATTTCAAAAGTTGCCAGTTTTTTTTTGTTTTTTTTGTATGTAGATGTAGAAATACAAATAATTGCTTACAAGAACAATTTTGTTAAAATTTTTATTTTATGGAATTTCCTTTTATTTTTGCCTCTCCATTATATATGCCGGTACATATTCTCATCTCTTAATACAGTTTTAACTGAATAGCCCGAATAATTATTGTTAAACAAATTTGTGCTAAAAAATTACTTCTAATAGAATTTCAAATCGAGATTAAGCTAATAATAAAACTCCAAGGAATTTCTTGTAAATACACAATCACGCTGTGTGCAGTATGTTAGCTCAAGGTTTTAAAGGCTTAAGATGCACAAAACCGTTTCAAAAATAACGATGGGTCCTTAAAAATGGAGAAGGTTCTTGCCCCCTCAAGTAATCGTTAGTGACTTAATGGCCGACGTTGAGCTCCCGTGTTTTGAATAAGATTAAACATACCGTGCTCTTCATTTGTAAATGAATGGCGCTATCAAGTAACAAAAAATAATGAAAATCCAAGCTATCATGTTTTTCATTATGCTTTTACCAACAAGATAGGACTTGTTTCAGCTGATGAAAGGTACTTCATAAGTTGTTACAGGGTTTTTGCTTATAAAAGACAATTCCCTTTATTTTTTAATTTTTGCTCCAAGGGAAGCTGGCATTGTCAGATGAACAAAAGAAGAAAGAAAATTTACGCAAAATTTCTCCATCTCTCTGTCATTTGCTTTGTTTAAATTGTCCGTTATTTTTTTATCTTTCTTTGTTTGCTTGTTTCTTTTTAACTTTTGTGTCCCCTTTATTTTTTAAAGGTCTTCGAAGCTAATAATAAATGAAAAAAGAAATATTCTTTACATGGTTTTAATAACGCTAACATCAGGCCATGCTAAGTGTTAAATAAAATTGCCGGTTTTTTTAATCGTAAGTAGCTAAAATGAAGGAGTACAAATGTTTTTTAATAAAAACAAATTATTGCTTTATGTAGACATGCTTTTTCTCGAATAGTTGTGAGCCTTAAATATTTCTATAAGAATTATTTTTTAAATTAAATTTGCTATCTGTTAGATGAATATTAGATGACGGATGTAGAAGAAACACAAGAACCTTGGAATAAAATAAAAAAAGAAAATTGAACATAGGGTGGTAAGACCCTGAAAAAGCTGACGTTTCGCATACTAGAGGCTATCCTTTGTCAAAGCATCACTTTCACTCTTTGCTATCCTCTATCCGAAAAGTCAGCTTTTTTTCAGAGTCGTACTACCCTGTGTTCAATTTTCATTTTATTTCCGAATATTAGGTGATAAGGTCATGTAGCAACCATTCCTCTGCAAACGGCAAAACTGTTGTAGAAAAATGGTATGTGACAAATTTTGTTCCACGAGTGCTGAAAAACTATCGAGAAAAGCACCCGAAATTTGTTGCTTCAAGAGGATAACGTCCCTGCTCATCGGGCAGTTTGGACTGTGGACTATTTAGTGGTACACCGTGTATCTTGATTATTGTGCTATTCACCTTCTCTCCGGACTTGGCTAACTGCGACTCCTTCGTAATTCCTAGCTTTGTAGGTTTCGATTTTCTTGCAATGAGGACATTGTAGCCGCATATATGGGCATACGAGTAATTTCGGGTGCTCCAGTATCTCTACTGGAAACAAGCCTTTTCTTTTTCTGACAGGTTTAAACGGGTGAATCCCTGCATAGCTTCTAATGGAGAGTACTTTGAAAAAGATTCATAAAAATATTTGTTCTAAACCATGGCTACGAACGTCTGCAATGATCTTGTATTCGAAAAAAATCCATTTACACCCTCTTTAAATTGAACACGGCAAATGTTAGTGTACAAAAAAAGAATAATATATTTTTTGCCTTTTATTGTATTTTTTTTAACTTTAGAATAGCTTTTACTTGCCTGACCAATGTTTGGCCGATATGCGATATTTGCCTTATGTAACGTTTGCACCCGGATTGACCGAAATTTGGGGAAGGATAAAGTATGTTTGTCCCAAATAATTTTTATATGCAATTCCAGGCTGGGGTTAGTTTCTGACTACCAGTCAACCTTGTTTTTGAATGAATAATTTTCCTCAATCCTCTTTAAATACGATCATTTTCTCCACGAATTTTCCCTCAGTTAATTAAGTGCCCGTTAACCTGGTAGAAGTGATCAGCTGTTGTACATGACAGCATACTAAACAATGACTCTAGTGGATGAACAGTGTGACGCTGTAAAATGGTAGAAGGTTCAACCCGATTGCCACCGTCTCCTTGACATTCGCACTCTGTAATCATAATTGCTGAGACAGAAACGATATTCGTCACTGAACAGCACAGAATGACAATCGTCACACTGATTTGATATTAGGGACAGTGTTCTTAAAGGTAGCCTTGTCCGCAAGCCTGCCTCACCCAATCTACGACGAACAGTCTCCGGCGATATTTAAGCATTCGATACTAGAAATTTTCACAAGTTATGATCGTGGAACCATATAGCTCGACATCACATGCATCGATCTGGATATTGTGTCGTTATTTTACGTGCCCCTGTCCCCCTATGACGATTCACATTTCCTTCTTCAGACTATCGTTGTTGCATCCCGTCCAATTTCTGACGCCATTCGACACAAAGAGTGCAGTAGTCCTATGATTAAATCTCCATGAGAGTCATCTGTCGTCGACAGCATCTAAAAACCGTGGTCTTGAAAAGCTCAAACGTTAGCTTAACAGATTAGCCTTTTAATCATAAATTTGCATAACTTGTAACATTAAAATTGCTTGATGCCACATGCGACAAATTTTTCGTGGTGTTACATTTTTTTCTTGGAGTAGTATATGATTATAATAAATAGTGTTTAATTGAGAATGAACACGCACTAACATAACATATGTAAGAAATTTCATTGCAATGTGCTTATTTGATTGTTTAATATGTTACAATAGATATTGTTCAACGTTAAACTCTGTACACTATATGATCAAAAGTAACCTCTCCAGCAGAATGTTACATGTCCTCAATCACATGGTAATGATGTCTAAGGAAATCTTTATATATAAAAATTCAGGCTCAGGGTGCGTCTGTAAATGTTCTAAAAACTTTTGAACCACTTATCCGATTGAGCTCATATTTGCAACATATATTCCTTAGGTCCAGAGTAAGGTTTACATGTCCTTAAAGTAGGGGGGGAAGGGATAAAAATCATATATCTTGGGTTATGTTTGTTTGTTTACTCAATAGATGGCTCCAGAGTTTATTTTTTCCTTGAAACTGAAACTGGACTAACTGCGCAGAAGCAGGACAGCAAAAAAACTTCCGTTTCCTCCGGATATGTAGTATTGTTTGCACATTTCAAGGGAGGAAACGCAAGTTTTTTGCTGTCCTGCTTCTGCGCAGTTACTCCAGTTTCGGTTTCAATGGAAAGGTCTATATAAAAATTCAAGGTGCGTCTGTAAATGTTCTCAAAACTTTTGAACCACTTATCCTTTTAAGCTCATACTTGCACTAGATGTTGGTTAGGTTCAGGGTAAGGTTTACATGTGCCGAGTGTCAGGTTGGCCCAAAGAGGAAAGGGTAAAAATAATATTTTGCTTAATCTGTCTGTCTGACATGAGCCTACGATATGCGCGGACCAACAATGGGCGAGGTCAAAAATGCTAACACCGAGTTGAGTTAGTGAAAAAAGCCATTGTTGCTACGACAGTCAACAATACGTTAACAATCGAGCAATAATCATTGCTTCACCAACCCAACTCGGTATTTGCGTTTTTGACCTCGCCCTATGTATGCCATGTCCTACAATGCAGAGTAAAGTTTCTGCAACAATAGGACATAAAAAATTACTTTGGATGAAGAAATACAGGATTGGAAACTCCATCGTTTAAAGCGTAATTTATTTTTCACTGGCGCTCTCTGGCCAATTGCGTGGGCATTACTCTCTGTCTAGCAGACAACTTTACTTTTCCTTATTGGCCTCGATGGCTCAGTGGTTGCGTGATCTCCTCTGATCAACAACTCTTAGAAAAAAGGCCTGATAACGGAAACGTCATACATTGTTACATCATTAGTCGACCAAATATAGAGCTTATTATTGGTAGAAATAGGATTAACCATGGACGACTAATGATGATGTAACAGTGTATGACGTTTCCGTTATCAGGCCTTCTGTCCAGATAGTGTTGCTCTGATGCCCTTAGATGTGGCTTCAATCCCGGCCGAGGACGACGAGGGTTTTTACAGGGGGGAAATCTTTATATATAAAAATTCAGGCTCAGGGTGCGTCTGTAAATGTTCTCAAAACTATTGAACCACTTATCCGATTGAGCTAATATTTGCAACATATATTCCTTAGGTCCAGAGTAAGATGCCCCTAAAGTAGGGGGGGGGGGGCGAAGGGGTAAAAATCATATATCTCGGTTTATGTTTGTTTGTTTACTCAAGAGATGGCGTCAGAGATTGTTTATCTTTTCCTTGAAACCGTAACTGGACTAACGAAAAAAACTTCCGTTTTCCTCCGGATGTGTAGTATATCGCGCACTAAACGCCTTTGTGGGTCCACTAAACGCACTAACGTGTTCGTCATGGAACCTGGTCGTGTTCGTCATCGCCAGTGCGCGCACTACCGGGCGTTTCGTGCGCGCACCAAATGACCCTAGATTAGGAGCAGAGTCGTTTAGTGCGTTGCAAGATGGTGCTGCCCTAGAGCTTGAAATGTAGCGACAGATAGTTCGGAGTTTTAGCAGAGAGCAATAATAGGTTTTAGTTATCGTTAAAGAGCCAACAGGTATAAAAATAATTGAATTCTGTATATCGTTTAAATTGACATTGAAATCTACCTGTTTAATGATCGATTTCGGAGTGTTATATGAATGCAGATGTTATGATGGGTTTTATTTTCAGCAGTAGGGATACGATTTATGGTAGCACGGGTGAGGTGAACATCCCACTTTCGTGCTCTTTCCTGTTTTTCGTGACACACACAAAATGCACTACACTTTTTTCACCGCTTGCACTGAGTGATGTCACTAGGTGCGTTTAGTGTGCACATGTTGAACACGCCCATTGTTTGCACATTTCAAGGAGGAAACGCAAGTTTTTTGCTGTCCTGCTTCTGCGCAGTTACTCCAGTTTCGGTTTCAATGGAAAGGTCTATATAAAAATTCATGGTGCGTCTGTAAATGTTCTCAAAACTTTTGAACCACTTATCCTACTTGCACCAGATGTTCGTTAGGTTCAGAGTAAGGTTTACATGTGCCGAGTGTCAGGTTGGTCCAAAGGGGAATGGGTAAAAATAATCATTTGCTTGATCTGTCTGTCTGACATGAGCCTGCGATATGCGCGGACTAACAATGGGCGAGGTCCAAAATGCTAACACCGAGTTGAGTTAGTGAAGAAATCCATTGTTGCTACGACAGTTAACAATACGTTAACAATCGAGCAATAATCATTGCTTCACCAATCCAACTCGGTATTTGCATTTTTGACCTCGCCCAATGTATGTCATGTCCTACAATGCAGAGTAAAGTTTCTGCAAAAATAGGGCATTTTTTTTCACTGGCGCTCTCTGGCTATTTGCGTGGGCATTACTCTTTGTCTAGCAGAAAACTTTACTTTTCCTTATTGGCCTCGATGGCTCAGTGGCATTCATGATCTCCTCTGAAGATCGCCTGATAATGGAAACGACATACATTGTTACATCATCATTAGTCGACCAAATTTAGGGCTTATTATTGGTAGAAATAGGATAAACAATGGTCGACTAATGATGATGTAACAGTGTATGACGTTTCCGTTATCCGGCCTTCTGTCTAGGTGGTGTTGCTCTGATGTCCGCAGATGTGGCTTCGATCCCGGCCGAGGACGACGAGGATTTTTGCAGGGGGAAAACACTATCATATAAAAGAAAGAGCGAAAAATGTATACACTCACTCATTCATTCATTCGTTCATTACGAAATCTCCAGAACTAAGAAGCTACAAACTTGAAATTTGGCAGGTATATTTCTCTCGGCTTCTAGGTGAGGGTGATAGAGGGATAAAATCTAAGCAACATTTACCTCTTTCATTTTTTCTCTGGGGCATTGTTTTTGAGATAAAAAAGTTGAAATCCTACCTGCAGGAAACAGTTGTTTGGAATCTGCGGAGACACTTAAATATATTGGTATACGAGACACCAGTGGAATCCGATGAAGAGCTGGTGGCCGGAATCGCCACAGCTGCGGACCAGATTCGCGAAGAAGCAGGAACTTTTGAACTTTTTACGTCAGTCCATGCGGCGACGTTGTGAAGCCTGCATTCATGCCAGAGGGAGTGAATTAGAACACTTATAATTGATGAAAATAGGAAAGAAAATTCCACAGCCTGGGATCGAACCAGGAACCTGCTCACCGTGTAGACGCGCCAACCAATTGCGCCACTGTGTACATGGAAGCATTAACGCTATTTACATGTCCTTAGGGCTGGTTAGAGCAGTACCCAGTTCGTAGATTTTATTTATTTTATAAAAATTTTGTATTACGAAAATTTCTAATAAAAAGCAATACATTAGAAGCGTCATATACTATTTTATGTGTGTGCAAGATTTTAACACTCTTTCTTTAGTAACAAAAAAGTTATCGATTTTTGGTCCGAACTTTCCTATTGCGTATAATCATTCTGCGTATTGGAACTTTTAAAGTTTTGAATTCAATTTTATCAATGAAGACAAAGAGATAGAGAGTGGGTCTTGAAGACATTCCTATTCTACTTTTTGAAGGTCTTTAAGAATCCGAAATCAAATTTCAAAAATTCAAATTTTTTAGTGCACAAGCGAAGTCTGGGGAGCAGCAGTCCTATGGAGGCAGAGTCTGTGAGTATATATTGATAAATATTGTATTTTTGAAATTCTGACTTCGGATTCTTAAACACATGAAAAATTAGAATAGGAATGTTTGTAAGACACGCTCCCTATCTCTTTGACTTCATCGATAAAATTGGGTTTAAAACTTTGTAAGTTCTACACTTTCAGGGCCTCTGTCTCCTAAACGGTTGGATCAATTGAAAAACACCAAGAATAAAACATTTCTTGAAAATTGTGTACAATCTGAATATAAAATAGGGGAAACTATTTAAGATTTCAAAGTATCCCCCCCCCCAACTAATGAATTTCCCCCACGAAATAACTCACTATTGATGACGGACATTTTTTCGTACAATGCTGGATTTCCAAGATGTCTGCCATGTTACCAGACTTTTCGACACCCTGTATATCAAACAACTTGGAATGACGTGTCATGAATGAATATAAATTAAAATCATTGATAGTCTAAATTGGTTTAAAAGCACCTGGAATTTAGTGGAACAATTGTGGTTCACTGAAACTTTCTATGCTAATATGTGGCATGCATATTTATCAAAACACTTCGAATGATCCGTCATGAGTTTATATATCGTAATGATAATCCAAATTGGTTCAATGCTACGTGGTTTAATGGTATCGTTATGGTTCATTGGAAGTTTCAATACTAAGATATGACATGTTATATATCAAACAACTTGGAATGACGTATCATAAATGAATACACCGTAAAATTAATGATACAGTAGTTGAAATTGTTTTAAAGGCACCTGGTTCCGTTGACCATTATGGTTCACTGGGACATTCAATGCTAAGATATGGCAAGTTATATATGAAACAACTTGGAATGGTGTGTAGTGAATGACTACAGCGTAAAATTAATGTTAGTCGAATTGGTTCGAATGCATTTGCTTTAATGGTACCATTATGGTTCACTGGAACTCTAAATGCAAAGATATGGCATGTTTTATATCAGACAACTTGGAATGATCTGTCAAGAATGAATATAAAGTCAGATTATTGATAGTCGATATAGGATCAAAGGCGCCTGGTTTAGTGGAACCATAATGGTTCATTGGAACTTTCAATGCTAAGAAATGGCATGTAATATATCAAACAACTTGGAATGAGGTGCCATGAATGAATATAACGTAAAATTAATGATAGTCCAAATTTGTTTCAAGGAACCTGGTTTAGTGGAACCATTGTGTTCATTGGAACTTTCAATGCTAAAATATGGCATGTAATATATCAAACACCTTGGAATGATATGTTATAGATTAATATAACGCAAAATGCTTGATAGTTAAAACTGGTTCAAAGGCACCTGGTGCATGTTATACAGGGTGGGGCAATGTAACCTCCTTTTTTGAAATGTGCGCAATTCAGGCTGTAGCGGGACAGGAGTGGTCTTATTCCACAGGCGTAGTTCTAAAGTTTTGTTCTCTTCCAGTTCAGTCACCATGATGCGTCGGAACAGAAAATTGCAGGCGTTTGCTGCAGAGGCCTGTTTTTCGAACGGTTCATCTGTGATGGCAACCCAGTGCGCCTTTCGACGGTGGTTCAGTACACCCCGTTGGGCCGTGTTCCGGACGGAAAAGAAGTTGTTACATGGGTTACTACGTTCAGACAAACATCGAGTACGACAAGCCGAAGATCTGGATTCCCTTGGCCAATCAGATCACGTGTGAACATTGAGGCAGTGAGAGCTTCAATCTTGCGATCCCCACGGCATTCTGCGCGCAAACATGCGCTTGCCCTTGGACTTTCCGATCGTTCAATGAGGCGAATTCTTCACGATGTCCTCCATTACCATCGTTACAAGCTGGCGATTGTGCAGGAACTCTCCGAATGCGACGTCAATTTCCGGGGGAAATCATGTGAGGTACTTCTCAAAAACATTCCTGAGGACAGAATTGTTTTTTTCAGTGATGAAGCCCATTTTAACTTAACTGGATGAGTCAACAAACAGAACATGCGCTACTGGACCGACAACAACCCCCGAGAATTGCATCAAACGCCTTTGCATTTATCTAAAGTCACAGTGGTGTGTGCAATTTCCTCAGCTGGGCTTAATGGTCCTGGTTTGTCGAAGAAAATGAGGTAACAGTGACAGTGAATTCAGACCAGTATGTGAACATGTTGGAGGAAATTTTTTACACGACTTCATGAATTTAACTTAGGGGTAACTTGGTTCCAACATGACGTAGCAACGGCTCACACTTCAAAGGCATCAATGGCTATTTTGATGGAACACTTCCCGGAGTACCTCATCTCATTAAGGGGCGATTTGGAATGGCCAACCCGCTCCCCCTATTTGACCCCTTGCGCTTTTTATGTTTTTTTTTTGAAATGCCGCGGTTATGTTAACCGTCCAAGGACCCTGCAAGACCTGAAAGCCAACAACCGGGCAGAAATTGCCGAATACCCCAAGCAATGAGCAACGCCAGAAATCGGCTTATTCAGTGTATGGACCAGGGAGAGCGTCATCTACCTCATATGATTTTCAAGACTGTCTAAAACAAAACTTTAAATATGTACCTAAATTATAAATGAAAGTTATAAAACAAAATGGGTTTTATTGCGTTTTGAAATCAGGAAGTTATGTTCCCCACACTGTATATCAACAACTTGGAATGATGTGGCATGAATAATGTGTAAAGTTAATGATAGTCGAAATTGGATCAAAGTGGTTTAGTGGAACCATTATGGTTCACTGGAACTTTCAATTCTAAAATATTGCATGTACTATATCAAACAACTTGATTGGTTAGTTGGTTTGGTTTGTTTGGTAGTAACGTCCTTTTCAACTGCTATGGTCATTTCCAACTTGAAATGATGTGTAAAGATGAATAGAATGTAAAATTAATGATAATTCAATTTAGTTCAAAGGTACGTGGTTTAATGGTATCATTGTGGTCCATTGGAAACTTTTAATGCTAAGATACGACATTTAATATATGAAACAACTTGGAATGATGCGGAATGAATGACTACAACCTTAAATTAATGATAGTAGAAATTGGTTCCAAAGCACTTGGTTTAGTGGAACCATTCTGGTTAATTGGAAGTTTCAATGCTAAGATATGGCATGCAGTATATCAACCAACTTGGAATGATGTGTAATAATGAATACAACATAAAGTTAATGATAGTTCAAATTTGTTCAAAGGTACGAGGTTTAATGGTATCATTATGGTCCATTAGAAACTTTCAATGTTAACATAGGGCAGTTGAAAAGTATGGTTTCGCGAATGGCTTAGTTTAGTCTTTCGGTACTTGGTTATGTATTTCTTAATGGTTTATTAATCCTAAACGTTTTTCATGTGCTCATTTTAGCTGTGTATTAACTTTCAGATGAATCAAAATTTCTTCGAATTTGAGCTCGAGCAACGAAAAAAGCTTTCATTTTAAATATAAAAATTTCATGCTGAAAATTCAAAACGATTTCTTTTAAGCTCCAAATACGGCCCTTTAGTAGAACCTAAAACATGTATTTTTTCTGTATAAATTCTGAGCTTTTTACATGTGTTCTTTTTCTGAATATTCACACACAGTAATTGCAACATTTCACGAAAAACAGCCCGAGCAACGCCGGGTAAACAGCTAGCACTGTATAAATATAAAATGTCTTACTGGATTGTTTTTTAATGCATATTGGTGCATTATAGGTCGCTCAATAGTGCTCGGTGAGTTCCAATGTGGTACCATCATAGAACAACTCTGTATGCAAAATTACATACCTTGTTCAACTGTAAATGATATTATTGTCAATTGGAAATCTCAAAGAATAACCCCGAAGAGGCAGACCAAAGAAAATAACAGACAGAAATCGTCGAGTTCTGACTCGTGACACGATACAATCGGAAGTCCTCAGCTGAAACAACTGCAACAGAATTCCGAAATGTCAGTTTAAGAAACGCCAGTAAACTCACCATTCATCTGGATATCTTAACCATAGGTTTCCATGGCCTGAGCAGTCCTCAAGAGGAGAATCAATGCGAAGAGTCGTTTAGGTCATTGTTCATGCATCTCACCTAAACAGGATCATGGAACAGCATTTCTGGATGGTGGAACTTTGTGTCTGGCGGATACTCGAAGAATACATAATGCGTGGTGCTTACTGTGAAGCTGCGTCATGGCTTACAGCTCATTTTCATGGTTTGGATTTGGTCGGCTTTTCCAGTAGCAAGAACTATGATATCTGTAATTTATCTTAATGTTGTCTACTTCTGCACTGGCGATATCGTGGCTATAGCTTGGGATGGGACATCTCCTGGACAAACTAGACAATGCTCCTAGTCGCAATGCAAGGTAATGGGCAGGAATTATTCGAGACAGGAGTTGAAGAAATGGGCTGGCCTGCACAGAATCCTAAAATAAATCCGACTGAAAATTTGTGAAATAAATTGGAGCGACGACTATGGGCCGGACTGCTGAAATATCTTCTTTGGACATTAGAGGCCGTAATAAAGGGAAAGGGAGGTTCAATATCAATTAAAGATTGCGATCCAAAATTACAAGTGTTCGGAAATTTTTGATTATAAAATGTACATCTAAAATTCGAAACGAAAATTTAGGCTACTACTTTCAAATGTAAGTGATTTATTGCTTTTGAAGGCAGTAGAGTAATTCGAAAGTTTTAATATTGTGCGATTGTACATAAAAAAGAATTTATTAGGCTCTTTACTTTGTGTAGACCGTGAAATACATTTTATGACTGCCTCGTCTCGAGCTCGCGACTCTTTCATAAAATAGGACATTTGAAGTCCACGCTGTTAAAATTTACGTCTAAGCTGTAGAAATATGCTATATTCCTGCAACCGTTAATAAATCAATTATCAATGATTGAATTTCTGAATCCTCATTTTTTTAAGAATTTCAATTTTTTTTTTTTAGTGAAAATTAAAGCTGAACAATTTCCATGTAAAAATTCTTCCTTTGTGTGGGCAATAAACTTTTTCAGTGGATTACCTTTTTCTTCTGGAGTTCTGGAATGCAATTTACCTATAACGATCTCTTATTTCGAAGGTAATATTGGAATTTCGTCGTAGATTCCCATCAAATTGCATAGTGTTTTGGGGAAGCAACGGCAGCATTTAAACAAGACAGCGAGTGGCTTTAGTAGAGGTGCGGCGGAATGATCTTAAGGTGTTCTGGACGTAACGCGAACTGTACAGCTATTGATTTTCCTTGATGGTTTCCGAAGGATGTTACGATTTTTCTTTTTCGGCGGGGAAACTCAACCGTAGAAAATATATGAGGAATCACCAGGCATAATGACGTCATAGCTCGTGCTTTTTATGATCGATCGAGCGACTCGTTTTTACAATTCTTTCCGCGAGGAAAGTTTATTCAGGCGCTCCGTTGCTCCTCAATTCTCTATTTCTACCTTCGCCGAATTCTTTTTTTAATGCTTTGAGAACTCCAAAAAATATTTTTCAGTTGAAATGTTTTATGATCGCTTAGTTCTATAAATAATTTCCAATTGGGATCTTTGTAGAAATAAAAGTAAAACGTTATCGTCATCACCAAAGGCCGCAACATATGTTCAAGCATAAGTTTTTGAAATTATTGCATACAAAAAAATATATTTTGAATCTATATAAAAACAGGGTTTTATTAATGCCGTAAGGAAACCTGTCAGGTAAAATAAATATTTTTTTCTTATTTTATGATGATAATTAGAGAGGAAAGAAGAACCTCAAGTATTTTTTCTTTTATTGTTTGAAAGCTATTCTTAAATGATTAATGGAAGATTTAGTGGATTTATGAATACAATTACAGATAGAATCCTCTAGCTCTTGTTATGAAAATCACAAAAATAAAAAATAATAAGCTAAAGAAAATAAGCTGCGAGTAAAATATAATTTAAAGAGACATAATGAACCATGGTTTATTCAACACATTTGCTGTATTTCTAATTATAACTAGAATTATTATTTGCGATTATACAGAAGTTAACTTACGAACTAATTAAGGAACTCATTAATTGATTAATATTATGCTATTAGCTTACATATATGAGATTTCCAATACTACTATGTATAATTAATAGAACAAGGAAGAGACAATTTTAGCTTGAAATGAAGTTTGATGATAATTCAGAAGTATAATTAATTCCAAATAAAATGTTAATTTTGTAGTCACTGTCTGCATTTTTTTTCGTTTACAATTTAAAATACAGTATTTTATAATACAACATGGTTCCCCCGTGATTGCTAAATGAACATTGCTAAACCTTCATTTGGTCTATAATGCTGAAATAAATTTAAGCAATGCAGACAGTAAATTATTATCAATAAATCTGTGGATCGGTTACAATTTTTAAGATCCCGTTTACAGTACAAAACAAAATACACTATACTCTATCCAACGAAAGGTGGAGTGGGCGTATCCAGTTAAACTTCCTATTTCAATTGTTAGACATTGTTGCCAAAGTAGAATCAACAATATCTAACAATTGAAATAGGAAGTTTAACTAGATACGCCCACTCCAACTTTCGTTGGACATAATATAATGAGGCTTGATCATAAGGAGACATCTCGTGACAGACAAAGAAAGAATGCTCAACAACCAACTCAACTTCGACAAGAATCCGATACTAGAGATCGTCAACAAATTAATTAAACCCTAAATAAGGCTAAGATAATGGATAAACACCACCTAAACCTCGACATCTACCTATACATTTCATAACTTGTTTACCATTTCTGATTTTTATGACCTTTATTTTTATTTTTTATTTTTTTAATATTTTATTTTGGTTCGATTTTTTTTGGCTATATATCTTTTCAATCTGTTGATTAATTCCTTCTTTATTGTTTCTTTTTTCTTTTTTTTTCTATATATTATCCTTTTACTTTCACGACAAAAACTGCACTACCCAATTATTGTAATTTCATCTTGTTAAAGCAAGTTCGATATTATGACCTTTTGTTTGTAAGTGCACCAATCAGTGAAGCTTCACTGTCACCTATTGGTGGACAACCTATATAACCGGGTGAAGAAGCCCGCGTTACTCTGTAGTCGTTCAAAGTTCCTGAGGATGAGGTGATACTCTATACGTCGTCGAACGCACAATAAAGACGCTACTTATTGCTATCATCGGACCTTTTTTCTCGTTATTCAAAATACACTAAATTATAATAGGGGAGAGTTGTATAAGTTGGAACCACACTCGATTAAAAAGGCAACATTAATTTATAAATCATCAACAGAAGCTATTAATACAATACAGGAAAAGAGGGGCGCTATATAACAATGAATCGAAAGTTTTTTATGTTTTACAGGAGCCTAAGATGGGACATAGCAAGCTACAGCATAAAATGAGAAAAAGCACTTAACTTTTCTTGTAATTATACTTTGATATCAACCCTTGGCCTTTAGTTGATACAGGCAAAACAAGTAAAACGGACTTTATCCAGGTTTCATGCGCCAATTCTTTTCCAGATTATGCAAAACCATTCTGTTGTGGCAACGTTGTTAGCTTTTTCTTCTCTTTTGATATTCTTTGCTTTTGTTCATTGCCAATGTTCTTTTATACCGTATCCCATCTTGGGAAAATGGTAACTTTGAACATCTTCTAGCACCATAGGATATTCACAGTTGATCTACAATCTTTCCATCTTCTGATAGTTAGCACGAGACATTGGTGACACATTTACTTACAACTAATAAAACTTACAGTAGTTTTGTTTGTGAACATCCGCTACAGCTTCGACCTCGACGAGAACACATCAGCTGCCTCCTTCGAGCAGGTGCTGAAAACTAACTAGAAGTGGCACCAAGAATTATTTTATTTTTTTAAAATCCGTTTGTCCTAGCTTATGCAACTTTCCCTTACAGTATATTATAATACAATAATATTGTACTATAATATAATATACTGTATTGTAAAGGGAATCTTAAAAATTGTAAACTGTCTGCACTGCTTAAATTTATTTTGGCTTTATAAACAGAAATGAAGGTTCAGCAATATTCATTTACTAATCACGAGAGTTCAATGGTTACAGTTCATAATGTTTTCAAGTGCAACTACAAAGCGCATGGAAGATGGTCATTCCAAGGTACCGGTTAATAATGCGGATTGTTTCAATCGATGTAGTTAGACATATGTAGTTATCGTATATTTCGGGAATCAATGGAACGAAATGTTCACATGTTCCATTATCAAAGTACTTGTGAACGCTGGTTTAAACGCTTTAAAAAAAGTGAGGATTTCCATGTGAAACATAAAGAACGTCCAGGTCAAACGAAAAGTATGAAGACCAACAATTGCAAACCTTATTGGATGAAGATGCTTGTCCAACTCTAAAGCAACTTGCAGAAAGATTAAATGTTGCTCAGCAAACAATTTCCGCTCGTTTACAAGCAATGGGAAAGATTTAAAGTAATTTTGCTTCATGATAACGCACCATCACACACTTCAAAAACAGTTAAAGACACATTAAAAGATCTTGACTGGGAAATATTAACCCACACGCCGTATTCACCAGACCTTTCTCCTTCATATTACCACTTGTTCCGATCGATTGCACGTGCATTTTCTGAGCAGCACTTCAAAACGTATGAAGAAGAGGAAAAGTGCACCTCTGAATGGTTTGCCTCAAAACAAGAAAAATTCTATTGGGACGGTATTCACAAGTTACTTGAAGGATGGAGGAAATATGTAAATAGCGCTGAGCATTTCTTTAAATAAAGCACTTTTGGTGTCTCTTGAAATTATCGTGTTTTCTTAGATTACAAAACCGCATTATTAACCGGTACTTAATAATTTCTATGATGCCTGCAGTTTGGGATCACAATCGAAAGGGACATATCAGTGATGAAATTCGTTGATAAGCGTTCTATTAATTTCTTTAATTTTCTTAATTTTTAAGATCAAATCATAGGTGGGGAATTTAAATTTATTACCTGTCAGTTTTATGATTGGAGAGTAAAAGCCGATCTTAATACCTTATTGTGAAGTAATTAATCGTAATTTTGTTGTTGATGGTCAGACTGGTAAAGAGAAATTTAAGACCGTTATAATTTTTATCATAATAAAAATAATCATTGTTCTATTCAATAAAATTAAGCGAAGTCTTTTTTAATAAAATATATCATACTTCTAAAATATCTATCATTATGATTTGAAATATAATTTTGAATTAAAAAAAGCTCCAAAAAGGGGTAGCGGTTCTTTTGCTATTACATCGTAAAATAATTGTTTTGTTTTGATTTGAAGTCATTTCCCTTCGAGCAAGGCATTTACCGATCGTATTAGTATTTTTATTAATTTCTGATTCAGTAATTGCTTCTTCAGTAGGAAAATACGATTTAGTCAATATAACATTATCAGAAAATGCCAGAGAGTCGAGGGAGAGAGATAAAGAGAAATAGACGATCATAGGGTCGCAAATAAGGATACACTAATGGTTAAACCCTGCATTCAAATCATCTAGGTTATTTGAAAAAATGCTATTCTTTTTATTTTCGCATTTTTATAAACACATGTATTATCCTAGGCAAATTATCCTTTTTTTCATCAGAATTATGGTTAACCTATTTAAATTGCGTAAATAGTGAAAGAATGGAGTTAAGATCAACAGTCCTCTTTTAACGCATTCATGATGAAAATTCATTGGATCTAAGATACAGTAGGATTACCTTATGCATTCTTCTTGTTTGAAGATATAATCGAAATTTTAAATTTAAATGTGGTCAGAGTCCTTTTAATGGGGAAAATCGTAAAATTAATAAAAACAAAAAAATAATAAATAAAGTCACCAATCTTGAAAAAGGATGAAGAAACTTGTGAGATGGAAGAAAACTCAAAGGATGTAGTCTATTGAAGATGTCGATAGCAGAAATAAACCCAGTCTATTGAGGATGTAGATGAAGTCTTGTGAAGATAATGTTGATAGTGGAAAACGATAAACTTGAAGGAAGTGTTGGTTTTGAAATACAGCTGAAATTTTGAAGAGTGATCCAAATATCAACATCTTCAATAGACTACATCCTTTGAGTTTTCTTCCATCTCACAAGTTTTTTCATCCTTTTTCAAAATTGGTGACTTTATTTATTATTTTTTTATTTTTATTAATTTTACGATTTTCCCCATTAAAAGGAGGCTGACCACATTTAAATTTAAAATTAATCATTTAAACTCCTTAGATCAATAATATAATCGAAATCTTATAATCTTTCCAAAAGAATTTATTATTGCTAATTATTATGGCAGTAGACTATTGTATGTAATTTAAGTAAATAGGATCAATCGTGCAGACGAATGTCTAAAATAGGAGCCTATACATACCCTATGAATATCATTTAGAAAGTCCAGTTTTTTTCACGAAATTATGCCCATTGATTGTCTTTTTCGGGTAAATATTTAATTCAGCACAAAAATTTGACTGAACCCATTCATTCAAAGTCTGTTGCTGGGGATGAGAGCGAAGACGCTCTTCGTCTTCGATTTCGTATCCGTCGCTCTAGTTCTTCCCAGAAGTGTTCTCTGGGATTCTGAATAGGCCATTCGAACAATTCCACTTCTTTTTCAAGAAACCAATCTTGCACACGTGATTCAGTGCAACAGGTAAATTCCATAATATCTGAACGTTTTTGATAGAGCCTAAAATTTCGAATCACAGTTCAGAAATTATTGTATAAGGTAGTAGAGCCAATGGCTTGAGTCCCATCCACGAAAAACAACTCCTTACCATTATGAAGTCTATGTCTCACTTAACAGTTGGAAAAACATAGTCCAAGAAAAATCGTTCTTCGTCAATCGCCATACACAAACATATGCACATCATATAAAGAGTGAAACTTGATTCATCACTTAAAAGAAGAGTTATCCAGACATTTACAGTTCGGGAACGACGGGAGACAATCAGTCCAAACGCGTTCGCTTTTAGGTGGTAGTGTGTATCTTGTGTGCAACTGCTCCATTTGGAGTCCATCATAATAACCCAAACACTGCAACTCTCTACGGATACTATGGAAGTCTCAACAACCAAATTCCTTATTTCAGCAGCTTTAGAAATAACAGAGGGAAAATGGATTTTTTAAATTAATTTTTACCAAATCTTTTATCATGTTTCTTCAGTTGCACAATCCTGCTTCCGCCTTCTCAGCCATAACTTACAGTCGATTTTGTTATGTCTATTTTAGCTACATTGACTTTCTGGAAATGTTACATAAATGATATTCTATGTCTAACCACGCTGGAATCTAGAACAGTTAATGTCCACGAGGCATATATGTGTAAAAGTAAGAAGTTATACTCTTTCCTCAATTCGCAACTTTCAGTATGTTCGTTTCACTTGCTAAGTATGGATTCTTTTGATTAGTGTACTTCAGAAGTTTTTAAATTTAGTATAAGGTAATCGGTAATATTTTTAAAGAAGTTAACTATTTTTTCATGACTAAGTAAATAGCAGAAATAAATTTGCTTTCCCGCTATTCTAATTCAATTTGAAAAAATTTTTTAAATTTTTATAGGATTGCGCGACGTTTTCGATGAGGAAGAATAAAAAAAAAAAGTTTAACGAGATCAATCGTAAAATTGATCACGGATATAAAAGCAGTGTACATCCGCCGTCAAGTACCACTTTTAAGCCAAACGTTTATTGGAATCTTAATATAATTCGTAATCAAATCGTGAAGCTATTTTATCTTTCTCAATCAGAGTGTTTAAATTTTTTCCAGAATCAATTTAAGTAGGAAGCTATAGAAGAACTATAGACCATTCTGGATGTCATAAATTTCATCTATAAAACAATTTTTATTGGGGAAATAAATATCCTACACCGTAAAAATAGCCATAAATTTCTTCATGAAATTCAATTTGAAAAAAGAAAATAAATAAAAAATTGAAAATAAAGTAAATTTTCTCTCGAAACTTATCTGACCAACTGTTGGTTTGAAATGCCATCATAACGGAATTATTAGAATTAAAAAAAATTTAAATTCTCTATAAGTCATAAATAAACATGTTAGTACTGGGTTCTCCCTTTCTTCTTTGAGTAGTTCAATCATTTTTTATTGTTAAAGTGTTCCTTTTCGTATGGAAGTTTCTTTGCAATTCCCAACCAAAACCTTTCCCTACTGAAATAGCACTACAAAGAGGAAACTTCTTTATTATCGTCGGTAGCTTCATTAAACTTATGATTGATTGAAACCTATACCCAAATTAATATACAATTTATTTTCATAGCATTTGGAAATTGCTTTTGTATTGAATTTCACGAGTTGGACTCTCCCATCCATGAAAGGAAATATCCGTGATTATCCTTAGAAGGCCTGCATTTTATTGCTTGCTGAATCCTTAGATTCCTTCTTTTGGGTTTGAATTTTGAGTCAATCCCTTGGCTCCTAAGAGATGACCTCACATGAAATGCCATAAGGGGAAAATTCCTTTCTTCAAGGATAATAATACACTCCTGTTCCTACGTATATGGGCCGACCAGGGGAAAAATAAAGATTGAATTATTTGTTATTCGGTCCTAAACATGACTTATAATTGTAATATTTATTGTTAATGTACGGTGAATAGAGAAATAAGAAATTTATAATTTCACGTCTTTCACTTATAATTTGTACATTATTGATATATAAATTTTTGCATATATACTCGTAAACTTAAAAACATGTAAACTGAAAATAATTCATTTAAAATTTCACGTCTTAACTTTAATAGATAAAAATAATATCTCAAGATTTAGTAGATATCTGTCAGTAATTACTGTAAACAGTTGAACAAGAAAATTTCCAATAAAATATTTAAATCATACTTCTTAAAAGAGTAATTCTATACAGGGTGTCCGGAAATAAATGGTAAATATTCATACACGTGAGAGAACATGTATAAAGAAGGATTTTTATTCCTATGAACATGTGTCGCAAGCCAACCCCCACAGAGATACAGGGGGATTAAACTATGTTGCGCTGCCTGATTGTTGGCTTCCCGCGAGCGACTAGGCAATGTGGTGCAGCCCACAATGGAGCCTAAAGACCTCAGTACTCACGTGCTCTTAATAACTGCATCAACGATCCCATTTGTAAGGGTTCAGGTAGTAAGCTTATTTGTGAAATGGTCCTGATTGTGTAAATGCATGCAAATCAATACGTGTGCCACGACCTCCAGTGACATTTAAGGTATTAAAGGTTTGTGGAGTGACCTGACAGGGGCATGCATTGACATCTCTTGAATGGTATATTCAGATTGTACACAATATTCGAGAAATGTTTTATTCTTGGTGGTTTTTTCAATTGATCCAACCGTTTAGGAGATAGAGGCCCTGAAAGTATGGAACTTTTAATGTTTTGAACCCAATTTTATCGATGAAGACAAAGAGATAGAGAGTGGTTGGTTGGTTGGTTTATTAGAAATTTTGGCGTCGACTACTAAGGTCATTTTGCGCCTTTTACACAAGATATATCTGTACGCAACCCGGGACAAACACAAACATCCATGCCCACAGCGGGATTCGAACCCACGACCAGGCGGACTCGAGAACTAGAAAGCCTACGCCCTAGTCCTCTCGGCCACCTGGCCGGCGATAGAGAGTGGGTCTGCAGACATTCCTATTCTTTTTTTTGATGGTCTTTAAGAATTCAAAGATTTCAAAGTAACCCCCCTCCCCCCAGCCCCCCTAAAAGGAGGGGAGGTAAATTTTTTTAACTAATGAATTTTCCCCGCGAAATAATTCACTTTTGATTTTGGAATTATTTTTACATAGATTGCTTAGTTTCCGAGATATTCAGTTGTCTCAAGATAAATGCCTCACCCTGTATATGATATATGTTTCATTTTACCTTCAAGTTTTATATCTGTTCCAATGAAACCATTGTGGAATAGACTATTTTCTTAATTTTTATGGAATATAGAACACGTTCCAATAGCTTGACTAATGAGTATTATTTCAAGCTTAAAAGACTAAACTTGTCATAAATGAATGATTATTCAGCAGTGTATCCTTTATATTTTGTTTTTATAACTTAAAATATACCAACAATAGAATAATACCACAATAAAATAATAATAATAATAATAATAATAATAATAATCTGCTTTTTATGTTTAAATGGTGAGCTGAAATTTGTTAAATAATTAAGATGTTTTATGATGCAAACAAGAAAATTCATTAAGACGCCGAAACGGGCCACCTTAATGGAAGCAAAGTGAGCTCCTGTAATGAGCGACAGAATAAATTAGTACTTAACAACGCCATCTGCTTCTAAAATTTTAACAATTTTACAAGATATGATCCATAGGGTGGAAAAAAAATTCTCCAGTGGAAAGAATACAGCAAGGCATACGCAACAAAAAGAACGCAAACTGAACACGGAACTGCCTGTTACAATTATCCCATTAATGGACTCGTTTTAATTTCGATGGAGATGGAACGGGGGGGGGCAAGAAACACACACACGCGTACACACGACTGTACTTAAAATAAAAAAATTAATACAAAATGGCAAATGTAATTAATGAGGGAAAAGTTTAAAAGATAATCAGATAATTACTCCTGTGAATAGCAGAGGGTTTTTTTGCGTTTTGTAGCAAAAATTGAATTTTAAAATTCGTCTATTTATGAAATTTATTGATTAATAAATGGAAAAGGAACACTAGAATAAAATAAATATTATTGAGTTTACTCTTCCGTGCTCTTCACTGCCGAGGATTTATTCAAGGATGGCCGTTACGGTCATATCATCTTTAGGAATTAAAATATTTAAAATTTCTATCTTAATTTAAAAACAACAGATTAATATTAAATAATATATTGCGTTAGCAGCATTGCTTATTATAAATTGATTTACATTCGGCCTCCTCTAATACAGTTTTCATCTGAGCAGATTACTCCCCTCCTAATATTAAGTAATTCTGTTATGTGAAGGAAGCCATCCGATCGATTGTTTGGAGGAGTAAACCAAAAATATGTCTAGTGGCAATAGATAAATATCCTATACAATTGGTTTTCAATATAGAAACTGTAATGAGAAATTGTAAAAGTGACACAAGAAAATTAAAAATTAATGAAAATAGCAAAATCTATCTCTTTATACAAGGTGATCGCACCCAAAGATATACATATAAAATGAAAACATTAAACATACCGATGTCAAATTTGTAGTGATATTCTTTAATCAATGCGATACTGATTGAGCCTACATTAAATGCTCAAAGTGGTCTCTATTCTTCTGCTTGTGCAACGAACGCAACGGCACATATTCCTGGAAATAAATCCCAGCGGGGAAATGATGCCTTTACTCCAGATATCATCGGCTGCCGCGCTTAAACGCGTTGTTTCTGATCACATTCTATGACGGAAAATGCTTATTTTGGTCCCCTCTATCACCCTTTAAAATTTTGCCAGATATTTTCCGAGCATCCTGTATTTCTTTGGGTGAAATGACTTTGGATCACCATGTAAAATGAGCTATGTGCGTTTGAAAGAGACGGAAATAGGTCAAAACGCATTGTTCTTAGATATGTATTATTAGGAACATTTATGGTGTAATTAGCGAGCCATGGTTTTGATACGAAAAAAATTTGACGTCACTTCCGTTAAAGTTAGGCGATTCTCGTACGTTACGAAAAAAATTCACGAAAAAATTTTTCGATTTCGTTGGCAAATGTCGTTTGCGTAACGAGATCCTTGTTCATGCGCAGTTTGTGCATAGCGAGAACATCCGGCTAAAAATCCTCCATCTTAGTTCTCTCGCTTAGTCGAGTGCCTGTTTGTGCCTTGTTATCCGCCGAAATGAGTCAGCTAGCAACCAGTTATCACGCTCAATGATCCATTTATGGAAAATGGAATCCCTCTGAGTACTTTTTACTTCGCCTAGAGTAATACAGTTGAATTTAGCGTACTTGCTTTATTTCCTAGCGTTAATAAATATTCCCTTTCTGACACTAGATGGCGCCACTTGTACCCTAGTATTATATCTCGTTGGTTGTTTCGATTCGCATTCAATACGAAAAAAAACACAAGATTGCAGATTTACCGTTAACGAGAAATTTTTGCACGAGCACACTGCTTGAATATCTCGTAACTGAATTATCGTAACGAAAAAAAAACTCTCTAATAGCTAAGCAGTTGAAATCGCAAATTTAATTGGACACGCCCAAATTTTCTAATGTTAATATATGCTGAGTATTAATTAAAAGTAAAGAAATCACAGGTTTGGGTTATGGTCTGATATGCTATCCATTTCTAGAAGTAAATATTCAAAATAGTGCTAAGGAGTCATTAATTTCGTGGCAGAAATTCGGCGGAGCACCATCCGCTCTGTTGGTTTGCAGTAGTAACATGAGCCAATTTACAAGCTCTCCAGATATGTATACCCTGCCACAGGTTTTTCCGCAAATTTCTTTGCGGGCAAAAATTGTGTATAAAGAAATTCCGTTCGTCGATTCATCTGCAGTTTCGAGTTGATTTAAGTGCATTGGGGCTTAATATTAAATACTTACACCAGAATTATTTTCAGCTCTGCTGCAAGCTACAGTGATATTTTCATACTTTAACAGGATTTTCCATTTGAAAAGGGTGAAAAGTCAAGGACCATAATTTTCAAGCTACTAATCAGAGTTTATTGAGAAGAAATGTAGAAAACATAGGAGTTTGTTCCTCATAATACGTTGCAACCCTATTTGACCACTGCCAAGTGTAAGTTACATCTGGAACCGAAAAGACAATTAACGCCAAACATCGGCCAACGTTTATGGTGTGACGCACTATCGCTTCTTGTGAATTGGAAAAAGCCGCGTCTACTCTGACGTGTCCATGTATATTTTTATTCATAGAGCCGATCATCCATTGGATCAAATTTCTGGATATGTTCTAGAAGTTTAGCCGGCAATCGGAAGATAATGACATAGACGGCATCAAAATGGAACAAAATGGAAACCAACAAAATGAAACCCCGCCTTCACACTCTTGAGGTATATGGCTTCCTGAATGCTTTCTTTAGTGATAACTTGTGTGGTTGAGGTATTCCCATTCTATGGTCACCAAATTCATCAGATCTCGCCACCTCGGACTTTCTTGTGAGGCATTCATCAAAATGTTGCATGTATTCATACATTTAATATGGACCCAACTTAACTGCAAGATTTGAATCGGGAGATCGTAATAGAATTTTAACACTTCAGATGCTCGCTCTAACTTGCGTGAACTGTCTTTTCGTGCTTCATACGCGGCGAAGATCATATGGAGGTGTAACGAAATGTAAAGGAAAATTATTTTCTAAACTATTTTTTCCATACTCAACAATTTTTGCTATGAACCTCCGATGAACGGTTCGAATGTTACGTCCTATTACTTCTAATCACTTTTCGAAAGGAACACCGTGTAACCTACCATTAAACAAATCACTTTAGTATTAAAATGCATGTCACCATAATTGGTTTTTATATTTGCTGCAATTTTGTAGTGGTTTTCCTTGTGTATGTATAAAATGCAAAGCCCTCAGTGACTCTTCATTTATTCTCCAATTTGCATTTAGGTTGGAAGTTGAAATTTTGCGTGCTCATTCCTTGCAGTATACTTGCATGTTTCATGTCTTATTGCAATAACGAAGGCGGGGGGGGGGGGGCAATAGGTGATATATAATGAGGAGGGAAAGAGTTGCTATACAATTCTGGCTTCTGCTTTCTGTTTCCAACACAACGGGTTGGCCGGGTACTCTAGTATT